>CM060923.1:523596952-523986952 GCA_030737875.1 Allium sativum | reverse complement strand
CTGCTTTACAGATGCCCTTTAAAATATTTTGGACCTGATAAATTAATAGTTTTCCTGCTGTGGTTTTGTTTTGTCTCAGCTTGTTTGTTTCAGCTTATAAACTGGGTGGACCAAATTGTATATATTTGTATAGAGGTTACCGTCAATATGGATTTTACTGTATTAATAAATAATTTTACAAGCATCCAGTCTGGTTGAGTGAGGTTCTAAATGAACTGAACATACCAATAGAAAGATGGATTCACGGGTTGGTGCGGTCGGTCGGTTAACCAAGCCATCGGTTAACCAAATTTATCGGTTAATGCGGTTCGGTTAAAGTCGATTTAATTGACCTTTAGATTTTTGAATAATTCCTACATGTCTCTGTAGTAAGATTCAAAAAAGTTTGAGAGTAAAAATGGAAGAAAATCAAAATCATTATTAATAGTTAATTTTTCGAAAGCGCAAACTTTTGATCAGACTGCGAACTATCAAAAATTTTCTTACTTAATTTTATTTTTATATATTATTTGAAAGTTTGATCTTCCAGTTAAACTTTTTATGCAAATTCAAACTGCATTTCTTCATATATAAACAAATTTTAGTATCACTTAAAATGAGATATAGTAAATAGACATTCTTTACAAGATCGTTCTCTAATAATTTATGATATAAATAAAAATTAGAACTAATAATAAAAAAGATGTTGCAATTTAGAAATAAAAGTTCAAATCGACTACCTATAACTTCAAAATAAA
Organism: Allium sativum; assembly: GCA_030737875.1. NCBI lineage: Eukaryota > Viridiplantae > Streptophyta > Magnoliopsida > Asparagales > Amaryllidaceae > Allium > Allium sativum. The sequence continues at coordinate 523,986,215 of CM060923.1, read as the reverse complement.
AAAGTAAGTAAAAATTCGTGTAAATCATTTTCTCTTTAAATGTGGTAAAAAATGCAGTATCTTAAAGACGTGCAAAGCATATGTCATAATCACACTTTCAAATCATTTTCTGAATCAATCGTTTTGCATTCCTTATTTTATAGTATGCGGCTAAAGCACAGAAGACAACTCATTTTCAAATCAGACAATGTCTAACTTTCTCGGTTCATTCTAGTTCATGGTCCACACACTAGAAATACAGTAGGAGTTTGTTCACACTTTTTTAAGAAAAGTGAACATAACACTCAATCTCTATTGGTGGAAATTAAGGGGACTCATATGGGCCCCCCTGATTTTCATCAATAGAAGCCGAGTGTTATGGTGACTTACCTTAAAAAGTGTGAACAAACTTGCTCTCCTAGAAATATATCACACTTTCATATATACGCGGTTTAAAGTTGGATAGGACAGATGAGATGGAAAATACCTCCATGAATGGATTTTATCGGTTGATTAATGGGTAGCTTGGAGAATGATATTCTTATTATTCTTGTTTAATTATAATTTTAGTGAATAGTTTGACAAAGTTTTGACTGTGTTTTCAAGCAACCTTATGGATTATGCCGAGGAACGCCGCATAACACCTCGTTGTTGCAGCAGTACAAAAGTTTTTTTTTTTTCATCAGGTGACAAGTTTATATTTAAATAATGTGCTAGTGTAGTTGAAATGTAGAGAAAGATGAGTTTGTTGTTGGTATTCGATGACCTTTAGAGGTGTTGCAGTGTTTGATATCCAACAAAGCATTTTTTATATATGCACAAATGCGCACCACATGAATTTGTGTGTAAATGTATGTATATAACACATACTCTTATATATATATATATATATATATATATATATATATATATATATATATATATATATATGCATATATATAAGATATGCGAAATGTTCAATCCTTTTAGACTTCAAATCTTCATTTCCAATTGATGTTGTTTGTGTATGTGTGTAGATATATAAAATATACAACTCAATTAGTCACATTAATGATTTTTTACGAAATTCGAAGCTTTCAAAACTTTTTGTGTGAATGATATGGGAAAACAATGGATTGTGGCATTGTTCGCAACCTTTATCGTGACACGTTACTATTAGCATCACGTCGGATGCTTAAAGGGAGTTGGTCTACATATAACTCGTTTAGCTCGTTGGAGCAAATCAATCCGTTGATGGATGAAGTGTCTAACACGTTTTTCATTTCATAATTTCATAATGTTAAAGCTAATTAAATTTAATTTTTCATTTCATAATGAGGTTCACTTGAGATGTAGTTTATGTGCTATGATCATATCGGCGTACCGTACATTACGTAATGTTTACACATATGTTGGTGATGGCTCTTTGAAACGAACCGATATCTTATGGTCTCGACTACCATATTCATTTTTTGTTTGAATTCTAATACAAACAATAAACGAGATATGCCATTTTGCGCTGCTTTGAATTCCGCCATCGGGCATTGCCCTCAGACCGGGTAGGTCGATTGTTGTTAGCGGGGGTGTTGCCCTCGCACCTCCACTTAAGGCATCCCCTTGACTCTTCCGTAGTGAAATCATTTTAGATAATTGTATTTTTGTTGCATTATATATGAATTTCATCATTGTATTTTTAAGTCCATTAATTTGTATATGGTTTAGTTTCTATACTATTCTTTTATTTTGTTCAAACACATATTACACAATAAATAATAAATAATTATGTACCAATTGAATTAAAAATAACAAACTAAGTGCCTCACTCAATGTCCTCCACAATCCTCGTTTGTAGCTTAAATGCGTGTCCTGTTCATCAATGTACCACATTTATACTCCGTTCAATACCTCATTCACGTTCGTCACAAAACATTGTTTTCTTTTCGAACCATTGTCCACAAAAAGATGAGAGAGGGCTACATAAAGAGGGAAGTCCTTGCATCCATTGTGCTTTGGTTTTTTTTTTTTAAAACATTTCTTTTATTGATGTATTATGTTTGTTGAAACGACCCGCTTTCTCAATCCTTGAAAATCGACATTGATACATCTTCGGTATGCACATGCCACAAAACAAGTGCTGGAGAAGCGAATATTTGTGATAAAAAAGTTGGGAGGTAGAGTGTACGAAGATCAGAATCTTGCACAACGAAACAATGTATGTATATTCATTGGGCAAGTCTATTTAGACATAATTTTTTTATAAAGTTAGTGATACAATTGATCTTTACCATTGGATCATCTCCTGAATTCCCCTTCTCCACATAAGTACAAAAAAAATACACCACTCGAGGCTTTATGTCTCTATGTTTGTGTCCAAACGAGTGTAAACTCGTGCGATGCACGGAAGCATAGACTTTCGAGTGTTGTAGTTTACAGTTATGAATAAGCGGTGAGAAAATATTGTATAAAAGCAAGATATATAACGTAAGTGATGTATGTATGTGTTAGGATTCTGATGTAGAAACTAAATTTTACAGCAAGAAGTAAATAATGTATGTACAGTGAGTAGGTACAGCTTGCACGTAGGGTAAATTGACAGTTATTGAAATTAGCCAATATTCTATTAGGAAATTGATAAGTTTTCTACATAACTTTCCTATGAATTATCATACCATACATTTGCAGCTGGTGCATGAAATCAGTGAACTAATTTCATCCGTTATCTATTGTAGTATATTTTGATGTTATATTATACCAAGTATAAGCAGCAAAGAGAAGGCACAAAAATTTGAGATTACATATTTTCATAAATGATAGAGGAATTTTAGTAAGGCAGTCAAATATAAATGTAACATATGTAATAAATAAGAGCAAAGAAGGTAAACGTGAAGAGACATGGAAACTGATGGAGAATAGGCACGTGAAGACAAATAATTTGGTAAACAACATAAATAAAGGGCTAATGCAAAAACAGTATTGTTGCAGCTGCAGCAAATTAGCTCCCAACAACAACACTACTGTAGCCAAACCGATCTTCAGCTTCCGACAACAACAGTGAGCAATATTAAAAAAAGGTTTGGCACAATGATCTAAGTTTTATATTATTTTTGTAGCATGTTCAAAGAGCAGTATTCTTCAGATATATTGTAGTAAAACATAATTTTAAAAATTAGAAACAGTAATGAAATTAACAATGCCTTCCTATTTGCTTTAAGATTTAGATAAATGTGTTTCCTTTTAAAAGTGGAGCTGCGTCCCATGCATGGTAGTCACCAAAGAACAACCGACATTTCTCCTTTTTAATTCATCCTTTTCAGGCTTTCACATGATTAAAAATGACGCGACTCTTCTATTTTTAAAAATTTATCAGTACAACAAAAATGAGTAGGAAATAAACTATAAAAATAAAAAAATGTTCTACCAAATCCTGGTGTAATTGCTACACTATTTATCACGTAGTTATGATATCTCATGTTTCTTCTGTAGAGCTTTCTTCCTTATTCAAAAATATACTGCTGTAAGTCTAAGACTCAAATAAGAATGTAGACAAATATGAGTAAACAAATGCATACATACAGGTAGAGTGGATGCAGTTTATTAGTCTTTTTATGCTCTACTGAGATCAAGCTAACACATGAATCAAGTTCGACACCTCTATATAGCTGATTCTCCTTTGCCTGCGATTTATCCTCTAGCTGTTTGTACTGGCACTTGCAGCCTGGCCTTTGATCCCATTCTTCGTCGGTCACTCTTTCGCAACATGCTCCTTGGCTATTCGGTTTGTCTGTTTTTTGCCGCCAATGGGTCACCGCTCGCAATCCCAGGTCAATCCAATCAGCCAAAATAGAGTAGCATTTTCTACGTTTCGAGCAACGTCATATTTACCTTTCGGCTCATGCCTGCTAGTTGTCCTCTATTTAGTTTCACCAATTTGGATGAATTGTATCCTCAGCACTTAATTTTTCTATGATTGGAACATCTTTCAACTCCACTCTGGCCCATTAATCATTGCCTAGCCTGGCTAGCTTCCAACCTACTGGCACTGACATTTCAAATCCTTGCATCTGCCCTGTTCAATACCTGAGTCATGACCATGTTTCATCCGCAAGTTGCATCTTAAACTTAGTCATATTCTGTGATTCCAACCATCTAAAGGTAAAATACCACTCATACATTGCATCATGGTTGGCGCTAATCTAAGCTTCTCTGACCGATATAGTTCCACCTCAATTTAGACACTCAGTGCAGTTCCGTTGCTGTATATAGTCTCTGCATTATTATAGTCAGCATGTTGTAAAATATGTTTGCATTATCTAAATTAAGATCATCCACGTGATTATCTCCATTGTATTTGCTTTGTACATGACTTTGTAAACATCAATGAATGGTCTTTTGAATTATATATTAATTAAAAAGGGTGTGCTTCTCTCCTAGAGGACAACAGCTTCATTAAATAAAATCAACAAAAGAGTGAGTATTAATAATTCATGTTTCATGTTTTTGTTCTCGTTGTTGTCGTCACTTATTCAATAACATTAGGAATTCATTGTCAAAGTAAGATAAATAGTAATTTCATACTCTTACTGTAATCAAATATAAAATTATCATGTAGTTGCAAGCGTATAAACATATTTTGAAGGGATCTGCTCATCTCAAGTAATCATCAACTCAGAGCATCTCAGATGAGGATTATAATATCTGACAATCAAAGCTAGAATAGCTATCGTGAAAGAAAACAGTCCTTAATCCACCTCGTGTGAAAATAAGGTGAAATTCATTTTCGATTGTATGATAGCAATGCAGTTATCATTGGCCGGATATCCGGAGATTGCATTTTCAATTAAAATGCAAATTTAGGCATTCAGTTCACTGGTTAGGCACCTAAAGTCTCAGAAGACCTAAGCCATGAATTTTAATTGCAGGTACAAATCAATATTTGAAAAAAAAACAGGCCATAATACGTGTCACTTACAGTAAAATACGATTAATTTTTATGTAATTTCACAGTATTACCATTAACAAAAAAGCACTACACATATGAGCGTATAACATAGCTGACGGTATTCGAAGACTGGTATCTTTCAATCTTTAAGCTGGCAAGTTTCTTCATTTCTATGTGAAATTACAAATGTTTGCTAACATTTTTCTTATATAAAGGACTTTATTCACATCAACATTTAACTCCAGAAATAACTGAATTTCATGTTTAAAGGAAGAAGAATAGAGGTGTCACTCACGCATTATCTGCATATGAGTGATTACCATTTTCCTAGGTAAATGGTTTTATTCTCATCAAAATTTACTTGTAAGCAGTTGAGAATATGTAATAAGAAGACAAATATACGGTGAACTAAACTGGTGTCCATCAGTGAAGCTTAGGTTAGAACATACCAACATTATAAATCATGTATATTTAGCATGATGATATGTGGAGGCGACTGCAGTAGAGGTCAAACATCATGTACAAACGAAAAAACCATAATAATAATAAGGGCACGTAAATTCCTTCATGTTTATCTTATTTGGTTGAATGAAATTAATGGCCTAGAACCATTAGTTTACAATTGTTATTGACATAAACCAATTATATAATGGCATCGAGAAGAGAAATGCATGTTTATTATGGTTTATCATTTGCAGGAAGATAAAGTAAACCCGAAAAATCTTCAGAACAGCCAGCATGTTACGTATTAAAATGAAACATGTCAGAAAAGTGTTCACAAAAGGGACTATATGAACTTAAATTTTTTAATACATCTGGTAATTCATGTTTTTGTTCCCGTTGCCGTCTCTTATTCAATAACATCGGGGATTCATTATCAAAGTAAGGAAAATAATAATTTCATACTCTGACGGCAGTTCTTCAATTAATAACAACACAATCAGCATTACTATAAAGGAATTAACAACACAGCTAGTTCTAAATCATCAAATAGAATACAAATAAAATCGAAAGGATAACCTGAGTAGAGGTACATTTTGTCTGTTAATACCACCAAATCGCAACGCCTCGTTGACTAATAATGCAGTTCTTCAATTTTCTTCACAATTTCTTCTCTTTTATGTTAGCGTAGGAGAAATTAGAGTTTCAGCTGATTACGGGGTGATAACATCGATTTGAGATTAGGGAAGAATGGCCGAATATCTACAAAGGAGATTTTTTATTTATTTGAAAGAACGTGGGGAAGAAGGCTAAAGGGTTTTGGCGGAGGGAAAAAAATGAGGAATGACGTGCTGGCCTGAGCGGTTCGTGGAACACCGTGCGAGTTTCCCTTTGGAAAAATGTTTGGTTGGTATCAGGTTTAAACTGAAATGAGAATTTCCCTTTGGAACGATGATGATGGGTGAGTGGGGTAATCGTGGAGTTAAATGAGGATTCAAACTGTTAGCAGTGGTATTAACAGAATTAACATCGTTTGTGTTGTAAGACGTGGACAAATTATAGCCATCTGATGTCTTTTCCATTATTAAATCATGGTCGCTCTTTGTCTCTTGGTTTGTCCTACCAAGGGATTTTATTATATAGATAACCACCTTCATATTCATTATATAAAATCATTATAGCGAAAACTTTAATCTTACTTGCCAGTGGGAAATTATATTAAGCTGGACAGTTATGGAACTTGTCCTTACAAATGTAAAAAGAAACTAAGAAAAAGTGGGGATAAAATGTGATCCCCAGATTCTTCAGCTCAAAGCTCTATCCGATTGATCCAAGTAAAACCTGAACTACTAGGCTGCTTAGAGAAAATAGCAGTATCCAGAGTTTAAAGGGAAAACAACTCCGGGTCATTCATGGGACTCGTGTGAGAAATGTAAGTTCACCATTTAGAAATGAAGGGTATCATATAAGACCTATGACCACACATAAACATGATACGGGCTTTTTAAATATGGTAACCAAATTTTGCTATGTCAAAATTATCTGATATTATTTTTAATGACTTGCAAGTCAAACACATTAAAATAAATTATAGATTAGGCGAAACTGTTACCATTATTAGATTTCGCGTCCTTAAAGAGGCTCTACAAAAAAAAACTGCAAGCTCTTAGGGAAATGGATTTTCATACGATGACAAAGTAAGGGACTAGCTTTTCGTATAGTACATCTCTAGAGGGATGAACCGAGGACCACTCTCTTCCGCTTTTCTGGTAAGGCTGGAACAATTATACATACCATTTCCTCAGGTGGTGCAATGTCCGAATACGTGGCCCCGGTCGTAATCGACCTATTATTTAAGGTACTTGCATTCTCCACTTGTCGACATATAATGAGAAAATTTAGAAAAGCAATGAATGTCTCCTAATAGGCGCTACCCACTTGACATCACTGCATTCCCTTTTTTTTCCATCTCTAGTTGTTGAGGCTTACAAGTTTACGATTACATTTTTCTTTAAACACGTTCTTCAGTTTGAATGCCACGTTGCCAAGTCCAATATAGTCACTTATTTCCACTAATGTATCTCCTCTAAGCTCGTACATCTCAGAGAAGGGTGTGTATATAATGCATGAGAGTTATTTCCCACACCACCTAACAGATATACATTCATGGTGAACAATAGACGCATAATAGAAGTGCAACGTCAGACATTCATCCATACAAGTTGTCCTGTGTTTGGACAAACTGAAGGTGCTACTCTCACTAGATCGTGTGATCTAGAAAACAACAGCCCTTGCACCGAAGATCTAAATGCATAATCGTTATCAATTTGTAATATGGGGAAAATCCTCTGAGGGTTAGTGACAACAACCCTTCATTCAGTCTCCATAATTCTTCAATTTTGTAAAGGCCCACAAATCTGTACCTTTTGAGCTGGCGTATTACAACCCACGTCCAACCCAAATTGCACGAAATTATGAATCTTTAATGGAAAGAAAATAGAGGGTGAGAGAAGAAAGAAAGAAATATTAGAATAGAAGAATAAGAAGATCAATGACTCACAGCGGAATGGACAAAATATAATAATCAATAATACTAAATACAAAAGAAACTATATATATATGATTACAACATCAGAGTATACATTTTGATGAACACAACACACAACGGAAATAAACTTGTACCAGTAAATATACGGAATACGTCTCGACTTCACCTCCTTTTCTGAAGCTCCAAGCCAAACCTAACCTGATAATATACTCGGTCTGACCCGAGCACATTTGAAGCAAAGAAAAATTCACCTGGATCAGTCTGGAATACTTTCAGTGATAAACTCATAACACAAACAACTTGTTTAACTTTGAAAATCCTTTTGAAACAAAAGGGTAATAGTAAGACCTGCCCACACATAAACACGGACGGTTTTTACCTTACTATAATACAAAACACTTTGAAATCAATATCTTCTTCTGCTATTATAATAGTGTCTAAATACAAGTAGATATAATCTAGCAGAACGCTTACATCTCACGCTCCACATATATAGTATACAATCAAAACCGCAGGCGCTTATTGGAGATTGGATTCCGACTATGACAAGGTATGGAACCACCTGCCGATAGTGTATCTCTAAAGAGGAATACACTGGGTTCAACAAGAACGTCTTGCAACCCGGCCCACACATGACTGACCACTCATTTCTCTTGAGTGTATCGAATATATTGTCACCTTACGGCAGCGCAGCTACCGTTTTCCCGGGAGATACAGAAATGAAAAGAAGTAACAAACATGAATATTCTCTAGATGATCACAATACACCCTGATGGGGGCGACCCACATAGCCATCATGCTTGCCCGATTTTTGTCATTTCTTGGTTGATGAGGCTTGAGGTTATAATCGACTTTTGAAACATCTGGCTACCATTCACAGTGTCCATACATGTCATCCAGGAACATGATGGATCGAAGGCACCCTCCTACAACATCCTAGGAATCACTCTATAGATCAGTAGCGAGTAGTCCTTGCATTCCGTAGATTCCAATCACGACAGAATCATCGTTAACTCTGGGGATCAGCCAGAGGTATTTAACAATAATTCTTCCGCTCATGAAGATTTACGGTCTTCAATTGCTCCATCCCGATCAGCATCTTCGACGTATTTGTATTTATTGGTCGCAATGGTTTTCAAATATAAATTCGATCCCGGTCTTTCTGTATCAAGAACGTTGGGTCAGATTTTGATAGTCGGTTATTTAACTATCAAAATAAACAACCATAAAAATGAACAGATCCATTGGTTTATTACACAACACCACTTGGCCATTAAAATAATCTATTAGTTGAAATACCCAATAATATATTGGTTTAAATATGTTAATATTCTCAAATCCTTTTACTTATATACCTAGAAAATATCTTAAAATCATATCTAATTTATCTTTTAACTAACATTGTTATAACATTTCTTATTATCTTATCGATTCAACTTATCATTTAATCATTACAACATCTTCTTTGGCTTTATTATTTGATCACCAAAAACACCACTCGTCCTTTTAGAATAAACCCATTTAAATCTCATTTCTTAACTTTGAAAATATCGTTATATTTCCCCAATCTCCTTTTTATTCCTTTTATTGTGGGAATACCATTTCATACCATCAAGCGCCTTTTTATTTCCTTCTATTCAGAATCTCATTATATATATATATATATATATTTCCATATCCTTCAAATACCGTTACACTATTATTTTCCCAAAATATTTTATTCTAACACTTTCACCATTACGACTAATATCATCCTTTGATAATTCCGATGTTGTTCAAGTTGGGGTATTTTAATTACATCTCAGACCTTGATCAACTACGTTCTTATCTTAAGATAAATATCAGTTACAATACCAAAAACGATACTCACCCCCCATATCACAACAAATCCCATTATACATCCTTCTTGATGAAATATCATCTCTTCTTTAAAATGGCGGTTCTATATCGCATCTTTATAACTTATCTTGTTTAACTACTCTAATTCAACTTGGGTTTACCTTTGATTTCCCATTTCATATCTACACTAGTTCCTAATCATAAATCAGTCAGAAAATAATTCCCTAAATATTAACCACGAAAGCCGAAACCAATATCAGATCAATATTCAGAAAATCGACTATCCCAACCGATTCCCATTTAAGTTCTAATTCTTCAATTTCCATTCCTAGCTTTTACTTTATTCAAATGTCACTTCTAATAACTCGGGCCATTTATATATTCAAAAATACCTGGTTTCTATAACCACATATAACTTGGATTCATAGATTTCAATTAAATATAATTTAGTAAGAATCAAGTTAAAACTTTGATTTCACATTTTAAATACTAAATCGCTTCATTAGTTATCAACACGACTTTAGACTTTACAAACTTTCCTTATTATAATTAACATTCCAAATCATCTCTTCGATTTTTATAAAATGACTAATAATCAAGTTTCAACATTTATTTAACATGAAACTGGGTTACTTAACCATTATCAACTATCTTTAAATTAATGAACAAATTTAATAAACAATTTCAGTTAACGCCGTTAACTTGTTCAACTCTAAACATAATTAACCCGTTAGTCAATCATTATTGATCTTGCCATTTAAGTAAATTAATAATTAATTAAGTAATCTAAACAATTTTATTCATTTTGATTATAATTAAATCATTATTAATATAAACCCATTCTAATTGTTACATTAATTCTGATCACTTGAATTAGCTAACAAAAACCGTTTAATAATAACTCAACAAGCACGTGCTTCACGCACGGTAGATTTAGGTACAAAAATGGTGATTAGTGGTTAAAACAATTAATGTATATATATGATTGGTTTATTCCCTATTTAGAAACTTCATTTAAAATAGTATATTTTAAAATCTATATTCGATTATAAAATAATTTCATAACTTCCTTTCTAGCGATTCACGTGACGGTGAATCAATTTTTATAAAACGGTGTATATCTGGGCCATCTGCTATTTCTTCCGTAATCAATACTATATATTGATTCAAAGCTCAACCACAATCAACAACCAACAGGGTTTTAAAGTCAATGGGTTTTAAATAATTCATATAAAATATGAAATAACAGCATACTAAATATTTGAGGAATCCGGTTTGATTCCCCTACCTGTTCTTCCCTGCATCTTAGAACAACATATAATTTATAACAGCTTATGATTTGAATATATTAACCGACGATAATATAGTTCACATCAACCATATAAATTAAGAATAGGCATTCAAGGCATCCACTCAACCAATTATCCGTGATTTAATCTAATTATATGAATTTAGCACATTCTAGCATTTCAGAAATGTGTGAGAATTAGCTCACCTTTGCATTTTGATCGATCAGTGTGCACGTTGCTTCATTTAATTTTAAATAGTCGTTTAAAATTAAATGAAAAATCAAATTGCTTCCGGTCATGTCCTAACTTGCACAACAACGTAGCGCTCTTTACCGCGATTCCATTGCTTCTAGTTTTCGCGGGATTCTAATTTCAAATGATTGAGTTACACTTATAACATTTAAATATAAATTTAAACCATATATTTAAATTAAATAATTTAATTAATATACCTACCACGCTCACACGTTGTTTCAATTCTGTTATCCCCAGGTACCCGACTTCTTCTTTTGCTCATTTTCGAACAGTCTGCTTCTTTTGTATATATTTTTTTTTCTCTCTTAACTACCGATGGCCCAATCATGACGTTAATTGGAGCCCACGGTCCTTTGCCTTCTATGAAACCTTCTCGTAAACAGTGCAACAACATGCTCGTGTTTAACCCCATTCAAAACGCACTCCCTTTCCAGATCCATTAAACCCACTTAATACCTTTGTTAAAACTCTTCGTTAGTGGATAAGCTTCCTTCCCTTTTGGTGGTTTACACTAAGTCCTTAGTTCATCAAACCGAACGCCACGCTGAACCTCGATCGCCCCATATTCTTCCACGCAACGCCATGCAACTACATAAATCCCACCCCTTTTCTTCTTCTTTTGTAAACTTGCTCCAGGAAATTTTTGCAGTCCTCTTCATGCAGAAAACTTCCGCCACTTCCAGAAAACATCCCCAGCTCTCCATGCAAATGCCTGCGCATGCCTCACTCCTCCATGCTGCACTGTTGAACCAGACTCCACCACGTTCGATACATCATTTTCGGTTTTAGGAGGAGGAATACAAACGCTCGTACCCTTTAAGATTTTCGTATGATCTTCAACAAGAGGAATTACTTTCAGTTTCTGCTTTCTGGAATGACACAGCAAGCTGGAACATGCTTTCCTGTAAATAGATGAGAAGAAGAGGATAGGAATGCTGTCATATTCGAACAGCACATGCTAGTGTTTAGATTGGGATGGCTAATTTATTTTAATGGAGATGGAACGCATCAGCATAGCTCGGGTAGGAGAAGAAAGAAAAACAGCTTAGGCTGTACCCATATTCAGCTTTTCCATTCCTTCCTGGTGAAGTTTACTGCATTGGTTGGGTTTATGCCGGGTAGGTTGTTTTCTTTTTTTTCTTCTAAGCCTGCACATTTATGCTAGAATGGATACGATATGCGTGGGTTTTGTAGTAGGAAACCGATGGTTAGTACATTCACTTTTGCTTAGCTGTTTGGGGTGGAATAGAATGACAGTTCTCCTTCGAAATTAAAGCTATGCTCTTAGGTCTGCACTGTCTTCATAGGCTGCGTGGTGTTTGAGTACAAATGTCGTAGGCAATGTTAATTCTACTCAACGGAAAGACATAAGGAAATTGTAGTGTGAAAAGAAGAACAGGGTAGCTCCGCTAACATAGCGGGTACAAATTCAACCTTACCATGTGCTATGTCTTAGGCTAGGAGTTGAGAAAATGCGTTGGATTTGAAATCAGTTTGGTTTTGTCACCTTTCATACTTAATGAGTCGTACTGTTTCGTAAGGAGGCCCTTTGAAATTTTATACTCCCAGTTTTGTTGTGTCCTTTCAGTATCAATGAATGATACAACGTTTCCAGAGGAGTGACCACTTTCCTTTTTCAAGGAATTGGAAAATCATGTCAAACCATGTTCCAAGGACGCACAAGATTGCAGGGATATTTACGTTGATATATCCAATGATTTTTAAAGTTAAACGTGCACCGCAATAAAATAAAAAACTCTGTCAATATCCGACGTGTATCGACAAAAATAAAAATACCGGCGCACCCAGCAGTGTGCCACGATGACAACCATATAATAATATTGACTAGTTCATTAATTCTGTGAAACCCCGAAATGCTGATACAGGGTGTAAAACACTCCAAATAAAAAGTTGCATATTTTCCAAATTAAAAATTACAGTAAAATTATAAAAATTAATTTATAACTACGCCTCAAATGCTTATTCAAATTCGAATCCATTATTTAGTTATATTAAATAAATCGTTATGGTCTATAATCGATTCCACAACGACTATTTCAGAATTTGGTTTGGACGTAAAATAAAATCTACAATACGAAAACTCGATTTTTCTCTTCCAAATTTTCAATCTTCATTACTTTGAAACGTTTAATTGATTCGGAGTAGTTTTCAAATAGGAATCACCCAAATCTGATCCCGATCTTCTCGAATCATTAAGTGTAAAAATACCGTTTAAGTAGTTTTGGGTGTTGGATGTTCTTCAGGGATATATATATATATATATATATATATATATATATATATATATATATAATATTCTTTAGGGAAATATATTGAATCATTGAACCTCATCCATTAAGTTATTTGGATAATGAGTCCATTTTTAATAGATTCGAAGAAAATCATACTTATCTTACTCGATATCAATATCTGTGTGCAAGCCTGACTATCCGTCGAATGACGGTCTGAACACATTTTAAATTGTTAGGATAGTAAGGATTCCCCCCTAGGAATTTGATAATAAATACGACAAGATCATCTCCAAGAAATCCAATTTATTTATCTTCAGGAAATTTAATCTTTTGCACTTAACTCGTTTTTGACATTTCAACCTTATTTACCTCTAGTCCAAGAAAGGGCCGGGTGTGACGACCACCCCATAACTACTGCACCAATGCTAAGGAAAAGATGTGTTGAATGATGTGCCAAGCCGATATGGAATGATCATCAAGGAAGAATATCTCGAAATGAAGCTTTAACATAACTCACAGTGCATGGATAACATATAATAGAAAATGTACAACATGATATATTAGTGATGCATAACAGAACAGAAACTCAAATCTCTATAACAGCTCAAAGTCACCAGTACAAATTAGCTGTATAAATGAGTAATCTGTACATACGGTATCCCTACTTATCTCTCGTAGTACCCATAAAATCTCAACAGACAACGAAAATAACAAAACATCTATATAATCAGTAGTAGTAATACGCTAGCCTCCTACTCGTTACCGCACAACATCATCGGCACCAAAACTTGCTACCTGCTATCTTAGTCTGCTAACCATCGATGTTGATGAGCAGCCAAAGGTAATAAGAGGAAAGCATAAAATCTTGAGTCGGACAATAGTCATAGTGAGCGATAAAATAACTAACAACAGTTACATAAGATATTTGAGCATTGACGGTTCAATTGTATGATCCGTCTTAGCAGCCAAAATATTAACATAGGGTAATCATCTATCAGATGCCACTCCAGAATAGGAAAGGACATTCCACATCCCACTTTTTTCAACAACCTACGGTGATAGCCTACCTAGAGAAACAAAGAAGAAAACACACAATCAACTATAGCATCCATAACAACCAACATCCTAGCTATCAATGACTAAAACCTTGAATACGTCAACCATTGGATGACCGACTGTTGTCGTCCGTCAAGGGCTAATGGAAAACCCCGGTTCTAGTCAGACTGCCATACATCGTTCTTGTATATGTTTGCCTCCATTCAAGATAACTAGATCACTCCCATAGCTCGATCCAGGGTACACGATCCTACCTGATCCTAATGGGCATCAACACGATACCTCTGCTTTGATTCCGCTAGAACCTTTAATAACCAACGATTCCTTGGCACTTCAAACATGTTCAACCTTCCTTCTCGGCGATCACACCTTTAGTTCGAGCGACTTTTCAAACTAATTCCATTATCATTCTCGACCAACTCCCACCTGAGTTGATCTATCATCTTACTGAATTGTATATCGTCCCACGATCACATCAATCCAGCTCCGACCACTCCAACTTGAGTTCACAATCGATGCACTATCCATATTTGAGTTGTACATCGATCATTGGAAGTCCATTAATTACCAACTTCATTAGCAATCCCTATAAGCCACCACAATCGAGCTCCCCAAAAATGAAGCCAATACCATCAAGCATGATGGATCGGTATCGGCCCATATACTAGCCGGTTTTCAAATAACTTTTCTCCATCCCATCTATCCTAGAGCACTTCCTACCGGTCCATCCTCGAACCCAGATTCCTTTTCGATGAATTCTCCTATCAGTCCATCGATCAATGCTCGAACGATCAACTTAGACCGATCCTAAATCACATCCAAATCTCTTGAAAATTTGCACACAACCTTGATTTTCCACCAAGATGTCGCGACCAAATTTTCTCAATGATACGACTAATCGTGATGGACCGGTATCGGTCCATCGGCCATGGGCCCGTATCGATCCACAAAGTTGCGTATTTTTACCCAAAATTTAAGGGTTTCCTTGCTTCGTCCTGTAGAGCTCCTCCATCAAGTTTCATCTTAATCCGATCATGTAAATGTAAAACCCCATATTTTTAATTAAATAATAAAATAAAAATTTGAAAAGCGTTCAGAATTTGGTCACAAAATTAGCTTCATTGCATCGGTGGCTAATTTCTGATCAATTTAGACCTATGGTTTGTAGGGAACAAATTTACAATAAAAAAGATATCTTTAAATGCAATATTACAACAAACGTGAAAAGAAGATATAAGAACACTAAAGAGAATAATGACCATCATTGTTTTTAGTTTTGTAAACAAAAGCCTATGTAGCCAAGTTGGTAAAGACATGTCTCTCCGAAGTGAGTGGCGCAAGTTCGAGTCCTGTTGGCGCCTTATTTTTATTTTAGAGGAACGACTAAAATAATACATATTCTATGAGGAAAATATGTATAAATGCACATACAAGGAAAATTATACATAAAAGTGAGCATAAAAATATATGTATACATGCATATGTAAATATATGTGTGACACTCCATGCCGTTAATGTCACTCATTAAGAAAATGCATTAAGTTTCATGAAGCATTATAGGTAAATGGAAACAGAAACATTACAAGATTGATATAAAATAGCAGCGGAATAAAACAAACTTTATTAATCATAAAGCATCATGGTTCAAAACATCATATGTCTGAATTACATATAAACCAGTACATCATAAAAGCTTCTGTCTTGCACTTAAAACACTAGAGTACAAAATAAAATAAGCATAATCCCCAAATAAAAACATAGCCATAGTAGCAAGGATAGGAGCTTGAGCAATACATCTAAGCAGCTCCAACAAAATGACAGCAGAATCTTGATCAAGCTTGAGTATTCCCACCCTGAGGGGGGGGGGGGGGGAGAACGGAAGAAAGAAGAGGAAACAAAAAGGGTCAGACATAAAGTTTGGAGAGTCCAATTACTTTTACTAAGAAAACAAGTAAAAGTATCATGACAAACATATAAAGTAGATGAGAAAGGTAACATCACAAAAGACAGGTATGCCAAGGTAAACATGATAGAGTGTATGTGCTTCTCTAAGGATTATTCTGCACTGATACTAGTATAACCAAAATGAGATGAATCCAACAACTAAAAGGTGGTAGACTTAGACGTACTTCTGATGAGAGGTTTTAACCTCATACAATCCACATGCAGCCTAATCCTAACAAGCTCCAAACTTTACCAGAGTCTAGATGTACCCTAACTACTATCCTAATCGATCGGCTCCCTACTCCGTAGATACCCTGTGCCGGCCCCACAGTAGAAGTATCACTTCCTAAAGTGGCAACCTTTCGTTGATGTGCACAACTATATCTCCAGATGTCACGGTCGTCTTATCCCCCTTTGCCTGGACATGCACACACATGCTCTGGTCGGTTCGCGCCGCCCACACCGTCCTCCACGTTTGGATCTCTTACAATCAGCCTATTAAGCGTTCCCCGACTCCGACCTAGGGCGGAGTCCTCGTTCGATACCATTATATGAGTTACTGACTGAAACGGGTCCCACACACAAGATGATACAAGCTCTCCGCTTTGTCTTGTATTCCCACTAGGATTTCCACTGCTTATGCATACCTATCGGTGTCTTTAATTACATAACCCCATCAAGTTAAGTTTGGGGGCCTATATATAAATACTAGTGTGAACCCGTGCTACGCACACGGGTATGGTTACAAATGGTAGTAAAAATAAAGAATAAGCATTCATGATTTGTTTTTACTTGATAAACAAACCAAATCTTGAGCAGGTCCTTTTCATTGAGAAAGTAATAAAATCAAATATTTTGTTGATGGTAGAATAAAGAAGAATGTTTAAACCTTTGAAAGAAAGAAAATGAATAAAATAATTCAACTGCCTTTTCTATTTATTTTAAGTCTTCGTCAGTTAAGAATGGTTTTAGAAGTGAAAAATAATTCAACTACCAAGCATATGGTAAATTAATAACAAATAACAATAACAGAATGAAACACAATCTGATGCATGTACATTAGCAAGCTTACAGATTTTGCATGTCAAGGGCAAGTTAAATTGTTCAGTGCATAAATCTAATCAATATTTCATTAAAGGGACATAAGTAAGAATAGTCAAGGACAACCCACTTTATACTTTAGCCTCGTATTAATACATCGCAAAAAAAAAATTTGCATTATTAATTTTTGATTTCCCCCCCAAGTGTATGTATTGTAATAACCCGGAAATCTAAGCCAATTTAAATTTTTTATTTTGGCAATTTTAGTGAATTTTGAATATTTAAAATGAATTATTTTAAATAATAATGACGAGAAGTTTATTTTGAATAGAATTAGAACGTATAGTTTTATTTGAATCGTCGTTAGAATATAAATATTTTATTTTAATTATAAAAGGAATTGAAAATGGCGCGGTAGTTTGAAAATTCGATTCCAAAGTTCAAATGAATGTACAAGATTCAAAATAAACCGGATTTAGCGAAACCAAAAATATTAGAGACTACTTGAGGATATCTTTCCAACGAATCCGTAAAATTGAAATTTCATAGCGGGGATAAAAAGAAACGTCCAGTTGAAAATTCAGAATAGTCGCTATGGAATTCTGGCCCTTAAAAATGGAAATTTTGCAAACGACCTCGGTTTTCGACGAAACCACTTTTGTTGGATCCGCGATGCCAAATTATTGCTAGATTCCAAAATTCGTAATTTTCTAAATCAATATGTGAGCGTGGAAAAGTAAAACGTGTTTTAACAGTTTTAGTCAATTTCGATCGATTGGAAAATGACCATTTTTCAAATGATCTCAGAATTTGACGAAATTAGTTTTGTTCGGACCGTATCGTCAATACGAAGCTAGAAATAATTTTTCTGGAATTTTTAGAGTTCGTATGTGGCCCTAGTAAACTGAAATGTGCGTTCAAATTCAATATATAGATTAATATTTTGATTTTGGCGAAAACTGATCGAAACAGCCGAATCAGCCTATGATACATATCCCATTGTGTTCGGAATGGGGGCAATTAGCTTTGGACGATAGTCAATTGGTTTGATTTTGAGGTCGAAATAAAAAGTTGCTTTTTAGAATATAAAAATAATAAAATATATAAATATTTATATAATATCCCCTCCCCTTTCTATCCCCTTCCCCCCTATAGATTTCAGAATAAAAAAAATAAAAAAAATAAAACCCGTCGCCCTCTGCTGCCTTCACCCCGCCCCTCTTCGCACCGCCGTTCATCGATGTCGCCGCCCCTCCTCTTGTGCGCCGCCTCCACTCCCCCCCTTCTCCGTTCTGGCTCCAAGAACCCCCAAAACCGCGATAGCAGTTAACCCTAGCCCCCTTTAACCCAAACCCCGGCCTGAACCCGCTACCTACAGACAAGCCGCCACCCACCACCTCGCCTCACCACCACAGCACCGACGAGCGCACCCCCACTGCCCTACTCCGGCGAGCTTCCTCTTTCCCCCCTTTTTTTGCGGCGCTGTGAGTTTTCTTTCTTCCTTTTAGTTTTTATTTTATTTTATTTATTTATGTATTTTATTTATTTCTGAGTACCAATAGAAAAAGATGTGATTAAAGTTCGGATTTTTAACATGATGAAGACACGATTAATATGAGGTTCATGAGGGAAAAATTAGATTTTTAATATATGATTCTTGTCTAGGAAAAGTATGATTTTTATCGTTCAAGTAATAAGATAAAAATATAATTTTTGTTCAAGTAGTAGGATAAAAAATATAATTTTTATTTGTGTAGAGTAATAAAAATATGATCTTCCATATGTTTGCATCGATATAAAGAAGTGATTTTTGTATACATAACATCGATATAAAAATTCGATTTTTATATGAGTGGCGAATTAAAAATAATTTTTTTATATATGTAGCATAATAAAAATAAATTTTTTATTATATGAGAAGTGAAATAAAAATATAATATTTACAGTGTATGAAGTGAAATAAAAATGTGAACTTTATTTTTATCATGAAGTAGTGAGAATAAAGATTTGATTTTTATCCGAGTAGCGGAATAAGAATATGATTTTTATATGATGGAGAATATAAAATTTTGATTTTTATATTTGTAGCGATATAAAAATGCGATTTTTAATATAAACATCATATTAAAATGTGATTTTTAATATGAATAGCGTAGAGAAGATTGCGTTGGAATTTTTGAGAAAATCCAAACTGTTTAGAAATTCAGAAATAAAACTGATGGAGTGGATATCAAAGGTGAGAACTCCTCACTTTTATTTTTATTTCTAGTTTCAAATATATACTGGGATGCAGACGTTGCATAGCAGCACCTGACACCCATCGTCCACAGACCATGGATGACTTGTTTGCTTGATTTCTGTGTAGTGAAAATTGATAGTGTGAAGTGTTGAAATAAAAATATATATTCATGTGTTGAATATAAAAGAAAATTCATGTGTTGAATTAAAATATATATTCATGTGTTGAAATAAAATATAAATTCATGTGTTGAAGTAAAATAAATATTCATTTACAAATCAAACGATTTGTTTATATACACCGATTTGACTGATATTGATTGGGACGATAAATTTTACACATCGCCCAACTGCACAAATAAAAATCTGTGCTTGTTGATTTGAAACCCCACACACGTATTGGGATGACGTTTTACGTACACTAATCCCGATTGTTTAGTTGTATGTCAATCGATGGGTTGACAGACTGTGTAAGCGTTAATTATTAATATTTAATGCTTATGCAATTGTGTGGTGCACTCTGGATGATGGTTGATTATTTATCGTTGCTATTATATAGATTTTCTGTATGGAGTCCATATAATTAACATTATATGGTAATTGATTGGGCCTCATTCTAATTTGGAAAATAAAGAATATTATAGAAGAAAATATTCATGTGTTGAATATAACGAAAATTCATGTGTTGAAAAATATAAATTCATGTGTTGAATAGAATGAAAATTCATGTGTTGAATAGGACGAAAATTCATGTGTTGAATAATATAAATTCATGTGTTGAATGAAATAAATATTCATGTGTTGAATAAAGTAAATATTCATGTGTTGAGTAGAAGAAAACATTCATGTGTTGAATAAAAGGCGTGTTGATTAGATTTATGCCATTTTGATGTGAACGATATTTATATCGATTTTATTCATTTTTGTAATGAATATAGAAAAGGAAGTGATTTCAAAATATAACGTTTTGAAAATATTATAATTTATAGATTAATGATATGGAATATTCAATTTTGATTCGAAATTGAATATGAAGTTGAAATCGTTTTGAAAACAAATTATAAAATACGCTTTAAAAGGAAATCGACGAAATATATATAATATTATATTATATATATATAATGGCCTGAATAGAACGCGCCGCGCCACGGTAGTTCGCGAATTTCGACCATTGACTTCGAATGGATATTACAAGAGACCCGACCGTCGGATTCTACTAAAATTGGAACCGTTGGGTTCATATCGAAAAGAGCTTTCTAACGAATATTAGAGATTTGAAATCTAACGGTTGAATTTGGAATTATGTCCAAATCAAATTTGGAAAAGGTCGTTGTAAGTGCAGTTCGATGGCCGTTGATGGAAATCGACTGTACGGGCCATGTTAAAATTATTAAAAATAGAAATAATTTGTGTAAAATCATAAGAAATGATTTGGAAAGAATTGGGATGGAAAAAGTCCATATTTGAAAAGGTAAAAATAGTTTTTTATCGAAATGAACTAGTTTTGAACTAGAATTAAAATCCATTCATTTTTGAAATAAATAAATTGGATTTGAAAGGGTTTTAAAAGTAACCAGAATTTCTAATAAGTGAATTGGAATGGATTTGAATCGAAATTGTCTTTGGAATATTTCGATGTTGGATTTTGAGATTATACATATATTGTTATGGAAATTTGAAAGATATATTTATATCGTTATTTCCAATACGATATTTGTTGGTCGTTGAATTTGATATTGAATATAAGCCGATATAATTTCTATTCAGAGCCTTGTATTTAATATCAAATGTGATTTGGGTTTGTCGTGAATGGTGTCTTCATTAACACTGTTCTTAAACCCAGTGCAGAAAAAGATTAAAACTTTTTATTTAGATTTAACGAAGGATACCAATTAAATGATATTTAATTGGAATAGAATTAGAATGTGATTTTGGGTTTATAGTGAACCGTGTTTTAAGTGACATTGGTTCTTTAACCCAGTTAAAGACAGGATATGGTTTCCCATGTTAAACAATCATTAATATTGATTTTTGGGAAGATTAAAACCAAGTGGAGTTTTAATGAATCCTTAATTATATTGAAATGATCGAGAATGGAGTATCACCAGTTTTGCTCCAGGCGATAGTTAAATCTTTAATTAGATTTGAACGTGAAATGGTAATTGAATTTACCGATAACACCGTGGTGTTAGATATGAAGTATGACCAGTTTTACTTCATGGGATGAATAGGTTGGGATTGGGAAATAAAATAAATGATTACTTCGGTGTGGTTCGCTAATCCCGACTAATTTGAATTGATATTCAAAGGAAGATTAAAGAATAAATTTAAAGAATTTATCTTTGATAAAATTAATGGTAACCTTTCCCAAAGTATAAGAATATTTGAATAAAAGAATATTCTGAATTGGAATGAGGCGTATGTTGTGTTTGTGTAACACTTGTTTATTATATACGCGAGTTATTCAGAAAAACCGGGTTTAACCCATTCTGAATAACTGATTCGACGTGGTGTCGAGGATGAAGACGGTGGTTGAAGACCAGAGGTCTTCACATCGTTTGGGTGATTACTGATGATCTTGATTGGGCTGTACACCCAAGAGGAGGGAATCGGTTGGTGATCGTCTAGATGTACTTGGAGATCGATGGATATGCGAGGTACAAGGTGCCTCCGGTTTCGTTCAGACCCAAAACAAACTTGTAAATGGATTGTGTGTCTGACATTGGATTTTATTCTGTGTGATTGATTTCTATTAAATATATATCTGTTTGGCGGTGGAGAATTTATTCTCTTGCTTAACGCCCTTCTCTGAGACGTACGAGCTCAGGGGTTATATATTGATGGATATCAATCACATGGAGTGAATTGCCTGTGTGGCATGCCTAAGTGACAATTGATCAAGGCTTCTGTTGAAAAGCAAATTCTTGTGGTTGATGATCAAAGCACCGCCTGTGTGGCATATCTTTGTGTAACGTTGGTTCGCGAGCCTCACACCCCGGTTGTGAACCAGAAACGGGAGAGGACATCAGGGAGGGCATGTGTTTCCTTCTAGCTAGGGTGGTGTCAGTGACCTACTAGCCCTGACATTTATATTATTTTCACCTGTGTGGTTGTTGTTGTTCCGAGGCTCCTCAGATATATCATTGACTGTGTGGAGCCGATGGAGTCATTTGGCTCATTTACGCCCCAAGGGGTGGGGAAACGCAGTGTTCAGGCATTTTAATCCACATCGGTGGACCATCCCTGACGATCCAAGGGCTCACCTGTGTCTGGGTCCTTAGGCTCGGGCTGGACAGTCTCGAATCGGTAGAGGACGATCCCTGTCCTCGGTTCACAGATGGAAATCCAACTTCCAATACGTTACTTTGCGGTTTTGATTGTAGAGTCTAGTATTGGCGACATGATATATGGTACCCATGCCGTCTATGATTGATATTTATGATTGAAATTGTTTTGACACCATACACTTATAGTAATAATAAAACATGAAATTTCACGTACCAAGCATTCTTGGCTATTATAAGTTAAAAACCGTATCATCCGGTTTGCGTTGCATTGTGTGATGGGACCTGGGTCTTATAATAGCTTCATTGTTCTTTATTTAGCATTGTGCTGTTATTTTATGCATTGGTGTTCTTGGGAGGAAACCCGTTCCGTGTTATACAGCGTGGTCCCTTGATTTACCAAACTTTAAAATAAAGATTAATAACTGTTTTAGTTCTCACACTAGTCACATGACTGACCTGGAGTTTATTGTTTTAACCTAAACTCTAGGTGCCCTTATTTTGACATGGGCAGCTAGTAGTTTTGGTTTTGCAGATTTATATTCAAAGGAACCTGGTTTACAGCTGGAATGATATGCGGAAAGCTCTGTATCCGTATATCTCTTTCAGTTGTGTTTTGTATTATTTTTCCACTGTAGTATTGTATTTAAATCTCTGATATTCAATAATGTGTAATTTTTATTCATACTCTGTATATTCTTGTATTCTGATGTAATTGTTGAAATAAACAATGAAATGTTCTTATGTTTGCGTTCCAATTCGTCGTGTTCTCAAAACAATCAGGGGTCTCGAACGGTCTTGGTCGGTTTAGCGATCGATTCAGATCGAGTGAAATTCCTTTTCGTTACATTTGGTATTAGAGCTTTGGTTTACAAAGCTCGAGAACAAGGCACATTAGAACCATACGAAAGAATTCATCAGAGATTGGATTAGTAATATCCAATAAGAATGACTCGTTAGAGATAGGATCAGTAGTATCCTAGAACGAGTGTGAAGAGTATATTTTTAAAATGAAAACAATTTGTTTTGGAAATTTAAACCATTTCATACGTATTTGAATAATTATTTTTATTGAATTTGGAAAATCCAATATATAAAGATTTTGCATATACGCCTTCCAAACGTATATTCGAAGTTTTAATATACTGAATAGATATAGAATCACACTCTAGTTGCCCGGGGATAATTCTGATGATGATGCATCATCATCAGTGTTTGTGTTCGAGTTTCAAAGGTGTGATATTTATATATATCCATTAGACTGGTGTGAGAACCAAAATATAGCTAGAATACATTGTTGTGAATTGGCACCACAAATGTGATTTTTGACTATATATCAAAATTATGAGTTTGAAACGTTAATCAACAAATCGATTGCAGGTTGTGTTGTTTGATTATTGTTTGATTAATTAAATGTTGAACCTTTAGTCAAATTGAACCAAATAGTGAATTGTATTGAAAATTTATCGCATATACATGCATGTACATGTGCTTACAATGAACAGTTCATAGCGAGGAGGCTAGAGTAGAAGAATAAATTGTTTGCCCGACAAATAGGTACATGTTTACTAATTTATTGGGTTTTGGATGATTTTATGAGCCGATTGGCTAGCCGCTTGGCTGTTTCTTTTTCTTTTTGGATTGGTGAGGGTCATAGGAGGCTATTTGAAATATCCCGAAGCTCCCGGTGTGTAACACCCCACCTCCGCCAGGGTCACTCACAAGAGAATGCACTAGCTTTGGAGGGGTGTTTTCTAGGTAAACATGCACAGAGATATCACAAGACAGAACATAGATAAATAAATAAGTAAAGCAGCGGTAGAAATTTAAAAACCATAGTTAACCATTTCAAAAATCAAATAGTCAACTTACATCAAAGTACTTAGTCGTTATTTTCCAACTACCACAAGTCTAGAAAACATAAACTGAAAATAACATAAAGTAAACTATCCCCAAGATAGATGTGGTGAAGCCATAGCAAGCTCAAGTCCAAACCGTACATGAGCTGTCAAGAAAGCAAGCCAAATGTCCAAGCTAAGCACTAGTGTTCCCTCCCTGAGAACCTGGGGAGGGGGGGGGGGGGAACGGAAGTAAAGAGACGAAAGAAAAAGGGTCAGTCATAAAGACTGGTAAGTCCTACCTACTATTAGTATAAAAACTAATGAAGTTAACTAAGCATGAGAAACTGAGATGAAACATAAAGATGGTAACTAACTGGCATGATAAATAGATAACAAGGTAGATCAAGTGTAGCATCGCATATACAAGGTGTAGTTTTGCACCAATAGTACTAGTATTCCAACCCATGTCAAGTATAAACAAGAAATGATCCCTTGGCCCAATATCATGAGTTGACCCAAGTCAAGGTCCAACTATACAATCTAGTCGATCGGCTCCCTATAAGCCTAACTCATCGAGTGTTGGTGTCATACGGCCCAATCACGGAATGTAGTCGAACTGTGCTAGGTCCACCCTAGGGTGTATCAAGCCCTAGGGTGCCAACCACTGACACAAATCAAGCACGCACAGTCTAAACCTACTGGTGCCCATGTCTGTTATTTTTCAACTCCGGACTATGTGCACGACCATAGCCCGCCTGAACCTACACTGGCGCACCTACTCAGCCGTCTTTTTGGTCGCTTACAGTCAGCCCAGTAGTCGTGCCCACCCTAGCCTAGTCCCTAGGGTATCGTGATACATCCAAGAGGGTTACTGCTGAAAAGGACCACGTAACTAGGGTTTCCAACGGGTTAAGTGTAGTTAACCCTATCCAATCATGTATCAAGTTGGTTAAGTGTATCCAAGTGGTTCATGACTTAACCCTAACATGTGGCATTAATAAATTTAATGCACCCAACCTCTCACATTAGACTTTATTGTGGTTACTGGATATGCCGGGCGGGTCCGGGCAGCTTTACACCACAACCTAGTCTAACCTCGGGTTTCAAGCGCGATATGACCAACTTCTCACATTGGGTCCTATTGTTTGTAGCCACTAGATTTGCCGGGCGGTTCCGGGCAGATTTATGCTACAAACTCAACCCAACCTCGAGTTGGCCACTTTTTGGTTTTCTACATGTCATGACCACATTCACGTTTTCAAGCATAATCAAGTTTCATGTCACATTTCAAGTCATGTTTTTCATGTCATTTCAAGTTTGCCTAACTACCCATAACGTATTCCCATTCGCACGTAAATTCGCATCAACACAAGTGAATCAAGGAACATAAAAATATGACCAAGATGGGCATAAGGTGGTAAAGTTGGTCATAAGTTAAACATGATGATATTTGAGGCAAAGGTGTTCATCACAACTAGCATATAGGATTTTTGGCCTCAAAACATGTATGACATCAAACTTAGCAAATAAACTTATGGGCAGCATGTAGTTCAACATCATAGGCAAAGGTGATAACATGATAGTAGTTGACATAGAGTGATAAAATTGTGGGTAGCATGTAGTTCAACATCATAGGTAAGTTGACATCAAGGTTATGAGGGGTTCTATGTTGCATTATGCATAATCCCCAAATAAAGGTCATAGCTTTCTACCCAAAAATCAAGATGAACGGTACTAGGTTCATGATAGTTCCCCAAACATAGATCAAAAGAGTCATAAATGGATCTATGCATACAAATATAGCCCCAAGACAAGTATTACACCATAAATCCCATTTCAACTTGCTACATGTTCATATTAATTTCATAGTTTAAATCTAAGAGTAAAGTGGGGCTTACAAATCGTGGCTATGAGAACTAGAACACAATAGAACAAGATAGAGACGTTGTAGAAGCTCTAGGAATGATGTAGCAACACTAGAAGCCTTGAGAAATAAGTAGCTCCTTTGATTTGATGGAGAAAGATTGCTCCTTTTTGCCTTAGAAGCTCGCAAGATGAAGATGGAGGCCATGATTAGGGAGCATTTTGGCAGAATTTAGTTGTTAGGATGATTTGTGATGGTTTAGGCTAGGTCTTAGGGTGTTTTTATAGGTGTAGAGACTAGTTTAGGCCATAGGATTAACCCTAGTTTAGATCTGAACCTTCAAATCCCGTCACAGGCCAACTGACCAGACCAAAGGAGCAAACAGGTGCACCAGGGAAATATGGCCGACCAGGGAGGTCGACCCCTAGGTCGACACCCAAGTCGACTGGGAAGTCGACCTGGGCTGGGGCAGGTCGACTCCCCAGTCGACTCTCCAGTCGACCCGGGGTTGGGCGGGAAATTTTCCCGCCCAATCTGTTTGGAGCTGATTTTGAATTTCGGGCTGAATTTTGAATTTTCTGAAATCTTCTATGGGCCATATCTTGGTCATACGGACTCCGATTTACGAATTTTCTGAAATCTTCTATGGGCCTCAGGGTTGCCTCTTTCTCTACCTCAACGTCTTCAAGAATGCTAGGCTCAACTACTTCGGCTGATTCATGTAGGCATTTTCGGAGATGCGAGACATGAAAAACGTTGCGCACTCCAGCCAGCTTCTCGGGCAATTCCACCCTATAAGCCATTTGTCCAATCTTCTCGATGATAGGAAAGGGTCCAACGAACCTTGGTGCTAGCTTTCCAACTGCTCCAAAACGAACCACATTTAGCAAAGGAGAAACCTTCACAAAGACCATATCTCCAACTTCAAACTCTAAGTCTGTCCTTCGCTTGTCTGCATAGGATTTCTGTCTGTCTTGGGTTGTTTTCATCCGCCTTGGAATCAACTCAACTTTCTCGGATGTGTCCCTTATCATGTCGGGTCCAAGTATAAGCTCATCCGTCATCTCCCACCAACATGTTGGTGACTTGCACGGCCTCCCAAACAAAGCTTCGAATGGTGCCATCCCTATGCATGCTTGGTAGCTGTTATTATAAGCAAACTCTACGAGAGGAAGGTGGTCTTCCCAAGTGCCACCAAAGTCAAGAATGCATAGCCTCAACAGATCTTCTAGTACCCTATTCACCCTTTCGGTCTGACCATCAGTCTTTGGGTGATAGGCTGTACTTAGATTCAATCACATACCCATCGCTTCTTGCAAACTACTCGAAAATTGGCTAGTGAAGATTGGGTCACGATTGCTAACTATGCTAGAAGGAACTCCATGCAATCGCACTATCTCCCGAAGATAAACAGATGCTAGCCATGATGCGGTCCTCTTGCTCTTTACTAGAATGAAATGAACGCCCTTCGTGAGTCTATCCACTATGACCCATATGCTAGTGTTCCCCTTCCTTGATCTCGGCAATCCATCCACAAAATCCATAGAGATACTTTCCCACTTCCATTGCGGGACCTCCAATGGATGCAGTAGCCCACCGGGCTTCTTCGACTCGGCCTTTACTTGTTGGCAAACAATGCATCTAGAAACAAACTCTGCAACATCCTTTTTCATCCCATCCCAAAAAAAAATGCGCTTCATATCTCGGTACATCTTATCCCCTCCGGGATGTATGGTCATCCTCGAGTGATGCGCCTCCTCAAGAACTTTATTTACTATGTCTCCCACTTGTGGGACACATAGTCTTCTATCACGCCTTAGCCATCACTTATCATCAATAGTATATCTAGCAAGGTGACTTGACGTCTCGCCACGAATCAACTTGTCCATGATCTCGACTATCTGCGGGTCTTCCCTCTGTGAAGCCCCAACTTGATCAAGAAGTGTAGGTCTAAGCTCAAGGGATGCTAATGAACCAGTCATCGGCTCAACAGCAGGTGTAAAATCAAAGGTTGCCAAGAACTCTAGGCTCTTCCTCTCAACAAACAAGGGACTCAAAGTCAACCTTCTTCTACTTAGCGCATCCATCTCTGCTGCCTTAGATTCAAATCTTTCTGCGAGAAGAGGTGCTTGAGCGACTTGTGATCAGTATATAACTCAAACCTTTCACCTAGAAGATAATGGCGTCAAGATTTGAGTGCAAAGACGATCGCAGCCAACTCCAAATCATGAGTGGGATAGTTCTTCTCATGAACTTTGAGTTGCCTACCCCCAAAGCATATCACTCTCTCTTCTTGCATCAGGATAGCGCCTAATCCCGTGCCGCATGCATCGGTATACACGGTAAACAACTTCCCTCCATCGGGTAATGCTAGAACTGGAGCTGTGGTGAGGGCTTTCTTGAGCCTTTGAAAAGCAAGCTCACACTCTATGTCCCATGCAAAGACTATGTTCTTCTTCGTTAACTTAGTAAGAGGGGCTAAAATCTTAGCGAAGTCCTTAATGAACTAACTTCCTATAAAATCCTGCCAGACCGAGAAAGCTTCTCACTTCAGTTGCATTCTTCGGAACTTTCCAGTCTTGTACCGCCACTACTTTAGCGGGATCCACAACTATGCCTTGCTTAGAAACTATATGCCCAAGGACCTGAGCTTCCCTTCTCCAGAAATGGCATTTGGAGAACTTGGCTTTTAACTGATGAGCTCTAAGCGTATCCATAACCTCCTTGAGATGTGTAGCATGCTCTTCCTCGTCCTTAGAGAAGATCAGAATATCATCCACGAAGACAACCACAAACTTGTTAAGGAATTCCCTAAACACACTACTCATCAAATCAACGAAGTATGCGGGTGCATTAGTCAAACCGAACGGCATGACGAGCCATTCAAAGAATCCATCTGGAGTCCAAAACGCAGTCTTGTCAATACTATCCTCAGCCACTCTAAGCTGATGGAATCCGGTGGCTAGATCGAGCTGAGAGAAAACAGAAGCACCAACAAGCTGATCAATGAGATCATCAATTCTCGGTAATGGGTGCCTATTTTTCTTTGTCAGCTTGTTTAACTCACGATAATCAACACATAGACGAAGCGAATCATCCGCCTTAGTAGCGAATACCACAGGAGCACCCCATTCAGAAATGCTTCGCCTAATGAAATTTTTCTCAAGCAACTCCTTGACTTGCTTGCTAAGCTTTCTTCTTTCTCGCGGGGCCATGTGCCTAATAGGCAATGAAACTGGCTTGGCATTATCAACAAGATAAACGGTCCAAACATTATTGAATTCATTCAAAAACGGAAATACATATATGATATAACATTGAAAAAATACGACAATATATTTAAAACAAAACTAATGAGAGGTAGAAAAATTATGCTAAGTTGACTCTTCTTTGGCCTCGTTAATTCGTGGTGTCTACGGCGACCAAATTTCTTTTGCACCTTCATTACGATTATAGTTTCGATCCCAAGATTTTGGACTCCTGGAGGATGAAGGAACATGCAGCATTAGATCATAGACGCTATGTTTGTTTGCACCACAAAAGAATGATGCCATTCTTTCTAAAAGAGATAATTGTTCGGAAGTTAGTCGTTGCTCATAATGAAGTTGTCTCTGAAGATCCATTTGATGCTTTTGATAATGATGAATCTCATTGATCTTCTCTCTAGTGCGATGTAAACAAAACAGTGCTTTCTTTGAACGTTTAGATGATGGTGTATTACCAGGAGTATGAGTGCATTTTGATTTGCTTTTCAGAGTTTCAGGAGAGTAATACTCCTCTGGTTTTGAACTCGTAACCGAAATGTGAGACCTTTGCACACACTCCTTACAAATATGAGCCATGATGAAGTATATAAGATTTTAAGTTATATAAACTATATACTCAGATTGGAAGAGATGAAAAAAGAGAGAGTGTTTGACAAGCTTATATATAGAGGTTTCTATATATAAATTAGTGGATGAAAATTATCAAGGAAAATTTGCTGTACAAAGAAAGAGAATCTCATATTCATTTTCTAAAAGTAGAAATAGCTAAAAAGTAGCTAAAGTTTTGAAAGTGAATAAACCGAATATAGAAAAGAACTTAATGATATGTAACTTTAGTGCTTACATATCAAGTTCATTTCTAGAAGTTAAACCAAGCTCTCTATGCAATGTAATGAAACTCGATTCAAGCAGAGGCTTTGTAAAAATGTCCGCTAATTGACGATCAGTTTGGACATATTCGAGACATATGTTTCCTTTTTCAATATTATCTCTCAATAAATGATGACGGATATCAATATGTTTGGTTCGGGAGTGATTTACTGGATTCTTTGATAAGTTTATAGCACTGTTGTTATCACAGTATATAATAAAATTTGATAAATGAATATCAAAATCTCGAAGTGTTTGTTGCATGTATATTACTTGAGTACAAGCAAGAGCTGCTGATATATATATATTCGGCTTCACATGTCGATAGTGAAACTGTGACGGCCCGCCTCGCACCAGCCTGCATTTCCTCCAAGAGTGCGCTGTACACATGCCCGACTAGCACAAGACGGTCGTCAGAAGAAAGGAAAGAAGAGAATGAACTAATCAAAGAACCTGTAGAATGTCTCACAGCGCATGGGATAAAATATAATAATAACATACTTGACATAAAACAGGCGAGACAGTGCATAAGCTGATAACTAATAATCAATGTCAACATCAAAGCAGCGGAAATCCATATACAGCTTATTACAACTTTCCAAATTTACTGTCTCTAACCAAAAGAAAGCTAAAATAGAAGATACACCAACAATGCCCAAGCAGTGATCTTCAACAACACAGGGAGAATATTATGTATATAGCACGTGGAAGCCTCCTGCTCGTCTTCAGACCATCTACCCGTGCATCACCAGCTAACCTGTCTCTAGTCTGCTCGTGTGAGCACCCAGAGTAATAAGAAGAGACATAAAACTCTGGGTCAGACATAAAGCCTGGTATGAGCGATAAGCATCTAAACAGGGAAATAACAGGTATACTAAACCATACCTGAACCTGGACCTGCAACCAAAGAGTTAGTACCACATACCGTACGATACTCCAAGGTGCCAATAGTAAATAGTGTAAGAATACGGGGGTGGGGTGTGCATGTCACAATGATAGCAAGCAAATCATCCATAGCAACCATCCTCACATCTCTCACTCAGTGCGTAAAGCGTACGACATCTACCACTTTGGAGCACTAGACAAACTGAGGCAACGACGAATCCCGACTTGTAGAAACCCTGCTGTGACCAAGCCAAACACTTGGAGTCATGACCAAACATTTCAATGACCCACTTCATTGGTCATAGCCTTTGGTTCTACCAATGCCATAATGGCCCTGAATCCGCCTTCGTACCTCCTACCATAGTGGTCCAAAGCTATAGGTGTCGATAACTCCTTAGCACGCGTCCCGCAGCAAAGCCCAACCATGAAGTGAACTCGTTGATTCCCATCTGAACCTTAAGCTCTAACTTCTCATTTGGACTTCCTTTGCATCTCGGGTTTGGTTGAATTGGAGTGGGTCTTCAGAAAAGTTGTCGTGCAGCAGCAGCTCTAGAATTCGGTTCGGTTCGGTAGCGCCGGTTCGGGTCGGTCCTCCATCCTTGCCATCTTTCCTCTGGTTCGGGTCGGTTACCTCACTCCTGGTCGGGTCGGGATCCTCCTCCTCCGGGTCGGGTCGGGGTGCTGTCCTCCTCCAGCTCATGCTCCTTTTCCAATCAGCTCCCTCGTTCCTATCTAATCCGATCCGATCCGATCGCCTCGCCTTACTCTAGTCGTAGCCTTCATCTTGAGCCGATCCGATTTGGCTTCTGTTACCCTTCCGATCCGATCCCCTTATCCACTCCAACCCTAAGGAAATGGCCTTCCTTCTTGCCACGTCTTCTATGTGCTAAACTCCAGTTCGGGTTGGATTTCCTTGCCCAGTTCACATGTCCGATCCGAGCCCCCCCATCCGATCCGATCCGAAGCTCTGCACAGCTTTCTGCAACTTTTTCCAGCAACTTGTTTACGCCATTCGACGACGTTTTTGACAAATCTAACTATTCTAATCAATCATAATTCATGTCAAACTGTCACAGCAACATATAACATCAATTGCAAACACCATAACAACAATTCAAATGAACCAAAATGGATCAAAAGTGGTTAAAACCTCACATTTTCCTATAATCCTTCTTAATCATGCTTAAGCGTACAATTAGCAAAACACATCAAAATTAACCCAAATTTCTAACAGAGCCTTAAAACATTATTTTAGAATTTTAAGAATTTTCCCAGAATTTATTTACGTATAAATTCGCTAATCTTCACTAATTACCCTTAATTACCGTAATTAGTGCAAAAACTATGCAAATCACTCACCTTGGCCACAAATGAAATTCTCAGAACTGAAACTCCTCTGATTTGGGGCGAATACTGGTGTCTAACAGCAGCTCTAACCTTGCTTTGGTGCTTTTTCTCCTTAATTTGGGGTTGCTAAGCCTAATCTTCAATTAGAGAGTGATTTGGGGTGTTTTAGATGTAGGAAGCCATTACTAAGGTCTCAAGGAGGTTTGTGGCGGCTCAAAACTGAAATGAAAGTGATAACCTAACCCTAACCAGTCCTCCTATACCTCTAAACCCGAAATTCCCCTTGGGCCTATCTGCTAATTACCCGGTTAAACCCAATTAAGCTGTCTTTCACCTTCTGAAACTTGTTTCAGCCATATCTCCCAAACGGTAAGTCCGTTTGGCTAATGTGACCACTCTACGGAAAGAGAAACCATCATCCGAAGCCAATGGAAGTGGTTTCAGGTCAAAATTCCTTTCCAGTCAAAAGTTATGGCCAAAACAGTGCCGACTAGGGGTAAAATAGTCATTTAAAAAATCGGGAAAAATCATGAACATGGGAAATGACCCCAATAGTCGTCTCCCAAAGTTACATGACCATACGACTTCGTATGTGAAAGAAATAAATATCCTACGATCCTATGATGCGCAGAATGCGGGTCGTTACACTCTTCCCCCCTTAAGAAATTTCGCCCCCGAAATTCCTTAACCCAAAACATACAAAGGATCCCGCATGCCTAACAACCATATTCAACAATCAAATACGCAAAATAAGCAAACAAGCCTATCCTAGCATGCGGAAAATCTAAATTGAAGTCAAAATCTTACCAGACAAAGAGTTCTGGATACTTCTTCCTTATGTCCTCCTCTGTTTCCCAAGTACAATCACTCTCGTCCTCGCTCCACTGTACCTTGACTAGCTTCACCGCCTTCCTTCGAAGTTGCTTTATGTCGTACTCGACAATACGGGCCGGCTTGCGGTTCCCAACCGCCTCGGGTTCTACTTCGAGGTCCTCTAACTGATCAGGTGAAATAGTCATATCTGAGTCGTGAACGAACTTCCTTAGTTGGGAAACATGAAATACGTTATGAACTCCTGCCATCTTCTCTGGTAAGTCAATTCTATATGCCAAATTCCCGACTAGTTCAAGAACAGGGAATGGGCCAACAAATCTTGGTGCCAACTTGCCTTTCCTGCCGAATCGTATTACGCTCTTCAACGGAGAAATCTTGACAAACACCAAGTCGCCAACGGAGAATTTCAAGTCTCTTCTCCTCTTATCAGCATAGCTCTTCTGCCTATCTTGGGCAGCCTTCATCCGTTGCTGAATGATCTTGATTTTATCTGAAGTTTCCCTCACCACATTTGGTCCAAGCAAAAACTTTTCGCCAGTCTCTATCCAACATGATGGTGAGTTGCACGGCCTTCCATACAAAGCTTCAAATGGAGCCATACCGATACTGGACTGGTAACTATTATTATATGCAAACTCTACTAGATGCAAATGGTCATCCCATGATCCACCAAAATCCAATATGCATGCTCTCAAGAGATCTTCCAAGATACGATTCACCCTCTCCGTCTGACCGTCGGTCTGAGGATGATATGCGGTACTGAGATGTAACTCTGACCCTAGAGCCTCTTGTAAGCTCTTCCAAAACCCACTAGTGAACAACGGGTCTCGGTCGCTCACAATGCTTTTAGGTACTCCATGAAATCTCACTACCCACTTCATATATAATTCTGCTAACTTAGCTGCCGTTCTGGTCGATTTGACTGGTATAAACCTTGCACTTTTAGTCAGTCGATCTACGATTACCCAAATGCTGTCATTTCCCGATCTAGTCCTTGGTAATCCATCGATGAAATCCATCGAGACTTGCTCCCATTTCCATTCGGGAATTTCTAATGGTTGCAACAACCCACTAGGCTTCTTTTGCTCGGCTTTAACTAACTGGCAATTCATGCATTTGGACATAAACTTCCCAACGTCTCTTTTCATCCCTTCCCAATAGTAGGTCTGCTTCATATCTCGATACATCTTATTACCACCGGGGTGTATAGTCAGCTTTGAGTGATGACATTCTCTAAGCACTTCATCTCTCAATCCATTGACATTGGGTACAACAAGCTTTCCATTCTTTCTAAGCCATCTATCTCGATCCAGCCCATACTTGTTCATCTCCTCATCGATACCCATCTCTAACTTGGAGATGATTTCCAATAGGTTAGGATCGTCCCTCTGACTAGAGCCGATCCGCTCAATCAAAGTGGGTCTGATCGTCAAACTCGCTAACATTTCTGGATCCAATTCGCACTTTGGTCTGAAATCAAACCCCGCGATAAACTCCAGTTGCTTCCATTCAAGGAACATAGCCCCTAAGCTGGCATGTCTTCTACTCAATGCATCAGCCACCGCATTGCCCTTTCCTGGTGTATATGCGATGTCAAAATCATAGGAAGCTAAGAACTCTAACCACCTCTGCTGACGGAGATTTAAATCCTTCTGGGAGAAGAGATATTTTAACGACTTATGATCTGTAAACAGCTCAAATCTTTCTCCCAAGAGATAGTGTCTCCACATCTTTAACGCGAACACGATCGCTGCCAATTCTAAATCATGGGTAGGGTATTTTCTCTCGTGTGGTTTCAATTGCCGACTTGCATAAGCTACAACCCTACCGCCTTGCATCAATACAGCGCCCAGTCCGGTACCACAGGCATCCGTGTATACCGTCATCTCTTCATCCCCCTTAGGAATGACTAACACTGGTGCGCTTGTCAACTTGTCCTTTAGACTTTTGAATGCATTCTTGCACCTTTCATTCCAGACAAAAGCTTGATTCTTCTTGGTCAACTGGGTCAACGGTGCTGCTATCTTGGAGAAACCTTGGATAAACTTACGATAATATCCCGCTAACCCCAAGAAACTCCTTACATCTGTTGCATTCTTGGGCGTAGGCCAATCCTGTACCGTAGCCACCTTTGCTGGGTCCACGGCAATACCACTCTCTGATACAACATGGCCCAAGAACCTCACTTCCCTCTTCCAGAAGTGACACTTAGAAAACTTTGCTTTCAATTGGTGTCTTCTCAACACCTCCATCGCTACCCTTAAATGTTCCTTGTGTTCCTCCTCTGTCCTCGAATAGACCAAAATATCATCAACGAACACAAGGACAAACTTATTCAGCTGATCTCTGAATACCCTATTCATAAGGTCCACAAAATATGCCGGGGCATTAGTCAGCCCAAATGGCATAACCAACCATTCATAAAACCCAGACGGCGTTCGAAATGCCGTTTTAGCTATACTCTCAGCTTCCACTCTAAGCTGATGAAAACCTGTTGCGAGATCCAACTGAGAAAATATTCTCGCGCCACTCAACTGATCAAACAAATCATCTATCCACGGTAGAGGATACTTGTTCTTCCTCGTCACTTTATTCAACTCGCGGTAGTCTACACACAAACGAAGGGAACCATCTGCCTTGGTAGCAAACACAACTGGTGCTCCCCATTCAGAAACACTCCTTCTGATAAATCCCTTCTTCAAAAGATCGCTGACTTGCACCTCGAGCTCTCGCTGCTCTCTTGGTGCCATACGACGAAGTGGCATCACTATAGGCCTGGCATCTTTTACCAAATCAATACGGAACTCAATCTCTCGGTGTGGTGGAAGTCCGGTCACTTCTTCGAAAACATCCGGATACTGGCCAACCACGGGCAAACCTGACAACTCACTATGCGGAATGTCGAGGGAGTTTAGAAAACTAGCCAATACCCCCTTACTGGGTAGACCACCAAACACTATCCTCCGCCCATCATCCGCTCTAGCTGTCACCAACAAGCCCTCACAGTCTACCACCACCCCGTATCTTTGGAGCCAATCTACTCCCAAAATAATGCCAAACCCAGTAAAGCCCAAAACAAAGCAATCACAAACAAACATGCATCCATGACTCGATAAGACCACATTACGACAAATCATGCTAAGGCTAGTCGAACCACCAATCGGGTTCGTCACTACTAAAGGTCTATCGACAATCTCGGGCTCCAATCCCAACCTATCTACCAGGTCACTAGATATGAAAGAACTGGAAGCTCCGGTATCAAACAAAACTCTAACAGGAACATCATAAACAGAAAGCATACCTTGAATGACGACATTCTTTCCCTTCTCCGCCGCTGTTGGGGCATTCGACGAAGAAGGAATAGCATTAAGAGCGTAGGCTTTCACCATTTGCTTTTCTTTAGGGGGTTGCGGACACTTGTCCTTGTGATGTCCCAATTGGCCACAATTGAAGCACTTCCTATCCGCTGGCTTGGCCCGACAATTACTAGCATAATGGCCCTTCTTACCACAGCTGAAGCACTCCACATCTTGCCTATTCTTTTTCTTCTGGCCATCCTTAACCTGATTCTGCTTTCTCTTATTCTGGGAACCACCTTTGCCTCCACCACTAGCTTGTGGCTTTGGCTCATCTGCGGATGCAACCTCAGTCTTCGACTTGGGGTAGAGACTTTCTGATCTTAATGCTTTCCCCACAATCGACTCAAACGTCTCATCGATGTGGTTAATAAGTTTTTCCCCTAAGTACTGATCCAAACCAGTTATGAATTTCTCATTCTTCTTCTCGGCAGTATCAATAAGAGATAACCCATACTTCGACAAAGTGTCAAATTCAGCAATATACTCCGAGACAGCTCTGCCATTCTGCTTGAGCTCTAAGAACTTCTTAAACAACATTGACTTCTGAGCAGCTGGAATGAACTTCTCACTAAAGCGAGCCTTTATAGCATTCCACCAATTCATTGCCCGCCCTTGCAGCTGACGGGACGCTAGCTTTCTCTTCATCGCATCCTCGATACCCAAATCCTCGAAGATACGTTCGCAACTATCCAACCAATCCTGAACATCCGTAGCCGACTCCGTTCCGTGGAACGGCTTCCCACCAAGACTAGTATAATCCTTGTTCAGCTTGGCGAAGTCGACTCTTGGCGCCTGCACTATTGGACCACCACCATTTCCACCATTGGGAGCTGCCCTCTGCACATCTCTAAGCATTTCTCTCATGAGGTCAGTAAACATCGTCCTCATGTCGGCAGCAATCCCATTATTGGCTCCCCTACCAGCACCTCTAGTATCTCGGCTCATCGTCAATCTGAAAAAAAAAGAAACGATTAACGACTCCATAGTGGTGCTAGTGCAGTACGACTTCATCCTTATACTACTAATAGTATATATATAGCTTTTAAAAACCAAAGTAATCACAAATACGCTCTCTCGTATACGTATATTATCTCTCCCTGATAGCTTCCCTAGGTTAACTACGCAACCTAGAGCTCTGATACCAAGTGTGACGGCCCGCCTCGCACCAGCCTGCATTTCCTCCAAGAGTGCGCTGTACACATGCCCGACTAGCACAAGACGGTCGTCAGAAGAAAGGAAAGAAGAGAATGAACTAATCAAAGAACCTGTAGAATGTCTCACAGCGCATGGGATAAAATATAATAATAACATACTTGACATAAAACAGGCGAGACAGTGCATAAGCTGATAACTAATAATCAATGTCAACATCAAAGCAGCGGAAATCCATATACAGCTTATTACAACTTTCCAAATTTACTGTCTCTAACCAAAAGAAAGCTAAAATAGAAGATACACCAACAATGCCCAAGCAGTGATCTTCAACAACACAGGGAGAATATTATGTATATAGCACGTGGAAGCCTCCTGCTCGTCTTCGGACCATCTACCCGTGCATCACCAGCTAACCTGTCTCTAGTCTGCTCGTGTGAGCACCCGGAGTAATAAGAAGAGACATAAAACTCTGGGTCAGACATAAAGCCTGGTATGAGCGATAAGCATCTAAACAGGGAAATAACAGGTATACTAAACCATACCTGAACCTGGACCTGCAACCAAAGAGTTAGTACCACATACCGTACGATACTCCAAGGTGCCAATAGTAAATAGTGTAAGAATACGGGGGTGGGGTGTGCATGTCACAATGATAGCAAGCAAATCATCCATAGCAACCATCCTCACATCTCTCACTCAGTGCGTAAAGCGTACGACATCTACCACTTTGGAGCACTAGACAAACTGAGGCAACGACGAATCCCGACTTGTAGAAACCCTGCTGTGACCAAGCCAAACACTTGGAGTCATGACCAAACATTTCAATGACCCACTTCATTGGTCATAGCCTTTGGTTCTACCAATGCCATAATGGCCCTGAATCCGCCTTCGTACCTCCTACCATAGTGGTCCAAAGCTATAGGTGTCGATAACTCCTTAGCACGCGTCCCGCAGCAAAGCCCAACCATGAAGTGAACTCGTTGATTCCCATCTGAACCTTAAGCTCTAACTTCTCATTTGGACTTCCTTTGCATCTCGGGTTTGGTTGAATTGGAGTGGGTCTTCAGAAAAGTTGTCGTGCAGCAGCAGCTCTAGAATTCGGTTCGGTTCGGTAGCGCCGGTTCGGGTCGGTCCTCCATCCTTGCCATCTTTCCTCTGGTTCGGGTCGGTTACCTCACTCCCGGTCGGGTCGGGATCCTCCTCCTCCGGGTCGGGTCGGGGTGCTGTCCTCCTCCAGCTCATGCTCCTTTTCCAATCAGCTCCCTCGTTCCTATCTAATCCGATCCGATCCGATCGCCTCGCCTTACTCTAGTCGTAGCCTTCATCTTGAGCCGATCCGATTTGGCTTCTGTTACCCTTCCGATCCGATCCCCTTATCCACTCCAACCCTAAGGAAATG
The DNA here is from genome assembly GCA_030737875.1 of Allium sativum. Classification (NCBI taxonomy): domain Eukaryota; kingdom Viridiplantae; phylum Streptophyta; class Magnoliopsida; order Asparagales; family Amaryllidaceae; genus Allium; species Allium sativum. The sequence continues at coordinate 523,946,311 of CM060923.1, read as the reverse complement.
GCCTTCCTTCTTGCCACGTCTTCTATGTGCTAAACTCCGGTTCGGGTTGGATTTCCTTGCCCAGTTCACATGTCCGATCCGAGCCCCCCCATCCGATCCGATCCGAAGCTCTGCACAGCTTTCTGCAACTTTTTCCAGCAACTTGTTTACGCCATTCGACGACGTTTTTGACAAATCTAACTATTCTAATCAATCATAATTCATGTCAAACTGTCACAGCAACATATAACATCAATTGCAAACACCATAACAACAATTCAAATGAACCAAAATGGATCAAAAGTGGTTAAAACCTCACATTTTCCTATAATCCTTCTTAATCATGCTTAAGCGTACAATTAGCAAAACACATCAAAATTAACCCAAATTTCTAACAGAGCCTTAAAACATTATTTTAGAATTTTAAGAATTTTTCCAGAATTTATTTACGTATAAATTCGCTAATCTTCACTAATTACCCTTAATTACCGTAATTAGTGCAAAAACTATGCAAATCACTCACCTTGGCCACAAATGAAATTCTCAGAACTGAAACTCCTCTGATTTGGGGCGAATACTGGTGTCTAACAGCAGCTCTAACCTTGCTTTGGTGCTTTTTCTCCTTAATTTGGGGTTGCTAAGCCTAATCTTCAATTAGAGAGTGATTTGGGGTGTTTTAGATGTAGGAAGCCATTACTAAGGTCTCAAGGAGGTTTGTGGCGGCTCAAAACTGAAATGAAAGTGATAACCTAACCCTAACCAGTCCTCCTATACCTCTAAACCCGAAATTCCCCTTGGGCCTATCTGCTAATTACCCGGTTAAGCCCAATTAAGCTGTCTTTCACCTTCTGAAACTTGTTTCAGCCATATCTCCCAAACGGTAAGTCCGTTTGGCTAATGTGACCACTCTACGGAAAGAGAAACCATCATCCGAAGCCAATGGAAGTGGTTTCAGGTCAAAATTCCTTTCCAGTCAAAAGTTATGGCCAAAACAGTGCCGACTAGGGGTAAAATAGTCATTTAAAAAATCGGGAAAAATCATGAACATGGGAAATGACCCCAATAGTCGTCTCCCAAAGTTACATGACCATACGACTTCGTATGTGAAAGAAATAAATATCCTACGATCCTATGATGCGCAGAATGCGGGTCGTTACAGAAACGCAATTCTGAATCTTACTAAACCAAGAGACAAGTGATTTTCCAATAAAATGGTACGTACCACTTGTACTCTTTCTATTTGTACGAGAACCTCCGAAATTAGCATCACTATATGATACTAATTCGAATGGACATTCTTTTGGATAGAAATGACCAAAATCTTTGGTATTATTAAGATAACGAATTATACGTTTTACTGCTTGCAAATGTGATTCCTTTGGACTTGCTTGAAATCGTGCACATAGACAAACACTCATCATTATATCTGGACGACTTGCTCTAAGATGAAGAAGAGAACCAATCATGCTTTGATATAGTTTCTGGTTAACGTTCTTACCACTTTCATCTTTTTCAAGATGTGTAGTTTTACTTATAGGAGTTAGTTTACTAGATGTGTTTTCTAATCCGAACCGTTTGATAAGATTTCCACAGTATTTTTCTTGGTTAATGAAAATACCATTCGAAAGTTGTTTGATTTGAAGTCCAAGAAAATATGATAGTTCTCCCATATGAGATATTTCAAACTCTTTGGTCATAATATCCGCAAACTCTTTGCAGAGTTTATCGTTTGTTGAACCAAAGATAATATCGTCTACATATATCTGGATAACTAATATATCTTTATGAGAATGTTTAATAAATAAGGTTTGATCGACTTTGCCTATTTTAAATTCTGAGTTAGTAAGATAGCTGCGTAATCATTCATACCAAGCACGAGGTTCTTATTTTAAACCATACAAAGCCTTCTTAAGTTTGTATACGTAGTCAGGATGTTTTTCATGTACGAACAAGGGAGGTTGTTCGACGTATACATTCTCTTTAATAAATCCGTTTGGAAAAGCACTTTTGACATCCATATGATAAAGTTTGAAATTGTGGTGGCAAGCAACTGATAATAAGATTCTGATAGCTTCTAGTCGAGCAACTGGTGCAAATGTTTCTTCATAATCGATACCTTTTTCCTGATTATATCCTTGTGCTACTAGTCTTGCTTTATTTATGGTGATATTTCCTTGTTCATCGGCCTTATTTTTATAGACCCATTTTGTAACAATAACTGACTAATCAGTTGGTCATGTAATGAGTTGCCAGACATCATTGCGTTCGAACTGATTTATTTCTTACTGCATGGCAATGATCCAGTAATCATCATTAGTAGCTTCTTTTGGGTTTTTAGGTTTGATATTTGAAATAAACGCAACATGACCCATTTGATTGGGTTGACTCCTTGTTCTGATTTGTGATGTTACTTCCCCGATTATATTTTGAACCGGATGATCTGTTAATATCCTTGTAGGAGATCATATTCTTGGTGGAGATTGTAACACACACGGTTGAGGAATATTCTCAATTATTTCTGAGTCAGAATCAACATTTGTGATGATTGGATTATCAGTGACTATAGTTTCGTCACCATCTGATATATTATGAGTCGGTTGATAGAATTCATCGAATGAAACATGAAGTGGTTCTTCAATAGTTTTGATTCTTTTGTTAAATATATGATAAGCCTTGCTCCGTTCCGAATAACTGACAAATATACCTTCATCGGCCATTGGATCAAATTTTCCGAGCTGGTCTTTTGTATTTAAAATAAAGCACTTAGAACCAAAGACTTTGAAATATGAGATATTTGGCTTTCTTTGATTAAATAATTCATAAGATGTATTCTTGGTGAGAGGTCGAAAGGATATACGATTCAAAACATAACACGCAATTGCAACAGCTTCTACCCAGAAATGTTTTGGTAAAGTGGTTCCATTTAATAATGTTCTTGCACATTCTTGTAAGGTTCGGTTTTTCCGTTCTACAACTCTGTTTTGTTGTGGAGTTCTAGGGTACGAAAAGTTATGATAAATACCTTACTTTGTACATAAATGTTCAAATTCATTATTTTCGAACTCTCTGCCATGATCACTTCTTATATTCTTAACTTTAAGTCCTTTTGATTTTTAAATTCTCTTGACGATAGATTTGAAATGATCGAATGTGTCACTTTTGTTCTTCAAGAAAATCGTCCTAGTGTAACGAGAGTAATCATTAACAATTACAAACACATATCGACTATGGTTTATCGACTTGACCTGTGTTGGTCCAAATAAATCCATATGTAGTAGCTCAAGTGGTTGTAATGTTGATATGACTTTCTTAGGTTTAAAAGATAATTTAGACAATTTTCCTAATTGGCATACATCACAAAAGTTTTCAACCTTAAAGTTTATTTTGGGTAGTCCTCTAACTAGATCATTTTTGGCTAACTTGTCAATAGTTCTGAAGTTTATATGACAGAAGCATTTGTGCCATAGCCATGGGGCATTATCATTAGCTACAAGACACATATCTGAATTATAATTGATATTCATATTCAGAATATACATATTTCTGTCTCTATATCCTTCAAAAACTAACTTATGGTCTTTATCTAAGATACTACACTTATTATCAGAGAAGGAAATTGTGAAACCCTTGTCGCATAAGTGACCAATACTAAGTAAATTATGTTTCAAATTTCTAACTAGCATGACATTAGTAATAAGAGGTAAGTTAGATGTGCCACAATTTCTCACATCGCCTTTGCCGATGATATAGCCTTTTGAATTATCTCTAAAAGTGACGGAGCCACCATCTGAGTATGTAATATTTGTCAATAAGCTCTTGTCTCCAGTCATGTGCTTTGAGCAACCACTGTCCAATATCCACATTCCTCTGTTCTTAAGTGGGACCTGTAAAAAATAAAATTAAGTCCATGGTACCCACTTTTTTATAGGGTCCAAAGAGTTAGGTCTTAGGAGTCCAAAACCATACGGGTCCGATATCCCCTTTATATAAGTAATTTGAATTATGATGCACAGCATTCATGAAATAATGAATATATTTGTTCCTAATTAAGTTGTTTGTTTGTTTTAGGAACCCATATCTTGATAGTCTTGACATTTCTCTTTTGAAACATCACAACTGGTTTTGGTTTGGAATATAATAAACTAAGATTTTTCTTGGCTTTATTTTCAACAACTCTCTTCTTGAGATATTTTTTGGTTTCTTGTTTCTTATATCCCAAACCTTGTTTATTTGAAGCAGATTGTGAATTTTCAATGATTTTTGTCAAACTTTCTCGACCTTTATTGAAGTTAGAAACATTTTGAGTAATGTTATCTAACTTGGTTTGTAAACTAGATTTTTCTAGGTCTAGAATTTTGACTTTTTCCTTAAGCTCATGATTTTCAGTAGTGAGAGCATCATTTTTCTCTTTCTGAGTTTCAATTTCTTGACTCAAAAGAGATAATTGAGAATCAATATTAGATGATGATTCTTGAGCTTATTCAAGCTCCTCTTATAATATTTCCTTCTCGTCTTTTAAAATATCTCGTTCAAACTCTGCTCTACTTAAATCTACTTTGGCTTCTTTGCTTCGTCGTTTCATCTCTTTAAATTTAACTATCAATTCAGTGTTAATATCAAGAACTTCTTCAAACATAGGAATTTGTACCTCATCTTCTGTTGCCATGAAACAAACATTTGCTTGTTCATTTTCTGAATCACTTTCACTCTCGAATGAAGACGATTCTGAATCATCCCATGTGACTGAGAAAGCTTGTTTCTTTGATTTGTCCTTCTCATATTTGAACTTGTCATTTTCTGACTTCTTCTTTTGTTCCGGACAATCTTTGTGTATATGCTCCTTTTTACGGCAGTTGAAACATTCAACAACTGATGATGATGGTCTATTTGATCTAGTCTTCTTTTTATTATATCGGCTAGCTTTTCGTTGTTTCAAGAATTTTTTGAAACCTTTTGCAATGAATGCTAGTTCTTCATCTTCAGAATCTGATTCATTTTCATATTTTTAGCATGAAATGCTACATTTTTCTTTTCTTCGTTCTGTTCCTTTCTACCCTGCAAATTAGCTTCATAGGACACTATATTTCCTATCAATTCATCTGGCTTCATGATGGAAAGGTCATTAGCTTCTTCAATTGCTAATACTTCTCCTTCCCATTCATTAGTCAGAGAGTGTAGGACCATCAGAACAACATCAAAATCGGAATATTTTTGTCCTAATCCAATAAGTGCATGATGAATAGTTTGAAACCGTGAATACATATCTTTGATTGTTTCATTCGGCTTCATTTTGAAATTTTGGAACTGACTTTTCAGCATGGCTATTTTGGCTTGTTTAACCTTGTTGGTACCTTCATGAGTGGTTTTCAACGTTTGCCAAATTTGATATGCAATGGTACAGATACTAACACAATTATATTCATTTTTATATAGTGCACAAAACAACATGTTTATTGCTTTTGCATTTACCGCTGCTGCCGTTTTCTCAGCTGGTGTCCATTCTGTATAGTCAGTTGTAGGATTCATTATTTCTTTTTGAGTAGCATTCCAGGCATCATAGCTATTTGATTGCATAAATAATGCCATACGTTTTGCCCAATAGCTAAGTTGAGACCATTGAAGAATGGAGGTCTTTGTGTCGATTGACCTTCCGTGTAAGTGTTAGTGCTGGTGCTTGAGTTATTTGCCATATTACTAGAATATATCAAATAACTGTGTTACGGTTATATGATGACCGGGCTCTGATACCAAATGAAAGTTGTGCGTGCTAGTAGAGTACACACGAATCATGTAATATGGTGTATAACAAACAAGTATACAACAACTATGAAGGATGTTATGCTAATCACAGATATAAAACAGAAAATGCAGTAAAATAGAAAAATCACGCCAGGGATTTTTATACTGGTTCGGAGCACCGTCCTATGTCCAGTCCCAGACTTCTATCTGGATTTTCACTAACAACTACCTCACTTCACCCGGAGGAATAGGTATACCACACCCGAGCAGCCGAACGGGATTTCACGCCTCTAACAATACAAGGACTTCAACACTTGCCTGATCACACACAGGACTTCAATACTTGCCTCTTACAACACGGAGGACTTCAACAAAGATGAATATACTTGTAGTTGACAATATGCGTTCTCAATAACACGAATTTGTCAATTATTGTACAACATTCCTATAATCTTATCCTCAAATAGTACTTATGTTTATGAAGATTTTGGGAGATGATATCATATTTGAATCAAAAGAATAATATATAAATTCTAGGATTCAAAAAATGATATTATGAAGAATATGAGCTTTTGAGTACTTTGAGAGTTCAAGAATGAAATCAATAGTATAGAGATTAGATAGAAAGAATTGGTGAATTGAAATGATGATTTCAAGATGTTTATATGAGTGATAAACAGTTGTAACTATTAGTAAAGAGTTACAAACAATGGGTATGATCATTGGTGAAGAGGAAGAGAAGCAATTCTTGAAGAAATGGAAGTGACTATTCGAATAGTTGCTTTTGTTTAAAAATGGTCGATAGGTCAAAATGGACCAGTAGACAGTAATTCAAGTATATATATGTTATGTGTATATGTGTGCACATTTATTGTGCAAACTGGGTAAAAACGATCGACTTGTCCGATTTGAGCGGTCGACTGGTTATGCCCAGTTTGCACAATTAATGTGCATATACACATATACATACATATTTGTATATATATAAATATTGATTATTTGAGGATAGATTTTAACATGAATAAACGCTTTTAACACACCAAATAATCAATCTCTAATGAATAACACTATATGTAGCTCCTTATCTCCTAAACCAATGAATATTGCCTTTTGTCGATCATCACGTATTTCTTTGGCAGAAATCAAAACTATATAAGATTCTTTGTGTCAACAATAGTTCCTCTGTAGATTCCCACCGACAAGTCGGTAACCTACAGGGTTGTCTGTATAATGCTTTGAAGTGAGCCATGCCAATACTAGCTGGATAGCTGTTGTTGTAGGTGAACTCTACGAAAGGAAGATGCTCTTCCCATGTTCCTCTGAAGTCTAGGATACGCAGCCTCAAAAGATCCTCAAGAGCTCTGTTCACCCTCTTCGTCTATCCATCGGTCTGAGGATGATAGGCAGTACTCAAACATAACTGGGTACCCATTGCTTCTTGCAAGCTCCTCCAAAATTCACTAGTGAAAATGGGGTCACAATCACTTATGATGTTGGAAGGTACTCTATGAAGACGAATTATCTCACGAACATAAGCTGCTGCCAACTAAGCTGCCATCATCTTAGTCTTAACTGGAATGAAATGATCGCTCTTAGTAAGTCTGTCTACTACAACCTAAATACTGGTGTTTCCTTTCTTCGATCTAGGAAAACCATTTATGAAATACGTAGAGACACTCTCCCAATTCCATTGCGGAACCTCCAAAGGATGAAGTAAACTACCGGGCTTCTTTTAACCAGCTTTGACTGCTGGCAAAACAAATATTGAGAAACAAACTTCGCTATATCTTTCTTCATTCCAACTCGAAAGAAAACCCTTTCTCAAGTAGCTCTTTTACTTGCTTGCTGAGCCCTTCCTTTCCCGTGGAGCCATATGGCGCACAGGTAATGCAACAGTCTTTGCATTGTCCACTAAATATATACGAAAATCGATTTCATGCCTCGAAGGTAAGTTCCGAACCTCCTAAAAAGCATCATAATATTCTCGGACTACCGGTACAGATCGCAGATCATCAATAGATGCAATAAGAGACTCTAGGAAACTATGCATAACAGACCCCTTTGGTCACAAGAAATCTCGAGGGTCCTCCCGTGGCAAGTCAAAAGTCTAACTACCCTCCTCTCATAATCGAGAATGGCACCGTACATAGCTAGCCAATCCATCCCTAGAATCAAACTATAGCCCAAAAAACCGAGCACATAGGTGTCACACTCAAATTCGATGCCTAAGAAAAACATCCTCAAACCCCGACAAATCATGGACAAATGAGACGAACCCCTAATGGGGTTTCAGACAATAACTGGATCCACTACCGTACTAGTATTTAAGTGTAGAGACTCAACCATAGAGCTAGATATAAATGAATATGAAGTGCCAGAATCAAAAAGAGTTCTAATAGGATGATTGGAAAGAGAAATTAAACCTTCCACAGAAACTTTCCTACCTTTATTTGGAGCACTGGTCGCGAGAGCGTGCACTTGCCCTCCAGAAGCTCCTGCCCTTCAACCTTGTCCCTGTTTCTTCGGGCACTCCTAAGCATTGTGTACGATCGCTCCACAACTGAAGCAAGCATTCTTACCTTTTTGGCAATCCTTTACCAAATGACCCTTGCGTCCACAATTATTGCACTTCCTCTTATCCTTAGCCTTGTCATTCTTTCCTCCCTTCTTTTGTTGTTGTTGTTGTCCTTTCTTCGGCCATACCTTCTTGTTTTGTGTTTCCTCGACCTTAGCCCCTTTCTTTTCACCTTTATTTGAACTTTATCTATTTTCCCTTCCTGGAACATCATTTTTCCCTCCTTGGGCTGTGCTCCCTAGCCCTTACTCCCTTATTATCTTTTTTACCACCCTTGCGTAACAAGCTAACAAGTCTCTCGAAAGCTGCTTCCATCACACGGAAATCCTTACAAAGCTCGAGAAAATTAGCCGTAGGTAAAACTACTGCGGCTACAGATGGAGGTTAGCCACTTCATTGCCTTTCGACAAGTGCCATAGTTTTAACATGCCTACGGAACCATGCCCGCAATAGGGACACCTTTCGGGAAGAATCGGTTCCCCAAACAAAAAGGAAAAAGGAATCAAGCGGAGAATTGAGAGATATTTTATATGGCTTTACGGAATATGGTTTTCAAAATAGAGTTTTCTTTTGAAAATGCTTCCTTTTAAAACCCTTTTTGAAAATAATTTTTCAAAAACTTTTATCTAATCTGGTAACCTTCAGATCTGATACCAAGTATGACACCCCACGTCCGTTAATGTCACTCATTATGGAATGCATTAAGTTTCGTGAAGCGTTTTAGGTAAACAGAAACGGAAACATTACAAGACAAATATAAAATAACAACTAATAAAACAAACTTTATTAATCATAAAGCATCATGGTTCAAAACATCATATGTTTGAATTACATAAAAACCAGTAAATCATAAAAACATCTGTCTTGCACTTAAACATTAGAACCCCTGGGGAGGAATGGAAGAAAGAAAAGGAAAAAAGGGTCAGATATAAAGTCTAGCGAGTCCAGTTAATTTTAGAGAGAAAATAAGTAAAATTATCTGACAGGCATATAAAGTGGATGAGAAAGGTAACATCACAAAAGGCAGGTATGACAAGGTAAACATGATAGAGTGTATGCGCTTCTCTAAGGATTACTCTACACTGATACTCGTATAACCAAAATGAGATGATCCTAACAACTAAAGACGGTAGACTTAGGCGTACTTCTAGTGAGAGGTTTGAACCCCATACAATCTACAGACAGCCCAACCCTAACAGGCTCCTAACTTTACCAGAGTCTAGATGTACCATAACTACTACCCTAGTCAATAGGTTCCCTACTTCGTAGATACCCTGTGTCGGCCACACAGTAGGAGGTATCACTTCCTAAAGTGGCAACCCTTAGTTGATGTGCACAACCATATCTACTGATGTCACGGTCGTCTTATCCCCCTCTGTCCGGACATGCACACACATGCACCGGTCGGTTTGCGCCACCTACATAGTCCTCCATGTTTGGATCTCTTATAATCAGCCTAGTCAGCGTTACCCGACTCCGACCTAGGGCGGAGTCCTTGTTCGATACCATTATATGGGTTACTGACTGAAACGAGTCCCACACACAAGATGGTACAAGCTCTCCCCTTTGTCTTATATCCCCACTAGGATTTCCACTGGTTATGCATACCTATCGCTGTCTTTAATTACATAACCCCATCAGGTTAAATTTGTGGGCCTATATATTAATATTACCCACCCCCTCCGATTTTACTTAACCCTCCCACTAATTTAAGCATGTTTATTTCAAGGTTAAGCTTGTGGGCCTATATATACAAGTATTTCCCTAACCCCAAAATTTCACAGGTTATGCTTACCTAACGATGTCTTTAATTACCTAACCCCAACTGGTTAAGTTTTGTGGGCTTATATGTAAATATTACGCATCCACCCCAGGTATATTTAACCCTCCCACTGTTTTCAACCAAGTTTACTTAGCCCCTACTAAAGTTAACGTGTTCATAAATCCCTATGGATTCAACTAGGTTAAGTATTGCAGACTAATAGGTAATCCCCATTCACATTGACTTCTTTTCACTTCCCAAAATTCTACTTGCTTATTAATTTCAAATAAATAGAACTTAATCCATTTCAGTTTGTTAATAATCCCCATCACAAGTTATTCTTTAGATTGTAATTAACGGAAGTGTTCTTACAATCTTTCACGCCTGGATTGTAATTAACGGAAGTAATCTTACTATCCCTTTATATTATTCATTATTTGATTCCATAGTTACAATAATATGTTTTACTTAATATGTAATTGATTATACTTCATCTCAGTTCACCTGTTTTCTATTTAACGTATCACTACAACTTGACGTTGTTTACTTATTAACGTAGTTTTCTTAACTAAGGTTTACTAATAAGCTTTCTTTCCTTTTATTATAACCTATGTTATAATTTCCACTTGTCCCTAGGATAATACTACCAATTATATAACATTCTTACTAGAGTTAATTATAATAGGTTACTATCATTCCCTGTTTACTCCAATTCATTACCATATATCCACTTATGGTCGTAATGCACTAGACCTCCCACATTAAACCTACAACCTGTGAATGCTGGATATGCCGAGCGACTCTGGGCAGACTTCTTTCGCAAGTCGGGTTTAACCTCGTGTCTTGGCACGTCTCGTGTTTATGCACTTAGACCACCCACATTAGGTTCACCACTTGTGGTCGCTTGTTATGCCGGGCGGCTCCGGGCAGACTTTCACCATAAGTGTAATCCAACCCCGTGTCTAAGCGCGAATACAATTTCAATTATTGTAATTTTAGGCATTTCCATTGTTAATCAATTATACCTTTGTCATTATGGGTTTTCATGCCTCTTACCAAGGTTATGTTCATAATAAACTATATGCCCCAAGTTCATATTCATATACATCATTCAAGTTATGCCCAGATTCCCAGTTACAAGTTATGCCCAAATTCAACGTTCTCCTCTCGTTCCCAATCTAACGTACTCGCATATTTTTAGCTGCATGCCTAGGCTCGAAAGTAGCCTAGATTATATAAAATAAAAGGGAAAGGATGAAGTGAAGGTGATAGAAATGATTATTTTGACAAGATTGACGTAAACACATAGTGGCATAATGATAAGGTGGGCATATAGGAATAGATCTAGTAAACATGAGATAATGGAACTGATCTAACATAATAGGAATGTCATGACATGCATGATAAGATCTAAACAATTATTTAGACGTCCAACTACTAACAGATTCAATTTAACCATAAACATAATAGGTATAAGGTGATCTAAATGGTTAGTTAGATCTATCATTAAAGGTTGATGTGACATGATAAAGGTTAAAATCTAAGTCATAGTCACGTCAGAATATCATAGGTTCACAAGTTATAACATATCTGATATGATTCAGGCAGTCAAAGGGATAGATCCAAATTATAGTCATATCTTGTTTTACTTTTTAATTATTTAAATCTAAAACTAACTTAAACTCACAGTGTTTGGATCTAGAAAGATAGAAGAAGAATAACAGAGGTTGAATCATAGATCTACACTTGAATAACTTGATTAACTTGATTGCAGAAGAAAGGAAAGGATTGATTAAGTCTTGGAAGCGATAGCATCTATTCCTCTATTGATTTAGGTGTGGAGAAACAAGAGAAATGGGATCTTGTTTATAGCCTAGGGCCAAAGAACCAGGTCAGAAATCTATCCATGTACAGAAAAACCAATCTGCCCAGATCTGCGGTAGGGAGCTCGACCCCCCCTAAGGGGGTCGACCCATGAGTCGACACCCCTGGGTGGGATTTTTCCCGCTCCCCAAATTTTCGTGATTTCGAATTTCTAGACCAAATTTTGAATTTTTGGACCCTCTCTCTCTCTCTCTCTCTATATATATATATATATATATATATATATATATATATATTCTTCTTGCGCATATATAAACTTCAAACCTTAGTAACTTCTTTATACGGCTTCCGTTTTACGCAAACCAAGTGTCTATCTTGACCAGAATTTCGAGACGGACGCAATGGTGCAGTTCTTTTCCCTTAATTCTCAATATTAAATTAGTTAATCTTTAATTTGTTCTCTTTAGCTTTGTTAAAATTATGGGGTGTAACAATATGCGTATGTATGTGCATATATATACATACACACACACACACACACACACACACACACACACACATATATATATATATATATATATATATATATATATTTAAGAAATCCAAAATAAACCTGCAATCAATAAAAATAGGTAAGAATTAAATGATGACATAATGCCATTTGAATTTTGAAAATGAGATAAAAGTTACGCTTATATATACATATAAATTCTAATGTTGAGATAAAATGTGCAAGTTAAGAGAAGAATATAGTTAATGCATAACAAACGGAAAATGAACAAAGAATTTTGCTGCATTTGAAATTAGATAGCATTAAAAGGAATAAAACAACTAATTGATGGCATTATTAATCGCATTGATTAACGGAGAAGGAATTAAAAATACAAGTTATCAACGAATTAAATAATAAGAAGATTGTATGTCAATATGTATATACACACGTGCAGAATTGAAATTCAAACTTAACCATGGTTTACAACAGGAATGAAATAAATTAAGAGAAGCATACATAGCAAGTTATTAACGTTGTTAATTAAAATGTTAAGTTTAGAAATCACAGCGTCATACAAAGCTCGCCTAGACTCGGATTGGTCGACCCACGTTCTACGTGGGTCGTCCCACCTATAGGGCGGGCCGACATATGGGTCGACCCGGGCGGGCCTAGATCTGTTTTACGTGACGTGGAATTTTGAAATGTGCAGAGATAGGTCTACGGAAGTGTACCAAAGGGAAAAATGGATTGATTTAGTTCCTACAAGATTGAGTTAGTTCACTGTTTCCTTGACATCAAGGTCTAAAGTCCGAAAGATTAGTTACTCTTCCCTCAAGTGGTGAATGTCACGCTTACATGACTTAAGAACCAACTGTTACCTTGGGATAGGGGTTCCCTAAGCACAACACAAGATAGACAGCTAAATCGCTTGTAAGAAAGGGTTTTGTAAGGGTTTCAAGGAAGGTTTTAAACTTGCATAAGGAACTTTTAACATATAGAAAGCATAAAGTAATTTGTAAAGGAAATGGCTAAGAAGCTCGTAGAAATCATTGTAAGTATTAATACACTCTTTATTGCTTATTGATTTGGAATACACAAGATATTACCTAGGAAATCCCCAAATTGATTTACAAATTAGTGTTTACTCTAGAAAAAGAGAGTACGAGATTGAGAAATGAAAATCCGGCCTCGAAAATGAGACCCATAGGGTGTTATTTATAGACAAATCGAGACCCCTTTTTTCATTGGGCCAGCAGAAACCTTTTTTCGGATGCAACAACTATGTATCAGTCGCTTTTCCTTTTCAGTTTTTGTTTCTTAGCTCTCGGCCGCTCTTTTGGCCACATTGACGGAAATGATATTGCTTCTAGGGTGTCGGTCTTGGTTCTTGGAAGGGTTGTCTTAGTCTTAAGAGTTTCTCTTTGATGTTATTTCTTCCTTTAGTATCGATATCAAGATTGTTGGTATGGATGGCTTTGAGATAGGCTTTCAGTTACAAGATCCCGTCTTTGCTTTTAGGTCTTCATGATGTTCACTTTTAGGCTTCGAATACTTATGTTTTAGGGGCCGTCACCCCTTCTCGTATCGACACTGAGAAAATCAGTATGGATAACTCTTCTTTTCATAAGCTTTGAATCGTTATTGGTGAATCTCTAAAGGAGATCCTATCCTTTCAGAGGGATGCTTCCGGTGCATTATTTGTTGTTTTTGGGAGTTGCCTTTCTGTGATCATCAACCTTTGTTTCCTACAGCTGGTTTTCGGATGGTTCTTCTTATGTTTCAGATCTTTGTGCTTTTGATGCTCTCCTCTCTTTTTGTATCGGCATTAAACAATGTTAATGCCGATAGCCCTTTTGCTCTTCTTGGTCTCGGGTTGTAGGCTTCCGTCTTTTTTCTTCATCTGCTTCCGGCTTTGGGTGACTTGCCTTTGGAAATGTATTCTTGATAACTACCTTTCGGGCTGGGATTATCCTACCGGTACTCTTTCTTTAAATCGGATCTATGGCTTCTTCTTTGGTGACAGTGTCGGTTGCTCATTGTTCTGAATGCTTCCCTTATGCTTTTGGCTTTATCGTATCGTGTCTTTGCTTATAGATTGATCTTCTATGCTCATGATGATCTGATACACCTTCACCGTCAGCCCATCTTTGTGTTAATTTTGGTAGTAACGTTTGCCCCCTTGTAAAGGGGTGATTTTGACTTTTCAAGTCAAAGTCTTTCGGTTTTCTTATTGTATGGTTCTAGATATACAGGGTTCCCCCCTTTCAGCACTTTGGAATGGATCAAATTTGTTGATTCAATCTTTCTTGAGCAGTTGAGAGTGAAGGATCATCTATGGCATAATCCTTTTTAGCTGCGCGTTACATCACTCAGACAAGGTTGCCATTCCTCAAGATTTTCTTGAGTTTTTTAGAATTCTAAACTCGATTTTCTGTAAATATTCATATTTCAACTGTTAACAGAAAGATATATCATGTTTTTGACTTGACTAGGATTTCTATTCATTTGAGATGAGTTTAAACAATGATGATAATTTGGATAGTGACAAATGGCGGACCGGATAGGTTACCGATTTCCCCCTAATATATTTCGAGTTTTAAAGTGCAAAATTACATGTAGAAGGTTATTTTTATTAATAAGCAAGATACTATGCTTCTGGCACGGGCGAAATTGACACCATTGTTGTTTACTTATTTTGCTTCCAATTCTGCCATCATCTGTATTCGTACTTTCTTAAAACTCTCGACCTAGTAAGTGTCAGTTAATGCGTAAAGGTACTGCCGAAAGCCATGTTTCCTTTCGGTTTTAGTGCCAGCAAAATTTTTGAAGCTTTTTAGTGAAGCATCTTGATCTCGATTTCCTCAATATTGTATTTTGAGACTACTTATGTTTTTGGTAAGGATATTGAGTCATTTGGGTTTGGTTGAACTATAGTTACATGTTACTTAGAGTCCCACTCTTTCGATACCTACCTTTTGTTATATTTGGCTGGGTATCAGAGTAGTTAGTTTTGATCACTACTGAAGACTTAACTACTCCTTAGTGTAGGTAACTTATGCATAAACTTCATCAATATTAATTCCCCTAATTAACTTGGCATTTTAACAAGTTAAATTCCTAATACCAGTAAGTGTTATGTTGTTCATTCACTTATAAATATAGTGTGCAAACTTGTGTAAGAGAAGATGGCACTAATATGTACGTTATGATATGATATCACCTGACAACATTGTGTATGAGGGACAACATGCTAGTAATTCCAAGCCAGGAAAATCCGCTATGCCTCGTCCAAAGCAAGCATCCGTACCGCAGCGCTCTTTTATTAATTTCCAAGAAGAAGTGAAGCCTATCCCTCAAAGTTTTGGTATGACTTGTGTAGTTGCCATTCCTGCTTCTCCTCAAGATAGCATTCAAAATCCACCAGAAGGATACTTTGCATATACTGCCATTTACATCTGGCATGGAGGTTTCTTTCCCTTTCTAGAGTTTATATTCAGATTCCTACTTCATTTCGGGGTTCCCCCTATTCAGCTTTCATCGACCATATGTACCCTTCTTTTATGCCTGGAGATCTTAGCGCTTGAGTCAGGTTAGTCTTCCCTTAACGTCGATCTTTTGCGGTTTCTGCCTCGTCTGTCCGGGGTACTAGATTGATTTATTCTTCATCCTAATCCAACTAAAAAATGTGTCAGTGATCCCATTAATAAATCTAAAAAATGGAATAACCATTTTTTCTACATTAGGTGTCCTCCTGGTGTACTGAAAACTTTTTTCAACCCTAGTAAGTCGTTCATCGTCCCTTATACTCTCTTATGCTTTTATCACATCTTATTAGTTATTATTCCACTATTGCTTTCATCGCTAAAAATAAGGAGCTAGGGGCTGAAGATAACCGGGTTAGTGAGGCTCTTGATAATGTATCTAAGGGATTGAGACAACGTTCCTTATTTCTAACTCTGGATAATCTTTGCAAATACGCCCTCCTTCCTCCTGGGAAAAAGATTTTGGGACAACATCTCATCCATTTTCTTGGTGCTATAAGCTTATCTCCTGGCTCTGATGGCTTTAATATTTTATCATCCTTGCTTCTAGATTCTTCAGGTGAGGTCATTTTGTTAGAAGGATTGTCCATCTTCACCTTAATCTTCCAACTCTTCCTTGCGTTTTCCTTTTGTAATCAACTACTCAAGATGCTAATGAATATATGGCCCTGACTATCTTTGTGCATCCTGGTGATTCATTCGTAAAGAGATCTGCTTCCATCAACAATGACGGTCCCTCTAAAAGATTCGAAGGTGAAAACCTTGTGTTTCTTCTTTCCGACAAAGGGGTTGTTGCTTCGCCTATTGTTCAACCATTGTTTGACTTTATTGCCCCTTCTACTGACACTACTCCTAATGTGGGTTCTTCCCAAACTGAGGCCACAGGAAGTGGCTTTGTTACATGCCTCCTAATATCGGACACTCAAGGAGCTTTGGACTTGAGGGAACATGAGCTAACCTATTTCCCTTCCCTCTATCCCGATGATTCCTCAAGCTTTCCTTTGCCAAGTTCCGACTTTTAAAGAATTATGAAATCTGTTCTTCCTTCCATTGATGTCCCTAGCACGCCGCCGCACTCCATTTCAAAATGGATAGATTTCTTCCTGTATCTCATCAAGCAGCGACTTTCGGTTTGTCTTTTATCCTTTTTAATTTCTCTTTCGCTTAGATGTCCCTATATGAGGGCCAATACAACCTTATTCTTTTCTCAAATTTCCAAAGATTGGCACTCCCTTCGAACAGTGATTACTTCATCGTCTTCAGAGTTGAATAAACTTAAAGGGGAAAATGCTGCAATGGAGTCCAAAGTCCATGATTTAATCTTGGCGAAGAGTACAAGTGGTGAGGAATACAAACAGCTGAAAACATCCCTTGAGAGAGGGAAAAAAGTCAACAATCTCTTGACTGCCAAGGTTTTGACTTTTGAGAGTGAGTGGTTGGATATGCTAGTCGATCATGCCGAGAAGTTAAGATTAAAGGATGATACGCTTTCTAACACAATACAGGTCGTTTATGAAGCTCATGATAGGATTTCTTCATTATTGAAAATACATCTCCCAGACATGGAGATGGAGTATTATGAAAATGCCCTCTTCCTACCTTACTGTGATAATTTCAAAAAGTTTCAGAGTATGGACTTACCTTCTAGTCATCCTTCTGTTCGAAGCAGGGTTACAGAGAGAATAAACTTTGCCAGGTAAGGTATTAAGGTTCCTGAGAGAAACAAGACGGAGCATGATGACCTTTTGTTCATCAAAGATTCGCCAAATGACTTGGAGTCTGGTGACAAGGAGGAAGTGATTTGGCTACTGACGATGATGATGGAGGTGATTGTAATAATGATCGCGGCCCTAAGTGCGGAGGCTGCCAGCATAGCTTTAATAAAGATCATGGCATACTTCTTTCACCTGTTGGCGGTGCTTCAGGCTCTGGGGATGTGAACATTGATCCTTCACATAATCTTATTATTCCACACCATGTTGGTACTCCTGCCAAAGAGATTGTTTTTTTGGAGTTCGATTAAGGGGAAAAAACTGTGCGATCAGTCTCCCCTATTCCTTAGGAATAGATTTTTTTCTCTTGAGACATTTTCTTTCTTGCATTGGGTTAGTTTGCTTTATCTTGAAACATATTTATATTCATAATGTATAATGACATGGCTGTATGCTTCTGGGAGTGACCCTATGTCATTTATTATCATTATAACAGAACCATGTTTTTACTAATGACATTGTTTGCAAGGACGACCTGCGTTCATTATCTTGGTTGAGGAGGGAGTTTCTTACAAAATCGCTTTATAAGTCCGGCAGGGAAAGCTTTTTAAAAAAGTTAAGCTTATCTATATGAAGTATCTCCAGCCTTCTTTTAATTTCTTGGGTGATGATAGAGAGACGATACTAAATAAACTTATAGCTCACTGTTCAAAGCTGATATGCAATATGAATAATAAATATATTGAAGGAAATGACTAAACTGTTATGATTTTTGTAATTAATGCTCATTTGGACGGACATAGGGTAACACTTGTACTGACCCCCTTTCGAATGATGAGAGCTATGGTTTACTATTTTTATTTCCTTTTGAAAATGAATTCTATAAGAAACAGTTTATATGTTCATAAAACATGAAATTCCAATCAAAGATCCTCCCCCCTTTGCTGGGAAGGATGCACTGCGAACTACGAGTTGGGGAGACCCTCTAGAGAACTCTCCTATCGATACTATAGATGGGTCTTTTTTTATTTGAAGAGTCATCTATGAAGTGTTTAAACGAACAAATAAGTGTTTTAGAGGACCAGCTAAAGCAAAAGGATAATATTACCCTTGAGCTAAAGATAGAGATAAAGACGAACCCCTCCATTGATTTTGACAAAGAAGTGGACGAGCTACATCGTCAAATTGTTGATTTAGAAGTTGAACGTGACAATGCGTTAGTAACATGTAAAACTTGGGAATTCATTTTTGGATGTACCACCGAAACTTCAGCGTCTAAGTCTCCACAAGTAACAACCGAGTTTGAGGCCCTAGAGTTTGAGATAAGCCATCATGCGAGGAATTTCCCTCTAGAATAGACGATTCTCTTATTAATAGGTGGTACCAAAAAATTAAGGCTGATATAAAAGGTTTTTATGATAGAAAGTATAATGAGGATATGCTTCGGCATATCGACTACTATGTTTCTAAATTCAAGCAATTACGAAAGGAAATACATGCTCTATGAAAAAGCGTTTTTAGTTTGAAGAAGGAAAATAAGATTCTACGAGTAGTGGTGTTCACCAATGAATATTCTATGAATTAGAAGACCATCGTGAAGTGTAATAAACTACAAGCGCACAGTGTACAATTATTAGTACGTGGCGAATACGAGTCGATCCGTAGGGAAAGGATTATTTCTATATTTTAATCAATCAAATTAAACAGAATTCGAGTGATGATTTAAGTACAATTAAACTAGTAAATTAAAATTAAAAAAAAAACTAAATGGCAACTTAGGAATAAGTTCACATTCTAGATCATGTAGTACAACAAGTTATGAAATTACGATCTCTCTTATCTTTTGGTCATTTGTGAATTTAGTTGATATGATTATTATAAGTATAACTTATTCATGCTATTAACTAGCTAAACATAAACTATCAAACTATATCATACCTACTAAATCACCTTACTAGATCTAGTGAAAAATGAACAAATTGAAATTGAAATATACTTTAAGCATGGCCTATGAACTATTAATTAGAACTACAGACCATCAAATTTTTGGTTTCAACCTCCACTTAATCACCATGACATCAACATAATATGAAACATAAAGAGAGAATGAAAAGATAAATTATGTTGCAACTACATGATCAAGAGAGCTTCATTACCCCTAAGTTGAAAGAGACCAGCCTCTCATGTTTATTATTCAAACAACGAACATAAATTGCAACATAGAACAAAAAACAAGAGAAAAAAATAAAAATAAAATAAAGACAATCTAATCTACTTGCAGAAAAGAAAATAACATGTAATTAAAAAAAACTAAAGAGAAAAGGGAGAAGACTAATTTTATTCTGACAGAAGAAAGTTACAGAATAAAACCTAAGATTGAATGAATCCAAATGAACTAAATACAAGTGTATTTATAGTTGCCCAGGCCAAGACTAAGCGGCCTATTACAAAATGTGGGACAAAAGCCCTTTTCCAAAATAACACATAAACCAACTAGCTAAGTGTGAAAGCGTTTGAATGGCTTTTCAAATGTCATAGCTTGCAGACATCAAATGGCATCAACTCTAATTGTTTTGAGCATGAATATCAACTCCATAACATTTGCGACAAGCTATCTTTATGAAAAGGAATCGAGTCATTAAAATATGCAGCAGAAAGTGATTGAACAACAACATTTCCTCAAGCATTATTCTAGTTTTCAAAATTAACACTCTTCTTACAACTTCAAGCTTTTCAACAATTAAGTGCACCAATTCCATTCATCATAAATAACCGGAAAACGCGACTATAAATACACTATATCAATTATTTTTAAGAGAAAACAAGATAAATAAGCAGATAAAAAATACACATTTATGTGTATATCAAATACCCCCCACACTTGTCTTTTTATTCATCCTCGAATAAAGTAAAAAAATCTAAGATAAATCCGTTTTCGTAGGGAGCACGATTGCATTGAGCATATGCAACAAACCTTTAAACATCTGGGTATCCCCAGTAGGACGAGTGTTGTCTTGTGAGGGTTTTTAGTGGATATTACCCACAAAATCCAAAAGTTGAACGCAAAAAATATTTACCAAAATGCAAAATTTGAAAATATTTACAATATGAATGCTTGTTTTTTTAATGGAATATTTACAAATGAACAATTTACTTTTAAATATTACACGAATAAGTTAACACAAATTTGGGTCGTCACTATGAAATTTGAGTCCATTACTAATCAAAACTTCAAACAAAAGTCATGTTATCGTCACAAACTCCACCATCTTGGCTAGTTGTTTTAGTAAAAACATACTGCAAATATGAAACGATTTCTATAATCGATATCAACAATCATAAAACGACATCTCAACTTCCTTTTTGTTAACAAGTTAGGTCGAATAATTGAAGAGTGTGCTTGGATTTCAAGTTCTTCCTCTCTCTTATTACAAAATATTTACATTATTACTATTTACAAACACCTAACTGAAAAGACTAAGGTATACCACCCGTGAGAGTTTGGGACAGAGCTTGGTGGATTGTGCAAACCGACGCTGCCTTTGTCAACAAGATGTCGGTAATCCTTAGGTGTCAAACTCATAAAATGAGGCCAAAATATACCGATGCTAACATTGTCAACAAGGTGTCAGAAAGAGCTTGGAGGGTTTTCACACCAACGCGAGATGTACTAGCAATGTCGGATACCCTTGGATTATTAATATATACATACATTCTTTTTTTCTTCTTCTCTTTTTTTAACATAAGAGAGAGAGAGTTAAGAGAGAATATCTTAGCATAGCTTCACTTAAATGATCTAAAATGTTATCACAAGTAGTCTATATTAACCATTCATTTAATCAGATTACGATTCAGAAAACATTTCATACTCATCACCTATGTATCTCCCTATGTACCAGTTACACCAAATTTGCTCATAATTCAAACTTTC
Organism: Allium sativum; assembly: GCA_030737875.1. Taxonomy (NCBI): domain Eukaryota; kingdom Viridiplantae; phylum Streptophyta; class Magnoliopsida; order Asparagales; family Amaryllidaceae; genus Allium; species Allium sativum. Next base: position 523,924,754 of record CM060923.1, on the reverse strand, counting down.
CTTTCGTTATCCGCTAAGAAAAGAAAATTTCCAAATTTTAATCAAATGACCCAAAACCGTATATTTACTTCATCGTGCCCTTTTAAAAGTAAACTAAAATGTTTTTTCTAGAAGAAATAAAAGAAAAGAAACTATGCAAAACCAAAGTGAATGAGAAACTCCCCCCTCCACACACTTGATTTGGACCGTGTCCCCACAGTCAACCCAAAAAAAAAGAAAAAGAAAATTTGAAAATATGACTTATAATTACAAGAGAAAAGGGAAAAAATATTTACAGTATCAGAAAATATATTGACAAGAAGTAAATGAAACAGTCTGCTAAAGACCGATTCATTTGTCTCTTCAAGTATGAGAGACAGAGCTTAAGCACATAAAACCAAATCATAAAGGATGGTATGTTGCGCTTCAGATTTGAAAAAATAAATTTTGTTTTTTGAGTTGCTAATTTTTTTTAAAAATTAGCTTATAATTGATCCTAAAATTGAATTGAATACATGTAGCAACTAAAGAGAGGTCATTGAGCCGGGGTTCAGTAAAAAATTTATAAACAAAGTTTGATTTTTTCAAATGGTGTATAATTTGAGAGATATGTGCATCATTCTCACCTCCACACTTGTTTTGAGAAATATTGTTTAGTTTTTCTTTGACATCCGAAATTTTGCTGACTATCATTCGTAAACCTAAAGTTAAAACCAAACAATTGAATTTTCAGTAAATTTCAAAATTGTGTTTTCTCAAAAACAGTGTTATTCTAAAAAGAGTTCATATACTGCAGAAATTTATCATTGAAAAACAAGTGATCATAGTGAGGTTCAATTGAAACGATTAAGTCGCAATGAGTTTCAATAGTTTTTAAAAAATCGTCATTGCATTCCAGATCACATTCAACAGTTTCTTTGTTTTCAACCTTAAGAATTTCAAAGTTTTCAAATGGTTCATTTTCAGTTTTAGACCCAACAACATCATCGTCAATCGTTTTTGAAGTTTTCGCTCAACAAGGTCGTCCTCACTTAAACAGTTGTTAACAACTTGATCATTTTTGTCATGTTGACAATCTAAAGTTGCTAAAGTTTCAAAATTTTCAGAATTTGAGAGAGGAAGATCAGATTGAAGATTAACGTCTTTGTTTTCAAGAGAATTTAAATTCAAATCAATCACACAGCTTTCAACAACTTCATTAATATTTCCATCAATTTCAGAAGTTGTTAGTTGAAGATCGTCGATTGTGGGCAAAGATGGATTTTTATTTGAATCGTCACACGTTTGGATTTGATTATTTTGTTTTTCAGGAAAATTCAAGTAGTCTTGAAGCAACAAATTCGTGTGATTATCGTGAATTTCGTTCATTTTCTCAACAAAATCTAAGTTATAGTTATTAGCTTGAGAAGTTTAAATTTGATTTTGTTGAGAACAAGGATCATTAATCGCACCATCATTGAAATTATTCCCATTGCCAAAACCGTTTGAAAAGTTATTCACATTCCCATTTTGAATTTGAAATTCATTTTGGAGTTTTGACATTTAATTGGCAAGGGTTATAATTAAAATCATTTGAATTTAGAAGGGAATTCAAATTTTGATTATTTCGAAAACTTTGACTTGAATTGTTGCACATTAGTTCAATTAATCTTTGACTTGATTCATTAAATCTTTGACTTTATTCATGTAGAGCTTGAACATTTATTTCAGGACTTGAGTGTTGATCATCATTTTGAAAATTTGGTGGTGTACAATTAGGATTATTTTGAAAATTTTGGAAAGTTGGTGGCGTAAAATCCAAATTGTTTGTACAATAGTTGTTATTAAAATATCCATATGAATTTGGTGTAAAATTATATGGATTATATTGATTTTCACACTATCATAAAATCCGTAGGAATAAGGGAATCTAGACATTTTCAAGAAAGCACATTAAAAAAAATATGTTAAAATTGATAAATTCAGATTATATGAATACAAGTCCAGGCCAGGTTCGAACATGAGTTATCAGTGTGCCACGAATCACCGTAGAAACACGACTGAAGGTTTACGAACCTGTTTGAGTTCGAGACCCTACCGTTCCTTAGACACCTTAGAAAGTATCAATCCTAATTATCAATTTAACGATTATTTTGTCCTGTGAACTCGATTCGATTTCAAAAAAAAAACAAACTATCCAATTTGTCCCACATTCATTTTAAAATTTCCAGCCACACATCGATAGGTAGAATAATCAATCACAGTACAAACACAGAATAATCAATTGCAGAAATAAATTTTTTTCAAGCAAGCCGCGGCACCTGTAGAAATTTTTTTACTAGCAATTTCTATGTATTTTTCTTTGCAGCAGAGCAACTGCTCCAACCAAATCTACTTATTGCTTGATCTCTGAGTTCTCTGTCGATTTTTGAAATCTTTTCTTTTACTTTGATATTTTTGTTTTTTTCTTTCTTTTTTTTGAAAGAGAACACTAAAATACCACTAAAACTAAAACAAAAGAAAACTAAGACTAATTAAACAAAAGGAAGACGATTCTTTTTATTAACAAATGAGAGGAATAACAAGGACTTAAAATGGAAAGAAATAAAGAGGAATAATAATAATAATAATAATAATAATAAAAGGAATTAAGAAAAAGAATTATTAAACAAAGGAACTAAGCCTAGAAAAACAAGGAAAGCTCAGCGAACAAAACCCCAATTTGTTCAATAAAATAATTAATGCGCGTGTATTTCAAATAGTCAAGCCACCGTATTTTTTTAAACACTGGTTTTGTCTTTCAACCCAAAACAAAAAAGGGTCAAATTCAAATTTCGAAAGACAGGTCACGCCCCCTTATTCTTGTTCTTAATAAATCAATTCAGATTCTAACCCCACAATAAATTGAAAAACAAAAAGGCAGCTTTTTATAAACAAACCAAATCGCAAAAAAAAAAAAAAAAAACCTAATTTCCCGACCAGCGAAATCAAGCAACAAAATCATGCCCTATTGAAATAAAATAAAAACTTGCCAAACTAAAATCAATGAAATCGCATACCAGAAAAGTCTAAAAGTGAACCCCTCCATTTTTTTCTTCAGAATAACAAGCAAACTTGAAGATCAACAAGTTGTGAGCGGTTTTTCTTGGAACTGATAGTGAAGATTGGTGATTGTGGTTTGCGAATCGAGGATGTTGACTTTCGGAGTTTGGTTTTGATGGGTGGATTCTTTGAATTGTGGTTATCGGTTGTTTGTCAATTGGGTTTTGTTGAGGCCAAAGGTTTTGCTGTTTGCTTCAAATTGGAGAAATCGGCGACGCGATGGAGATTGTTGAAGTAGTGATCGGTTGTTTGAATTGGCGAAGGGCTTTGTGGAATGCATTTGAGATAGTAGGTTTGATTTGGGCAAATTCTAATGTGGTTGCTGTTCGAATTCGATGATCAATTAGTGGCCTGTTTGGCTGTCGAGGTGGTTCAGGAAGTGGTTGATTTTCTGTTGAAGGTGGAGAGTTTGTGGTATTGAGAAGGTTGGAATTTGCGTGCTTTTGGAATCGGATTCCAGGTGAAGGGCTTTGGTGATGGTTTTGGATTTGGATTTCGATCACATGGTGAGTTTCAGTGGATGATTTGTGGCTAGAGGTTTGCTGGTTTTGAGAGGATTTGGTGCAGGAAGGGTTGAAGTTGAAGGAAGGTTTTTGTTTTTATGAGGATCTGGAGATGATAAAATCTGGGTGGAAGGTAGAGTTGAAATGCTGTGAAGGGTGAGTGGAGTTGATGATCAGATGCGTGATTGACAAAGGGATTATGGCATATGGCAGTAGACTCGAGTATATGTTAATGGATGGCTTGTTGATGATCTGTAAGGAAATTTGTGGTGAACTGAAACTCGAGGCAGTGATGGTTTTGGTTTGAAAAGTGGTGGGTAGTGGATGAGGAATAGGAAGGAAGTTGGTTGTGAGAGGGGCGATGGTCAGTAAATGGTTGAATGGATGGCAAGCTTATGATGATGGTTCTGGGGTGATCGGGTTTGTGAGATGCAGGTGGTATGTGAAGTAAAGTTTTCTGGGTGGTTTGTGTTATTTAATTTTGGAAGAATTGGTCATGGTGAACGTGATGTTTGTATATGGCAGAGGAGTTTAGACTAGAGTGTTGATCTGGTAGATGGGTGCCGTGATTTGTGGTGATCCGTGAATTGACGTTCGAACTTATGGTGATTGGGAAGATGCTACGTTCCAAGATGGATGGGGTTTTTGAAAATGAGAGTAGATTTGGAAGAGGTATCATGTTGTGGAAAGGAATTCAAGGCAGAGAAATCAAAAGAGGAAAGAAATTATTTTTAGTTTTTTTTTATTTATAAAAAAATGAAAAAAAGGAAGGAAATAAATGAAAGAAAAGGGAAAGAAATTGAAAATAAAGACAAGAAAGGGGAAAGAAATAAAAAAAATTGCAATTATTTTTCTCTCTCTCTTAATTAGAAGATCATAATCAGCAATACCAAATCAAATCTAATTAAGAGATATGTTACGGAAGGAAAAGAAATAAATGAAAGAGGGAAAGAAATTTTACAAATGAAAGAAATCAAATGTACAAGGAAAATATTGTATTGAAAATATGAAAGGGATTGAAAATAAAAGGCAAGTTTTTTATTAAGAGAGAGGAAATAGAAGAACTAATACAATATGAAATCTATCAACACACATACACACAAAATAAAAACACACAATTAAAAAGAAACAAACACACAAACAACAATAAAACAAAACACAAAAACAAAATAGAAGAAAATACACAACTCTTTTTTTTAAATGAAAACAAAAACAAGCACACACAAAATGAAACAACAAAAGATCAAAACAAAACTGAAAAACTATGAACAACACACAAATTTCTCTCCTTTTTTTAGAAAAACAAGCAAGAAAATTAATTTGAGGAATAAAACGAAAATTAAATTCTTTCCCCGGCAACGGCACCAAAAACTTGCTCGCCGACGAATATCCTATGAATTAGAAGACCGTCGCAAAGTGTAATAAACCGCAAGCGCACAACGTACAAATACGAGTCGATCTGCAGGGAAAGAATTAATTCTAGATATTTACTCAATCAAATTAAACGGAATTCGAGTGATTATTTAACTACAACTAAACTAGTAAATTAAAATTAATAAAAAAACTATGAGATAAATGGCAACTTAGGAATAAATTCACATTCTAGATCATGTAGTACAACAAGTTATGAAATTATGATTTCTCTTTTCTTTAGGTCATTTGTGAATGTAGTTGATATGATTATTATAAGTACAGCTTATTCATGCTATTAACTAGTACAACATAAACTATCAAATTATATCATACCCACTAAATCACCTTACTAGATCTAATGAGAAATGAACAAGTTAAAATTGAAATATACTTTATGCATGGCCTATGAACTATTAATTAGAACTATAGACCATCAAATTTTTGGTTTCAACCTCCACTTAATCACCATGACATCAACATAACATGAAACACAAAGAGAGAATGAAAAGATAAATTATGTTGCAACCACATGATCAAGAGAACTTCATTACCCCTAAGTTGAAAGGGATTAGCCCCTCATGTTTATTATTCTGAAACCTAACGTAAATTGCAACATAGAACAAAAAACAAGAGAAAAAGGAAGTAAAAATAAAATAAAGACAATCTAATCTACTTGCAGAAAAGAAAATAACATGTAATTAAAAAAACTAAAGAGAAAAGGGAAAAGGCTAATTTTATTTTGACAGAAGAAAGTAACAGAATAAAACCTAAGATTGAATGAATCCAAATGAACTAAATGCAAGTGTATTTATAATTGCCTAGGCCAAGACTAGGCGGCCTATTACACAATGTGGGAAAAAAGCCCTTTTTCAAAATAACACATCAACTAACTAGCTAAGTGTGAACGCTATGAATGGCTTTGCAAATGTCATAGCTTGCAGGCATCAAATGGCATCAACTCCAACTGTTTTGAGCATGAATAGGAACTCCATAACATCTGCGACAAGCTATCTTTATGAAGAGGCATTGAATCATTAAAATATGCAGCAGAAAATGATTGAACAACAACATTTCTTCAAGCTTTAATCTAGTTTTCAAAATCAACACTCTTCTTACCCCAATTCTTCAAGCTTTTCAACAATTAAGTGCATCAATTCCATTCCTCATAAATTACTTGAAAACGCAACTATAAATACACAGTATCAATTAGTTTTAATAGAAAACAAGATAAATAAACGGATAAAATATACACATTTACGTGTATATCACGTGGGCAAGGTTTATAACCAAGCTTTGAGACTTCAACTTAAGCCTTCAGGCGTCCCATTTAAAGTTATGGAAAGGTTTATAACTTAAGTTTTCTTTTGGTCAGTTGCGATAGAGGTTTTTAACAACAGTTTTATTTAGACAGTTGTAATAGATTAGTTTTCAACAACTCTTTCATTTTGGCAGTTGTTATAGAGGACTTTTACAATAGCTCTTTTTTTGCCAATTGTTGTAAAAGATACTTATTTTTGACAAATCTTTTATAGTCTGTTGTAATAGACTTCTATTACAACTATTTTTGTCAGTTGTAAAAGATGTTTTTTTTAACAACTCCTTTTTGCTCGGTTGTAAATAGATGTCAATTACAACTCTTTATGTTAGTTGTAAGAAATACTAAATAATTATTAATTAAATAATCAATAAAACATGCTATTAATAATTATTACCAATAAGTATAAAATAATTTTTAAACAGTAATTATTATTAATGAATATGAATTAACTTTTAAAAATTAATACCAGTATTTAAGAATAATACTAATACATAATTTTTGAAATCCATTATTAATATTTAAGAATCAATAATTAAAAAGTTACTTTTTAAGTAATGCTAATTATAATAATAAATATTATATATGTATATTTAACTATCAATTACTAATAATATTAATGTTCAAGAATAATTAACATTTAATAGTGACCTTGCAGATCAATAATTACTATTGAGTATCATATTATTAGTAATTAATAGTTAATTATAAATAAATAATTAGCACCTAGTTATTACTATTAAATATTTAATAATTGATAACGGGTAATGTATACATAATAATTAACTTTCAATTACAATATTAAATTATAATTAGGATGTAATAAGTAATAATTAATAAGTTCAAATTAAGTAGTAATAACTAATTGTAAATAAGTAATAATTAATGAGTAGTTTTGCTTGTTAATTCAAATTTCTTATTTATTGTTCATATTTCAGAAAACTCATAAATATTAATTTTTTTGAAAAATGTAAAAATTAGTTGTTAGTTACTACTTCTATATGCATTTTAAGGTTTTCTTTAATAGTAATTTTTATTTAGCATATACAAGTATTCTTTTGTTTTAAGTAGCAGAAATTTTGTCTTCAACTTATCATTTTCCCTCCAAGCTGAATTTTTTTAGGCATTTTGGCTCCAGTTCAAAATTTCTCCCTCCAAGCCAAAATTTTTGCGGCTTCTTTTCTGCAAATTAGGGCTATAGGGCCGTATTTCCCTATCCACCGTTATTTTTTATTCCTTTATATCGTACGCTCTTTCCACTTTCCTAGGATCGTCGATTAAAAACAAACCATTCTTACGTTTTCTACTTTCTTTAGATTTGGAATAATATATGCCTCTCAATCAAAACAAATTCTCCCTTAAAATTACTCTTCATCGCATCGAAAAATAAGTTGATTCTCAAAATATACGCATCCGCTTGGCTCGTCATCCTTTGATATGGCTTTTTTGCGTGAACCGCCATGTCCTTAATCGAATCTAGACATGTTTCGGTCGTCGCCAAGTCGGTAGATCTGAAAAGTTGCACTCTTTGTCTAAATCCAGCCTTTGTTGATGTCGAGATCCCTACTACTATGCCGCCTTGAGGTTCGTCTGTGCCTCAGACAGTAAAATTTGATTGTATTTTGATTTTGCAGTATTTTATCTTGATTTTGCAATATTATGTTTTGATTTTGCAGTATTTTGCGATGGCAATTCGGTTTGAGCTGCGGTGGTCAGGTTTGTGCTATCGGTTTAGTCGTTTGTTGAGCTGTTTTGGTCAATGGATTCATTAGGAGGGGTGTTGAGTTGTTTTGGTTGATGGATGCGTGAGGAGGGGTGTTGAAGAGGAAGAAGTAAGCTTTGAACTGGAAGGGAAGGAGAAGTTGTATGGAGAATGTTTTAGTACTTCTTGAGATGGGTTCCTACCTTCCAGGCTTTTGGATGTATAAACTGTTTACATGTTTTAAACATTTAGTGGTAGTCTCCTACAATAGTATTATTTGATGAAATAGAATTTTTTCTATTGTTTTACTGAATGTTATTTAAAGGATATTAATGCTTATGCATAGTGGTTATGAATAATATTGCCTATTAGGAGACTACACTGCACATTCTGGTGCCTTGAGGACCATGGATTTGCTGGCTTGATGAATTTCTAGAAAAAGCAAGGAAAGACAGAAAAGGTATTTAGTAGTATGGTGACTGCCCCTCCGATGATGAAGAGGTTGTTCCGACATGAAAACCAATAAGAAGTCGAGCTAAATAATGTTAAGAGAGAGAAGTTCATAGGTAAAATTGATGTCTTTGTTTATTTAAATAATTTATTAGATCATGGGTTAATTTTAAAATTTTGTTTTACCATGTAATAATCTTTATTCTTCCAATCAAATAAGTTGCACTTCGTGGGAGTCAATATTTTATTTATACACGGTGGTATAGTATATTTTGGATTAAAAAAAGTGTCTAGTTTTATCCACAGTGGTATAGTTATTTATACATAGTGGATTAAAGAAAAAGTGGTTGGTGTTATTTATCTAACGTGGTATTGATTTGCTGGTGATGCTAATGCAGGAGGAGCTAGTTTGAATGGTGAATAGGAGCCGGTTAATTTTAAATGGTGAACAAAAGACAGTTTTGAGATGGTGGTGTATAGTGGATCAAGTGCTGTAGTGATTGTCGTGGGTTTGTGATGTGTAGATGATTTCTAGTGGTCCTGCGAAGAAGCTAGAAAATGAAATATCATTTTGGAAGTTACTGAAGTGGTATTGGAAATTGCTGTAGAGCTTAGTTTTCATTTTTCATTACAAAACCCTTTGAATTGTGGTTTTGAGTTGTTTTATAGTAGGGAATGTTTAGATTGATTTTTTGTAGCTAATGACAAGTAATTTATAGAATGCAATTGTTCATTATATATGTTTCTTTGTGTAAATCTTTATTTGTTTATATTGCATTGTTAATCCTATTACATTGTTTATGCTTATTTATTTTGCAAAATATTTTTAGAATTCCTTTTGTTTTTGCGTTTTTTGAACTATAACAAAAAATAGCTGTGGAATTTAGCATAGCAAAATAAACAATTATAAAAAAAATTACCACTGCCAGAAACAGTTGTAAAAAAACATTTTACAAGTGTTAGAAGCGGTTGGAAACTGAAAATTTTTCAACTATCAAAAATAGTTATAATTTTTTTTGATGCTGTTACAACTTGGGATATAAGGACTAGCGGGCGCTTGTTGTAATAGATCTATTACAACTGTTTTTGACAGTTGTGAAATAGTGTTTATGTTGTAGATGAACTTTTATGCATTGCACTTCATCATGCTATTATTCCCCCATACCCGAGAACGGGTGTAACAGCCCGCATTTTACGTATTAGAAGATCGTAAAATATTTTTGTTTTATTCCCTGAGGGTTGGATCATTCTCATCTTTTAATATGTTGTCTATGGGGATGTGAGACATGTCCATAATTTTTACTGATTTTGTTTGTGACCATTTTGCCCTTGTCAGCCTTGTACAGGGCATAACTTTTGACTCTGGTCAAATCAGAGGGTGAGACCTGTAACACCCCACCTCCTTTAAGGTCACTCACAAAGGGAATGCATTAACTTCAGTAGAGCATCATAAGTGTATAGAACAGATAATTACAAAACAGACAAAATTTAAACAACAGAAAATAAATAAAACTTTACATCATTGATAAAACAGCAGCTTGGTAAAATAGCTTGTACAAAGATTGTTTTCCAACACCAATACCCATTAACAACAAAGCATCTGGCTTGTTTAACAAAATAAAGAAGCATAAAATGATAATGATATTCCTCAATAAAGGATGAGCCAGCCATAGCAGTGGAAAAAAGAGTCCAAAGTAATACATCGAAGAATCTTTAAGCTTGGAAAGAGAAACAGTCCAAGCTAAGCTGAGCTATTCCCTCTCTGACTACCTTGGGGGGGAGGGGGGAGACAGAAGAAAAGAAGACAAAAGAAAACGGGTCAAACATAAAGCCTAGTAAGTCCAGTGATTTCCAGCATGTAAACAGGTAAAAGTAACATGACATGAATAAACTGAATATAAGAGAATACCGTGATAATAGGGAGAACAAGATAAGATTAGCATAAGATATGATAAGGCAAGATAAACTGAATGCGCTTCTACTCTTTCTCTGCTTCGCTACTACCCCGTTATTCTGATTTCTATATCTTTGCACCACCTAACTAGTGTCCCAACTAGTAATCTGTATAAAATGATAATGTGATCCCAATCCCCGCAGTTGTGGTAGCCTTCAGGTGTACAACTATTATGAGGATCCTACATCTATTTGCCTAATTGCCATGGATATGTTAAATGTACCCTTAATACCCTATCGATCGACTCCCTACTTGTATTCATTTATTACTTGTGTCATCCGACCCTGCTTGTATGTATTCATTACTTGTGTCATTCAACCCCGCTTGTATGTATTCATTACTTGTGTCATTCGGCCCCGTTTGTACGTAGATACCTATGCTGGCCCTATCATGGGGTGCATCAATTCCCATGATGGCAACATAACACGATTCAAGATGCATATTGTATACTAATGATGCCCAGTGCCTGCTTTTTCCACTCCGGACCACGTGCACGCCCATACTCTGTCGGAACCTACACCGCTGCACCACTCGCCGCTATTTTGACCGCTTATAATCAGCCCAGTAATCGTGCCCTACACTGCCTAGCTCAGGGTACCATGATACATCTATGTGGGTTAATGCTGAAATGGGTCCCCGTTACTAGGGTTTCCTAATCAACATGTTCTAATGGTTAAGTGTTCTCAATTTAACTTAACCCCACCCATTTGCTTAATTAACATGTTGTACTGGTTAAGTGTTGCCTATTCATATGTTACTTAATCTTCTCACTAAATTCACGCATGTTTATTCAACGGTTAAGTTTGTGGGCCTATATATACTAATATTACCCACTTACCTAAGATTTACTTATACCTTCCCCTTATCAAGTCCATATGTATTATCGGTTAAGCTTGCCTTAACCCTACCCACTTTGTTCATATAATAACGGTTAAGTTGTCTTCTTGTCCATGTTAACTTAACCCACCCACCAAACATGTCATATTAGTTAAATGTTTCTTATTAACTTAACTCTTCCCATTCGTCATGTTGTATTGGTTAAGCGTTTCCTATTAACTTAACCATGTTCATTCATCATGTTATATTGGTTAAGTGTTTCCCCTTGACTTAACCCCACTCGTTCACCACGTTATGTTGGTTAACTTAACCCTACTCATTCATCATGTTGAATTTGGTTAAGTGTTTTCTATTACCGTAACCCTATTCATTAGCATTAATTCATTCATTAATTCCTTAACCTCTCACACTAGAACTATTGTTTGCGGTTGTTGGATGTGCCGGGTGGTTCCGGGCAGACTTCTATCGCAAACTCATTCTAACCTCGGGTTTTGGGCTTTATGCGCTAACCTCTCACATTAGACCTGTTGTTGAGGTTGTTGGATGTGCCGGGCGGTTCCGTGCAGACATGCACCGCAACTCAATCTAACCTCGGGTTAGGCATGTTCATCTTTTAGCCAATTTACCTATTCACCATACATGTCCAAGTCTAGATTTTATATGCTAATTATCCCAAATTCACAAAACTAGTCATTTTCCAATTCTCAAATTATGCCCAACAAAGCCAATTGCAAGTTTTGCCCTACAAATTCAATTACAAGTTATTACTCAGAATAGGTTACACCCAATCTTCCGAAATTTGCAATAATAGCCATGCCCCAAAATCACAATATGCATTATGCTTGGCATCCCAACTAATAGTTACGCCCAAGCTAGATTTAATATTTCAAGTTTCCCTAAGTTCACAACAATAACAATTATGTCCCATATCACAAGTTACAAATTATGTTCCACTATTACCAAATAGATTATTCTCCAATATCAATTACAAGTTATGCCCAACAATTTCACGAAATATGTTATGCCCAATTATTTCACCAAAATAGGTTATACCCAAATATTACCCGCATTCCAATCGTTCTTATTTGGCGATTTCAACCTAGGTTCGAAGGTAACCCAGGTTCATAAAAGAAAAAGGAAATAGGGGAAGAGAGAGAAGGAGCATAAAATAAGAATAGGCACAAAAATAGGCACGTAACAACAGACCTAATACAAGAAATTTAGATCCAACAAAGATAGATTCTTGAATAAGCTGATACAATCATTATCGCAGGCATAAGAATAACATCATGAACCAAAAAGGATTATATATTCAATGTTCAACAAAGATAGGCATGATTGAATCGATATGATAACTTCTTAGGCATGTAAAATCATTGATTCAATAGAAAGATAGGGGTAAATCTGAAAAGATTGCCTCATCATCAAGCATAGACTTAGATTCATTTTATTACTTGCCAAGATTACTATTAGGTGTTTAAATCTGAAAATAACATGAACTTATCTTGCTAGGATTAAGAAAAGATAATTGAATCGTTGTTGTTGTAGCAAAACTAATCTTCTAATTTGATTTAAGGCTCTCTAATTTTCTTCTTGAATTTAGGTTGAAGAATGACAACTAGGATAGTATGGGGATGAACAGCATGATGGCGCCATAGCTTTTAAGCAATAGAATTAGTGTTGGGTTATTAGTGCATATATTGATGTCTAGGATTATTAAGAGCCTTTAGATCAACATAGGATCCATCCAAACCATCTAGTCCAGGAAAATGCGTCATCAGGCCAATCAGAAGTTGCCATGTAGCCCTACGACTCAGAAGTTCGTCACCACCTTGTCAGCCAGATACAAAACGAAGTATTTCGCCCAGAACTGGGGGAGGGGGGTCGACACCGGGGTTGACACCCCTATGGGAGGTCGACACCCCTTAAGGGGGGCATCGACACCCTCTGGCGGGAATTTTAATAACCCGGGGTTTTTCAACTTAGAAAATTCGACATACAACACCATGTCGAGTATTCAAACTTCGAAAACATCGGATAGTCGATGATGGTGATTACACGGTCTTCCGTACAAAGCTTCAAATGGAGCCATCCCAATACTGGACTGATAACTATTATTATATGCGAACACAACCAAATGTAAATGGTCATCCCATAACCCCCAAAATCCAATATGCAAGATCTCAAGAGATCCTCTAATGCACGATTCACCCTCTTTGTTTGACCTTCGGTTTGAGGATGATACACGGTACTATGATGTAATTCTGACCCTAAGGCCTCTTGTAAGCTCTTCCAAAACCCACTTGTAAATAATGGATCTCGGTCACTCACAATACCTTTAGGGACTCCATGAAATCTAGCTACCAATTTCATGTAGAGTTCCGCTAACTTAGTTTTCGTTCTATTCGACTTGACCAGTATAAACCTTGCATTCTTGGTCAATCGATCCACAATCATCCAAATACTATCATGACTCGATCTAGTCCTTGGTAAACCATCAATGAAATCCATCGAGACTTGTTCCCATTTCCATTCGGGAATTTCCAACGGTTGTGACAAACCACTTGGCTTCTTTTGCTCAGCTATGACTAACTGATAGTTAATGCACTTGGATATAAACTTCCCAACGTCTCTCTTCATCCACTCCCAGTAGTAGGTCTGCTTCATGTCTCGATACATTTTGTTACCACTAGGATGTATAGTCAGTTTTGAGTGATGACACTCACTAAGCACTTCATCTCTCAATCCATTAATGTTGGGTACAACTAGTCTCCCATTCTTTCGAAGCCATCCTTCTCGATAAAGTCCATACTTGTTCATTCCCTCGTCGTCGATACCCATCTCTACCTTGGAGATGATTTCCAATAAGTTAGGATTAGCCCTCTGACTGGAGTCGATTCGCTCAATCAAAGTCGGTTTGATTGTCAAACTTGCTAACATCTCTGGATCTAATTCATAATTAGGTCTGAATCATATCGCGCGATATACTCTAGTTGCTTCCATTCAAGAAACATAGCCCGCTAACTAGCATGTTTCTTACTCAAATCATCAGCTACCGCATTGACCTTCCTGGGTGTGTACGCGATATTGAAATCTTATGAAGCCAAGAACTCTAACCATCTCTGCTGACGAATATTTAAATCATTTTGAGAGAAAAGACACTTTAATGACTTATGATCGGTAAACGACTCGAATCTTTCTCCCAAGTGGTAGTGTCTCCAAATCATCAATGCGAACATGACACTACCAATTCCAAATCATAGGTAGGATATCTTTTCTTATGTGGTTTCAGTTGCTGACTAGCATAAGCTACAACCTTGCCTCCTTGCATCAGTACGACACCTAGTCCGGTACCACCGGCATCCATGTATACCGTCATCTCCTCGCTTCCCTTAGGAATAACTAACACTAGTGCACACGTCATCTTCTCCTTTAGACTTTTAAATGCATTCTCGCACCTTTTGTCCCAAACAAAAGCTTGATTCTTCTTGGTCAAATGAGTTAATGGTGCCGCTATTTTGGAGAAGTTTTGAATAAACTTACGATAATATCCAGCTAATCCCAAGAAACTTCTCACATCTGTTGCATTCTTGGGAGTAGACCAATCTTGTACTGTGGTCACCTTCGTAGGGTCCACAACAATACCATTCTCTGAAGCAACATGGTCCAAGAATTTCACTTCCCTCCTCCAGAAGTGACACTTAGAAAATTTCTGTTTAAATTGGTGTTTCCTTAAAACCTCCATCACTTCCCTCAAATGTTCCTTGTGTTCTTCCTCTATCCTCGAGTAAACCAAGATATCCTTTACGAACATAAGAACAAACTTATTTAATTGATCCTTGAAAATCCTATTCATATGTCCACAAAATATGCGGATGCATTGGTCAACCTGAATGGCATGACCAACTACTCATAGAATCCAGACGGCGTCCGAAATGTCGTTTTAGGTATACTCTCAGCTGCTTCTCAGAGCTGATGAAATCCTGTCGCGAGATCCTACTGGGTAAACTCTCTTGCTTCATTTAATTGATCAAACAAATTATCTATCCATGGAAGAGGATACTTATTCTTCCTACTCATCTTGTTCGACTCGCGGTAGTCCACACATAAGCGAAGGGAACCATCGGCCTTAGTAGCAAATACAACTGTTGCTCCCTACCCGGAAACACTTCTTCGAATAAATCCCTTCTTTAAAAGATCGCCTATTTGCACTTCGATCTCTCGCTGCTCCCTTGGCTCCATATGACGAAGAGGCATCACTATAGGTCTGACATCTTTCAGTAAATCAAGCTGAAACTCGATTCTCGTTGTGGTGGAAGTCCGGTCACTTACTCAAAGATGTCTGGATACTCGCCAGCAATAAGCACATCTGATAACTCGTCATGCGGGATGTCGAGGGAATTTAGAAAACTAGCCATCACCTCATCACTAGGTAGGCAACCCAATACCACCCTCCGCCCATTTTCTGCTCCAATGGTCACCGAAGATCCCTCACAGTCTACCACCACCCCATACCTTTGGCGCCAATCGACTCCCAAAATAATGCCAAATCCAGTAAAGCCCAAAACAAAGCAATCACAAGCAAACATATATCCATGATTCGATAAAACCAAATTACGACAAATCATACAAACGCAAGTTGAATCACCGATCGGGTTCGTCACAACTAAAGGTATATCGACAATCTCGGGTTCCAATTCCAAACTATCTACGAGGTCACTAGATACTAAAGAATGGGAAGCCCCAGTATCAAACAATACTCGAATAGGAACATCATAAAAAAAAAAGAATACCTTAAATAATGATGCCCTTTCCCTTCTCCGCCGTAGTTGGGGCATTCGACAAAGAAGGAACAACGTTGATAGCATATGCTTTTACGATTTGCTTCTCTTTAAGGGGTTGTGGACGTTCATTCTTGAGATGCCCCATTTGGCCACAATTGAAGCACTTCCTCTCCCCTGGCTTCGCTCGACAGTCTCTACCATTGTGGCCCTTCTTGCCGCAGCTAAAGCACCCGGCATCTTACTTATTCTTCTTTTTCTGACCATCCTTAGTTTGGTTCTATTTTCTCTTATTCTAGGACTTCTCCTTGCCTCCACCACTTACCGGTGGTTTTGGCTCCTCTGTAGAAGTAATAGAAACCTCAGTCTTCATCTCAGGGTAAAGGCTCTTCGATCTCAATACTTTCGCCACAACAGATTCGAAAGTCTCATCTATAAGATTTATCAGCCTTTCCCTTAAGTACTTATCTAGGCCAATTATGAACTTCTCATTCTTCTTCTCGTTAGTATCGGTAAGGGATAATCCATATTTTGATAAGTTATCGAACTAAGCAATATATTCCGAGTCTGCCCTACCATTCTTCTTAAGCACCAAAAATTTCCGGAATAATTCTAATTTCTTAGCAGCCGGAATAAACTTATCACTGAAGCGAGTCTTAAACTGATTCCAAGTAACTTGATCTTTGGGAGTAGCCGCTTTAATATCATTCCACCAATTCATTGTCCGTCCTTGAAGTTGACACGACACTAACTTTCTCTTTATTGCATCATCGATCCCTAAATCCTCGAAGATGCGCTCACAACTATCAAGCCAATCCTGAACCTCCATAGCTGATTCTGTTCCATGGAACGACTTCCCACCATGACTAGTATAATCCTTGTTAAGCTTGGCGAAATCGGCTCAAGGCGCCTGCACTACTGCACCACCACCGTTTGCAACATTAGGAACTACTCCTTGAGCATCCATAAGCATCTCTCGCAGAAGGCAGTAAACATCGTCCTCATATCAGGGACATTCCCATTATAGGCCCCTAAACCCGCTCCCTCTTCAACTCCCAATGTGGAGTTCCTTACTGTACTCCTCGTGTTTCTGTGCATCATTCAATCTGTAAAGAGAAAATGGATAACCATCTCCTTAGTCGTGCCAGTGCAGTGCAACTTCATCCTTAGATATACTAATAGTATATATATATAATTTTTGAAAACTAAAATATCACAAGTAGGTGCTCTTATATACGTATACTATCTCTCCCTGATATCTTCCCCTATGTCAAGCTATGCAACCCAGACTCTGATACCAAGTTTTACGGCTGCCTCGTACCATCAGACATTATCCCGAAATGCGCTGTGCTGATGCCTTACTAGAACAGGACGATCGTCAAAAAGGTTGAGACGATGAATCCAAAGAATCTGTAGTATATCTCATAGCGCATGGAATAAAATATAATAATAACATAGCTTGATACAAAGAAGGCAAGAAAGTATATAAGCTAAAAACTATACCATATCCATCAGAGTAGTTGAATCCAAAATACAGCTTCATATCCAATTATTACCACTTTTAAATACTGTCTCTAAAAGGAAATAAAAGAGGTACACTACTAATCCCAAAGCAGTGACCAACTACAACACAAGGAGAGTATATGTATAGAGTACGTGGAAGCCTCCTTCTCATCTCCGGACAGCTACTTGTGCATAGCCACCTAACCTGTCTCTACTCTGATCATTTAGGAGCACCTAAATAATAAGAAATATAAAACTCTAGGTCAGACGAAAGTCTGGTGTAAGTGGTAGCAAATCTATAACACTGAGACAAAGCAATAACATGTATAAGTAATCATATTTGACCTGGACCTGCAAACAAAGTGTTATCACAACAACATGTGCAATACTCTAAGGTAACATCAACATAAAGTGTAAAGTGGAAATGTGCATGTCATGGTGATAGCAAACATCAAACATAGCAATCATCCTCACATCCCTCACTCGGTGCGTAAAGCATACGATATCCACCGCTTTGATCACCAGATCCATTGGGGCTATGACGGGGTCCCACCCCATACAACAACTGCTATGACCACACTGCCCTTGTCTATAGTCAATAACCCTACCCAGTCCACACAGCTCTGGCTCTGGTTCGTCAACATACCCCATCTCTCAATGGTGAACCAAAGTTATAGATATCGATAACTCCTTTGCACACGTCCCGCAGTGAAGCCTAACTATTGAAGTTAACTCGTTGGTTTCCATATGGATTCTAAGCGATAACTTCCCACTTGGACTTACTTTGCATCTAGGGTTTTGGTCAAATTGGTGTTCGGTTCGGTTCGGGTCTACTCCTCTTATCCGGTTCAGTTTGGGTCTCCTCTTCCTATCCGGTTCGGTTCGGGTTTCGTACTCCTTCTCAGTTCGATTCAGGTCTCCTCCTATCCAGTTCAGTTTTGGTCTCCTCCTCCTATCCGGTTCGGTTCGGGTCTCCTCCTCCTATCCGATTCGGTTCGGGTCCCATCCTCCTAACCGGTTCGATTCGGGTCTCCTCCTCCTATCCAGTTCGGATCGGGTCCCCTCCTCCTATCTGGTTCGGATCGGGTCCCCTCCTCCTATCCGGACTAAAACTCTGCAAGTTTTCCACCAAGCAGTTTTCGCCAAACGACGACATTTTAAACCATTCTAACTTCCCTATGCAATCATAAAACATACCAAACAGGAGTAGTTACATGTAAAATCAACCAAAAACATCAAAATAATAATTTTACATGTTAATTAAGATTAAACATACCCAAATCCATGGTTTCCCCATTAACCCTATCTAATTATAGGATTAGCCTACTTAATCCAAATAAACCCAAATTCATACCAATGACATAAAATATGATTTTAGAATTTTTACATATTTTTCCAGAATTTTTAGATGTATAATTTCGCTAATTATCACTAATCATCCCTTATTAGCTGTAATAAGTGTATAAACATGCAAATCACTCACCTAAGCCAATAATTAAGGCTGGATCTGAAACTTTTACTGATTTGGCTCGGGTTCCTATGTAGTGCAGCAGCTCTACCTCGAATTTGGTGCTAATTCGACTTGATTTGATGTAGATTTGATTAATTAGTAATTGGAGAGATTTAGAAGATGGAGGCCATTACTAGGGTTCAAGGAATGTCTATGGCGGCTAGAAAAATAAAAGGGAATGTCTCTCCAAACTCTTTCATTTCTCCCATAACCCTAATCCCGAAATGGGTTATAAGCCTAGTTGTTTACTAACCCGATTAAGCTGTTTTCCATCTTCCAAACCTTATTTCAGCCATATCTCCCAAATGGTAAGTCCGTTTGATTAATGTCACCACTCTACGGAAGGGAAATTATCATCCAAATCCAACGGAAGTGGTTTCAGGTCAAAACTCTTTACCAATCAAAGTTATATGCTAAAAAAGATTTGCAAGGGGCAAAATTGTCATTTTAAAAATTGGAAAAAAATCGTTATTGTGGGAAATGATTCTAAAAATCGTTTCCCAAAGTTACATGACCATATGACTTCATATGAAAATAAAATAAATATTCTACGATCCTCTGATACGTAGAATACGGGTCGCTACAAGATTTTTTTCATCCGTTTGTAGTTTGACCCACATTGGGATATCTTGAGTTCTAAGGGGTTTTCCCTACCCTTGGTTATGTAGATAATCCTTTTCCTGAGGATTTTTACGGGACATAGCTTGATCCTTTTACAAAGTCTTGTAATCGGCCTTGATTGAGTAACTTGATGATCATCCCTTCGAGAATTCTGCAGTGTATGGTTTCATGTCTGTTTATCATGTGATAGTGACAGTATGGCCCTCTTAATTTCTTTTCGTACTTGGGTTTCTTCTTTGCGGATGGCCAATAATTGAGTTCATGTCTAGCTAGGAAATAAATGTTTTCGATTAAGGTGGTAAGGTGGCACTCATTAGACATTCTTGATATAAAATCCTTTCCTTGTTGTTGGAATTAGCCATTTTGTTACTTAACCTTGTCGCCTCATCCATATCCTCATCTCATCTTTTCGAGATATACTGAGATGGGAGTGTTATCCTTTTAGTCCAGGTGGAGCCAAAACGGTTAAAATCCTTTATTATTCCTTGTTCGTATACAATTCCTTTGGTATGCTCATGGATAACCTTTCTTGTATGAGAAAAGGGGTTATTCTCTTCTGACACAGAATCACTTAGAGTAAAGATTTGGTGCTTGTCCTATGTAGGAAGGGTTGTCGTTCCAATAATCAGGATCACATTGATCTACTTTCTTTTTCCATTTGATTATTCGAAAGGCTTCCACTCTTAACCTTTGTTCTTCCGTCACTCTTGGATCAGTAGTACGTGACATAGCCATTTGAGATCCAAAAGACTCTTGTTGGGACCTTTTTCCCATAATCTTGCTTCTTCAAAGCCTAGTACAATCTGGGATGGAACAACATAGTTAGATATGTGGCTGTTGACCACAAGGTTGGAGGTTCAAGCCCTTTCTAACGACCCGCGTATTTTACGAAAATAAATTTTAAATATTTTGTTTAAATATAATATCATTGATCAAATATTAGTTCAAAACGTCAATTTTCTTCTTCATACGGATGAATTTAGACTCGAAACCGCTTCCATTGAGTTCAGAATGCTGTTTACGAATTTTAAAACTATAAACATTGATATGTTTGAGGTAAGTGAAAATTTGGGACATTTTAGTGGACTTGGTTTGGGTCAAGCTAGCTCCTAAACCAATATAGCCTCTCCTCCTACCTTCCTCTTTCATTTAACACTTCATTCATTTCAAAAGTAAATTCCTAAACCTAAGGGAAGAGGAAATTAATATTTCTAAGCTCCAATTTTACGAATTCAAGTAATAGCTTAGCAAATCCAAGGAGAAAGCTTGACTTAGCCATCTCTATCTTCTCCATATCAATCCCTGTTCTAGTTTTGGGGGATATTCCTAAACCTAATTCTTTCACTTGGCATTTATATTTGCTTAGGCTAAGGATTTGTAAGCTACATGCGAAGAGAAGTGGATTTGGCTAGGTTTTGATTCATCTCCTTGCGTTCAATAATCAAAGGTGAGTTCTTATGAACTCACATCTATGCCTCTAGCATTCGTGCTTGTTTATGTGCACTTAGCACGTATATGTTGCTCACGAACTTGTGTATTTTGTTGTGTTGATTGATTTGTGTGTTGACATTTCCAATTTATGGAGTTTGGTTTCGTTTTCATTAATTTCATTGTGATTCTTGATGTGCATACAAATTTGCGTGTTAAAAGTTATTTTGGCAAGCCTTGGATGCTCCATTTTTGTACATATAACATTACAAGCCTTTGGGCATGTGTCGATATCACTTTGAGCATGTTTTCTAGGCAAAATTATGTCTAGGCTCAGGTACAGACGTCTGAATATTTTGAGTCAAACGTCTGACCTGCTACAAATAATTATAAAAATAGACATAGCACAATTAAGTAGTCTTAATTTTTCATTCGGACATCTGAATTGCAATTCAAAAGTATGAATTTTCCAATTCAGACGTCTGAATCTCAGACAGAGACATAAGTTCCTAGAAACAGAATTCAAATGTCTGAATTTTTATTTTAGACGTCTGAATCCTGTTTTTCTGCTATTGACAGGTTGACACCACAGTCAATAGTTTAGATCAATTCAGGCTCTTTCCCGACCGAGTTTCGGCCCATTTCTACTTTTTTTTGTGACTTTTCATTTTTTTTCAATTCACAGATTTTTGCGTTTTGATTTCATGGACTTCCTATATATTCATCCTGAACGAAATTATAATCGATAGTCATGAGATTTTTTTTATGTTATTAAAATGTGAATTCTTAGTTCGGTCGTTATTTCGATCGCTATTACACAAGATTTGCCACATCGAAATTATATAGAAGGGTTTCAAATTAATAGTAGATGCCTTATCTTATACTAAACAGTTTCTAACTCCACTTCATTATATGAAGTTATTTTCCAAATTGATTTACAAATCTACTAGTATATATTTTATAAACCTTTTTCTCATTCGTACTTGAAATCTAGTTAAATGCCTTAGTAAAAACAAGAACTATGTCCCCTTGCGTTTACTTCGATGGTTAATTCTTGGAGTCGTTCAATTAAATAAAACTGTGGCAACGATCATTTTATGTTTTGAGTGGAAACTACAACTCTTTCACAAATATTTGAGTACAGCGGGTGGTTATAGGACATGTAGCAAAACTATTATAATTATTTTCTTGGATTAACTTACACCAATTTGAATCAATTTAGATCTTTTGAATGATTTTGAGGATTTATGCTTTTGATGACCTTCAGACCGTGTGACCGGGGTCACGACGCATGGTCTTCTGACCATCTGAGGAGCATTGGCTCAAAAGAATCATAGGATAGCTACCTAGAGATCACGTCTCAACTGAGTTACATGTGTTGGCGAGTCTTCGGACTGCCAGGACGTTTCTAGGCTTCCATTTTGATTTTGGCCTCCCCTATTTATGTTTTTTCTGGATTTCTATTTTCTGGATTTCTGGAATCTGAGTTTTACTGATATTAATTTATAAATATGAGTTTATTTGGCATTTGAGTTGTCAATATTCATGCTGGATAGATATCAATTATCAATTCCGTGAATAGCTATATACCTTTGGATGGGACATTCTTTGATAGCTCTAATATAGATTTATGAGATATGTTGTAGACATTCTTGAGTTCCACCATTGTGTGTGCCACTTTTATTATAGTTTTTGTATGTCTACATTTCTGTATATCTCTTACTATATGCTAGTTTATGAGATAAGTATAGTTAGGCTGATCCGTTTATTGTTTATTCTTATAAATAATACTCAGGTCAAGCCTGAGTGTTGTAGGTTCTTCCACATGACTTCCAGAAGGATCTAGTTCTTTATTTTGGCTTACTACACTCATTTTATGGTTTATATGGATATGTAAATGAGACAGTGACACTTTTATTCACACTCTTCTGGCATACATTATTATCTACTCATTGGTAGCATAATGGACCTTGTTTAGCCACTACCTCTATGTATACATTGTTGTGTTATTATTCATATCTATTCCGCCTTTGTTATATGAAATTCTGTGTCTGACTCTGATTATTCTGTTATGCATTTTATATTGTTTCAGAATTATATATAGCAATTATGTAGTAGATTTGAACTTGAATTAGATATGTCAGATTTCCTCATGAGAATTTGAAAACGTAAGACCATATTATCTGATATGTTTAATACTCGTTCAAAGCTATTATACAAATGGTCGCTCTTGAACAACCTTATTCTTTGGACTAGTTGACACCATTTCTTGCAATGGCCTTGGCTAACGCGAGTATAGAGGTGGGGCGTTACACTTGGTATCAGAACCGAGTTCGGAACAGTATAAGTAATGTTGGCGAGGATCACTGTCCTAAGCATCTCTTAGAAAATTGTGTTTAGGATTTACATCAAGTCTTAGGACTCGTCATATCCTATCTTATATTATGATTCCTTATTCGTTGATTCGAAATCCATTTGAGATTCACATTTTTCTCCTTTTTTTCTGAAAGAAAAATGACTCCACGTGCCTGCGCGAATGCCGCTTAACCTGCTGCCACTCCTGTCATGGTAGTATATATGACAACTCAATAACTTCTTGATCTAGTGACAAATGCCCAAGTGCCAGGAACTACCGCTATGACTATGCATCCCAAATCTGGGTTTGCTAGCTTATGTAGCGATTAAACCAAGCTGGGTGGAAAGGATTTTAAGGACACCAAGAGTGTTATGGATGTCCAAGCTTGGGTCAAATCATGCAAACACATCTTTTATTGCAAGAATCTTGAGGACTTACATCCAGTTCAGGTTGTTGTTGGTATGCTTGAAGGCAGAGAACTTGACTATTATGAGCTCTTAATTTCTGAAATCCTAGAGAAGGGCCTAACTTGGGAGAAATTCCAGGAGAAGTTTGAAGCAAAGTTTGTACCCGATAGTGAGAAAGAGGCATCGGCCTGTCGGTTTCTGGACCTTGTTCAAGGTTGCTCTTCTGTGGAAGAATATGCCGCATCTTTGAACTCTCTATACAAATATGGTCTTGAGTATATTGACAATGCAAAGAAGAAGAAATGAGATATCTTTTGTAGGCTCAACAAGATTCTTAAGAAATATTTACTACTTAAATTGGCCGTGCCTTTTGATGAGCTACTGGATATCGCATTTGATCTTAAGGAAGCCGATAAAGAGAGTGGTGTTGGAGTTGAGAGCTCTAAGAAGAACTCCAACAGAAAGAGAAACCCCTACAATAAATCCAAATCTTATCCGAATTAAAAAAGTTAAACAAGTAGCTTCCAGAGCAAAGACTGGGAGCTTTAGTCGAGGGGAATGCTTCAATAGTGAAGCGAAAGACCATTACGCCAACAAGTGTCCTAGGTCACGCACTTGTAATTATTGCAAGGCTCCTATTCATATAGCATTTTCATGCCCCAAACGTCCTAATAAGAAGAAAGGAAAGCTAAATGTCGTGCAAGCCCCTAGCAGCACCTCTTTCGAGCATGGTAATTTTCATTGTCCTTGATGGAATTATTTATTTTCATGGACATCCTACACAAGTTCTTTTTGGTATAGGTTCATCTCATTCTTTTGTATCACAAGATCTTTTTGATGCTAATTCTTTGAATTCCTTATGTTTGATGACCTCACTAAGAACGGTGAATCCAGTTGGTGGATCCGCAACGCTTAGTTTTTTATGTGAAGATGTCGAGATTATTTTGAGCGGTTATTCATTCCAAGCCAATTTGTATGTGATTCGTTTTACATGATTTGGAATTATATTGCCTTATTTGACAATCAATAAGGAGGATGAGTAACTGGTAGAGCTCCGGGGATTAAATTAATTTGGAACTCAATTGCTCTCTTAGGCGGTATTCTCCATACGGGCTCAAATAGGTCGAGAAATTCTCGAACAACACTGAATCGAGAAATAACCTTCTCTTCATCATCATAATAGTCATCTGTACTATTTAAAGTATATAAAGAGGCCACCACATCCAAACTAGAATATTTATGGGCTGATGAAATTCAATCGATGGATTGAGGATGTCAAAGATGGATAGTCCACTCAAGGAAATGGATATGAGCCTTATAATGTTGAAGCCGCTTATCAAACGCTAAAAGAACTCCTTTCTGATGCCCCCGGTTCTTTTGATTCCCGAAGGGAACTAAGACTCGGTTGTTTATAACGATGCTAGCCATGTTGGTTTGGGAGTCATTCTCATGTAAGGGAAGCGTGTTATTGCTTATGCTTCTAGGCAACTAAAACCGACGAAACTAGACATGCCACTCATGATTTAGAGCTCACAGCTATCATATTCCTACTTTTTATTTTGCATCATTACCTTTTGGAAGAGAAGTTCATCCTCTATGCCAATCATAACTCGTTGGAATATTTATTTTCGCCAAAGGAACTTAACTTGCGACAACAATGTTGGCTTGAATTCCTTATTTATTATGATCTCGATATTTTATATACTCCCGGTAAGGGAAATCAGGTTGCCGATGCACTTAGCCGAAATCAACAAGTGGTTGTATCTATGATGATAGCTGAGTGGAAGGATCTCGATATTTTATCCGCTTGCAAAATTCAGAAATGTGACTCCAATTCGAGTTCCACTCTTGTGTTGTGTAGCCATGAGGCTCATCCCTCTCTTTTGGACTGCATTCATGAAGCTCAAAAGCTCGATCCGGAATTGGCTCGCCTAAGCCAAAATGTTAGAGATAAATCTTGTGACGATGAGTTAAAAGATTTTTTTTATTGGTTCTTGTGGAGGTGTTCGGTAATTTAGGAGACTTATGGTGCCAAACAATGATGATCTCTACAAGGATATTTTACCGGATTCCCGTCGTTCGAAATTCTCCATTCATCCCGGAAGTAGAAAAATGTATGCGGACATGAAGCAACTATATTTTTGGGAAGGAATGAAATCGAATATCACTAACTTTGTCAAGCATTGCATTATATGTCAACTCATTAAGGCCGAACACCAAAAGCCGAGTTGGTTATTGCAACCTCTTGACATCCCCGCATGGATGTGGGATCATGTGTCCATGGATTTTATTGGCAGTCTCCCTCTTTCCCGATTTGGCCATGATAGTTTATAGGAGATTGTGGATAGACTTACTAATTCAATACACCATAACAACCCGTATTTTACGTATCGGAAGATCATAACATATTTTTATTTTACTTCCCGAGAGTTGGATCATTCTCATATTTTAATATGTTTCTTATGAAGATGTGAGACAGATCCATAATTTTTACCAATTTTGTTTGTGACCATTTTGCCCCTATCAGTCATGTACAGGGCATAAATTTTGACTCAGGTTGAATCAGGGGTGAGACCTGGGCCATTGGAAAGAAAATGATGACTGTCTTTTCGTAGAGTGGTTACATTAAAGATTTGGCTTGGCGGTTTGGGAGGAATCGCGTTATAAGTTTTTTCAGTTGGCTGTTCAGGATTTTGAGCCACATTGGGCTGATTTGGAGAGGCCGATTAGTGGGCTGGTGGAAGGGTATAAATAGGATGTGGGAGGTATGAGACATAGTTTAGTTTCTCTATTCTCCCATTTGGTGGCCTATGCTCCTCCTTTCTCTAACACCTTTCCACCATTAAAAATCAAAATCTTAGGAAGGGAATTGAAGATCTACACCATTGGAGGCTACATCTACATCAATTGAAGTGTGAATTCATCGAATCAAGTGGGTTGGTTCGAGTTGTTTGCTATCCGGAGTCCTCATACATTTATTTTAGCTTTTTTTTGGAGGACCAGTGAGTGATTTGCATCTCTCACATGGATTCAGTGAAGTGTATGAGTGTTTGATTATGTTTTTCATCAAATTCAAGTGTTTTATCATAGATCTTTATCATTATAAGTCCATTTTCCTACGAATCACCTTATGATCCTATTTAGGAGATTTAAACTGGTTATTTCTATGCCATACACGCTTATGTTTATTAGATCCACCATTTTGGTCATATGTTCATTTTAATGGTTGTGGTGAAATTTACATTATTTTAGTGATAATCGTCATATTCATGTTGTTATCAATCTTATAATATATTTATGATTGTATTTGGTGAATAGATTGAGTCGGTTTCGTCGATTGTATTGATTGACGAAGTTTTGGTTGAAATTAGAGTTGCATTGGGGTGGTGCAGGTTTTGGCTCGTTCATGGTGGGTCAGTCGCACCATGGTGTGGTTTTCTTAGGGAACAAGATAGGAAGGGTCGGTCGAGCGAGCCTAGTGGAGCAGGGTCGGTCAAGTGAGCGAGCCTAGGGATGAGCAGGATTGGTCGAGTCGTATGGCTTGAGCTAAGGTGGTCGGTCGAGCAGCTTGGTCGTGGTCAGACTGGGTTTATATTAGGTGGATCAGCTGCTATGGAGTGGGTCGGTCCAATTGGGTTGGTTGTTCTTGGTCGATCGGTTGAGCAGGTTGGGAAAGCTAGTCTGATGTTAGTCGGTAATTTCCAAAGGAGGGAGGGTCGGTCGAGTATCCCAGGCCTTTAGGTCGGTCGAGGCATGGGAAGTGTGTCATTCAGGTTGGGTTCCAGAATTGGGTTGGTTGCTATTGGTCGGGTCGGTCCAAATGAAAGGGATAGGTCTGAGATCCTAGGCGTTCAAGTGTGGTTTTCAGCAGCCCTTTAAAATACTATGGTGGATGGCACAAGTGCTGTGGTTTATTTCCTTTAGCAAATTGATGTGATGCTAGGAATGGTTTCGGACCTCACGATTGATGTTTATCTTTAGTTCAAAGGAGGTGATAACTTCGAAGTAAATTCAATAGGGAATATCTGGGTGATGTGATGTGTATGTTGCTAGTCATAAAGCAACGGGTGTGATTACAACTCAAAGGTGTCCTGAGTTGGGAGATAATGGTTTAATAGTCGTCCTCGATGACGACTAGAGATACGGATGGCCGAGAAATTATCGTTGTCATAGGTTCTAGTGGGCATAAAGCATTAGTTACATGATTTCGTCGCATGGTCGATTACCCGGGGTTTCGTCGTATGGCCTAGACACATTCAGTTGTATGGTGTGTGGGGTTTTAGCTAGAACCAGGGTTCACCATTGGCCCTTGACGGGAGAAAAATTGTTTAGCCGGTCATATGATTAACAATGGTTTCAAAGCAAGGTTGGTTGTGATATCCAGAGTCAGTCATAGATGTTTGAATGCTTGGTTGTCATGACGATTGAATTGCTACTTCCATGTATGATTGGTTGCTCAAATTGAATTGTTGTTTGTTTGGATGTACGGATTGTAAAGACTATCACTGTCAGAGGTAGGGAAGGCGTTTGTGAGTTCTTCTCTGGAGATGGGTAGATTAGTTCGTTTATTTACCCATTCTCATATACTTTATTGATGAAGTTTGTTAGTTGTTTTATCGCTCACTAAGACTATTGTCTGACCCAAGGTTTTATGTTTTCTGTTGTTTGGGCGGACTAGGTGGCAGGTGATAGGTAAAAGCTTAGTGATGACATTGTTTCTATTCGGAGGTGAGCAGGAGGCTGGCGTACTATCTCTCTTACTATATAGAATTTGGATTTCCCCTGTTTTCTATTTTCTTTGAGTGCTGCAGTAAGGCAAAATTGTATAAACACTATTGTTGTAATCCAAGCGTATGGACATTACCTTCTCATTGTTATGGAAGTTTAGTGTTTCTACTTCACTAATGACACCTATTGTATATGTTCTATTATATTTTATCCTTGCGCTGTGAGTTCTACGACAGATTCTAATGATCTTTACCTACCTTTATGATCGTCCACAACTGCCATGCACACCTTTCAAGGCATTATTCCTCTTGTATAGTGCAGGGGTTATCGGCGGTCGTCACATTTCATATCAGAGCTCGGGTTAACGATTTTGGCTAAAGTTCAAATATGTAACCGCATATGAGACACGTACTTGTAGATTTCAGTTGGATGCTTACTATATATATATTAGCATATATAGCAATAGCGATTGTATCTCTTTAGCAGTTTTCTTGAAATCGGTTAATTTTTCTAAATTTTAGATTTAGATTGAGTAGACGAGCATCAAGACATGCTGCTATGGGAGCTAACACTGGAGGGGGAAATGTCAGTGAACTAGACTACCCTACCATGTTTGAAGCCATGATGGAGGCATTCATGCGAAGGGTAACAGCTCAAGTGGCGGCTACGGTAGATGTAGGTGTTCAGTTGCCTAGGGTTGTGGATTTTGCAAAGCTGTGAAAAGATTATACATCTCTAGGAGGGAAGTCATTCAAAGGAACTGAGCTAGATAAAGAGGTTAAGAGTGGATGAACATTTGCATTCATATTTTTGGAGATTTGGGGTTGGATGATGCAAATAAGTGGAAGCTTGGATTAAGGAAACTACAAGGCAAGGCCATGGAATGATGGAATTCAGTTACACTTGAAACTGCAGAGGAAGAGATTTCATGGGAGAAATCCCAAGTTAAGTTTGAAGCAAAATTCATTTCTACGTCTCAGAAATACATTCTCTTCAAGAAATTTTAGAATTGAAGAAGAATTGCAGACCAGTGCTAGATTACATTTCTGATTTCGAGGCTTTATCCAAATATGCTCGTTCATACATTGATACTCCTTTCCAGAAGAACGAGAAGTTCGTCATGGGACTGGATACCTATATTAGAAGGACGCTGGTGGATCAATTGGATGATACATTTGAGAAGCTTGTGGAAAAGGTTGTTTGTCATAAGAGCTTTTTCCTAAGGAAGAAAATGTTGTCGCTGCAACCAAGGAAGCTCAGAGACAGCAGCAGGGCGATAATAATAAGAAGAGAACGCAACGACAATAGAAAGGAAAGGATGGTAAGAAAAAGCAGAAAAGCGAAGTGACTTGCTATAACTGCTGGCAGAAGGGCCATTATTCCAAGGATTGTAAAAATCCCAAAGCTGAAAAGAGGTGCTTCAAGTGTGGAAAGCCTGGGCATGAGAAGAAGGATTGTCCAGAATAAGCTCAAGGGAAACAAGGGGTTAAGGCTTATGCTTTGGAGGCAGTGTCGTCTTCTTCAAGAGCTCCTACTGCTGAGGAGAAGTAAAAGAGTGTCACGGTGCAAGGTACTCTTTTTGTTAATGGTACTTCAATTCGCTTGCTTTTTGATACTAGAGCATCACATTCACTCATTTGCAATTAGCTTGTTTGTCGCTTGGGTTTGGAAGTGAGATTTGTGATAGATCCTTCGTAGTGACTAATCCAGTCAGGGGTCCGTCCTATCTTTGCATGATTTTCCATATTCTAGTATTGTCGAGTCATGGTTTCTCTTTTGTGTGTAATTGCTTTGTTCTTAACTTCGCTGGGTTTGGGATTATCTTGGGCATCGATTGGCTCAAGAGTTATGCGAAAAGGGTGAACTACGAGAAGCGAGAGGTGAGAGTCGGGGATGTGGAAGGGCGAAAGGTGTTGGTACGGTGTAAGAGGGAAGAGGGTGTAACACCCCGCCTCCTCTAGGGTCACTCGCAAAGGAATGCACTAGCTTTAGAGGGGCATTATTGGTAAACATGCACAGAAATATCACAAGACAGAACATATAAAATAGCGGAAGTAAAATCGAACTTTCATAGACATGAATACATAAGGTCTAAAGCCTTTTACATCAGAGTACATCAAAACCTGTCTTGCAATAGTAAAGAAGCATAAAGACTTTTTCATAAATTATTCCCCAAATAAAAACAGTAAAGTAGCCATAGCCAGGAAAAGTCCAAGCCATCCATGATGACCTTCAAGCAGAAGAAGTCCGAACTAAACAGTAGTGTTTCCTCCCTGTAACCTGGGGGGGGGGGGGGGAAACGGAAGAAAAGAGGCAAAACAAAACGGGTCAGTCAAAAAGACTGAGTAAGCCCTATCTACTATTAGTATAAAAACTAGTAAAGTTAACTGACATGAGAAACTGAGATGAACATAAGCATGATTACAAGATAGATAAGCTAAATCAAAATAACAGGATGAACTACTGAACTCAGATAAACTAAGATGTCATGATAAATTACGATGTCCAGACAAAACAAGGTATCACATCGTCAGGTTTCTATCAAGTATAATATCCTAAGATATCTATCACGTATAACGTCCCATGGTATCTATCCTGTATATCTTCTCTGCACCTACCGTACTAGTATCCCAACTATATTACGGGTTATCCATGAATGACCCTTACTCAAAAGTCGTGTAATGGTCCCTGTCAACCTAATATGCCGCATATATAGGTTACTCAACTCATATGTTTCTTTCCATGTATAAGTTCAGTTCTTTGCCGTAGGCTGTACGGGCTTTCCCATGTAAACGGTTTATCCTTGAAGTTGTTTTGGACTGCAACCCTTGATCTAGTTGTGTTTCCTTACCATGAACTATCGCGTGTCCACTTAGGATTTATGCCACCTAGGACCGCTAGGGATTATGCTACCTAATGAACGTTTCCGTGTCTCGGTTTGGGTTTTGGCCACCTAGGACCACTAGGGATTACGCCACCCGTCAACCGCGCCCTTGATCCCACGTATGTATCGTGAATCGTTTTCCATGTCTAGATGCACATGTTCCCCAATGTGCCATCCGAGTTCCGTGCCAGGGCAAATCAAGAAATACGGAACTCGGTCGGGAGCTTTAAATTGTCTGCCGATGCAGATATCAAGGTCTGTTTTTGTACCCGTAGCTATGGTCCCACGTGACCCCTCCCTCAACTACTGAAAGGCAATCCAAGAAAAATCATGTATAAGAACCACTCCACGGCCCCACTATAGCCCACTTTCCTACGGGCCAACCTCACCCATGACTCGATAGCAAGCACATGGTCTGTTGGGGGTTCCCTGCCTTTCTGCACGTACACGATTGACTAAAGATTGTAGGTAGTCGGCGATGCGCTATCCAGGGCAAAAACAAGAATCGTCGACTCCACGCTAATCCATCCCAGTCTTTAGGTTGCTCGCATAGCAACCAAGGCATACTCTTGGTCCTTCTAACGCAGACCTTAACCTCTCATGGGCCTAGTATAATTACCTAGCAGCCCACAGAGGGATCCCAAGAATATCCTCACGTCCCCCGAAGCTTCCACTTCGGCACCCAGTGCGCTGGAGCTTTTATCCAAGTCAGATAACTTGCTCCCCCTCGTATACTAAGCGATGACCTACCGTATCAGGTTACTCATCGTTTTGAGAATTAGTCCTATGTCCTTAGCTAAGAATTATTACTTTGTTACCCTTAACTAAGATTTACCACTTAGCTTCCTTTCCCGTTATCCTTGATTAACCATGGTTTTCTACCTAGTTCTTCTAGCTAGGGTTTGTCTATTGGGTTAAGTGTTATCATTCAAGTCCATGACTTAACCCGCCCACGAATCACGTCAAAGATTGGCTAAGTATTTAAGTTCAAGACTTAGTCCCACAAGTTGGTTAAGTGTACCCAGAGGCTCATGACTTAACCCTATCAAGTCAAATTGGTCAAGTACTAGCTTACCTTAATCCTATCGGATTTTCTTGCTAGATCGATTAAGCATAGATTATCTTAATCCCATCAAATTATCGAGTCGGATTGGTTAAGTATAGGTTGGCTTAACCCCATCCTCTAATCGTACTACAATGGTTAAGTATATTCTAAAAAGGTCTTATGACTTAACCTTATCAGGTCCGCGTATTAGATTGGTTAAGTGTAAGTTACTTAACCCCATCAAATCATCATGTATAATTGGTTAAGTATAAGTTGCTTAACCCCATTAAATTATCACGTTAAGTTGGTTTAGTATTGGTTACTTAACCTCATTGAATTACCGAGTTTAAATTGGTTAAGTGTTTAACTTAACCCCATCGAATTACCGTGTTTAGATTAGTTAAGTGTGGATTACTTAACCCCATCTAATTACCGTGTCGGATTAGTTAAGCGTAAATTACTTAACCCCATCCCCTAATCATCTTGTATGGTTAAGTGTCATTAAGAAAACTTACTTAACCTTGCCAAATTATCATGTTGGATTGATTAAGTGTTGGTTAACTTAATCCCCGTCCACTAGTCGTGTAAAAATGGTTAAGCGTCATTAGGCAAATCAAATCACTTAACCTACCCAACCTTGTCATGTTTTGTTAAGTATCATTAGCCTAACCAATTTACTTAACCCATTTACCCATGTCATATTTGGTTAAGAGTCATTAATCAAATTAACTTAACCCTATCATGTGGCATTAATTACTTAATGCACCCCAACCTCTCACATTAGACTTTGTTGTGGTTACTAGTAAAGCCGGTCGGTTCCGGGTATCTTTACACCACAACTTGGTCTAACCTCGGGTTCAAGCACAACATGACCAACTTCTCACATTGGGTCCTATTGTTTGCAACTACTAGTTAGGCCGGTCGGTTCCGGGTAGTTTTACGTTGCAAACTCAACCCAACCTCGAGTTGGCCACTTTCATGTTTAGTCTAGTGTCATGTTCATAGTCAAGTTTTCAAGCAATTGGGTAGACCTAACTTAATAGGTAATTTCCCAATGGGTAGACCTAACTTAATAGGTAAATTCCCAAGCTTATGTTTTTATGCATACTTACATGTCAACTTCCATGTTATATTTCAAGTCATGTTTTTAAACACAAGTCATATTTAATGTTACATGTTGTCATGTTTATACCCATTTACCCAAGTCATATTCATGTCATTATGTTTCCCCATAATGTGACCCCAACGCTTTTTAAACTAGCATATACGTTCGCAACAACGTGATGGATTAAAAGAAGAGACTTGGCAAAGGAATAACAAAAATGGGTATTAAGCCACAAGTTAATCATGGTGGCAAATGAGGCACAAATGTGTTCATTAGCTTGCATGTTACATTCTTAAGCCTCAAATACATGCATCAACCCAAACTTGGTACATAAGCGAATCATGGTGACAAAAGACATGGAATGATGGCTAGAAACTCGCATATATCATCATATAAGGATTATGACTTCATATGCAAGTTGACATAATGATTATGAAGGTTCTCATGTTGCATAATGCAACATTTCAACATAAAGGTTGTGGCTTTTTGCTCATAAGATCAAGCTAATGACTTCATAGACTTGCATGACATGATAGCATATATCATTCTCAATGATCAAACCCTAACTTGCAACATGAACATTTAACTTCATAGTTAATATCTAAGAGTAGGGAAGGGCTTACATTGCTATGAAGGCCTAAATCGATTAAACTAAAGCTTGTAATGAAGCCTATGCATGCCATCACCCAAAAACCCAAAGATGGATGCTCCAAATCAACAAATACACCATCTTTATGAACAAAGACCAAAACTTTTGCCTTGAAATCAACTTGAGGAGCTCTCATACTAACATAGGGACTCTCTAATACTCTCATGATCATGAAACCTCTCATAGAAATGAAGTGGAGGCTAGGATAGTTGAGTGGAGGCCATGAGAGTAGAAATT
The DNA here is from genome assembly GCA_030737875.1 of Allium sativum. Taxonomy (NCBI): domain Eukaryota; kingdom Viridiplantae; phylum Streptophyta; class Magnoliopsida; order Asparagales; family Amaryllidaceae; genus Allium; species Allium sativum. The sequence continues at coordinate 523,890,266 of CM060923.1, read as the reverse complement.
TGGCCATAGTTTAGTTACATGAGTGAATAATGAGGGTTTAGGGGGGGTTAGGGGCTTATTTGTAGAAGATTAGGCTAGTTAGGACCCTTAGATTAACCCTAGGACCAACCTGAACCGTCAGATTTCAAACCAGGCCCAAAAACCTAGCCAAGATAGAAAATAGGTGCACCAGGCCAGAATCAGCCGACAGGGCAAGTCGACAGCCCTGTCGACTTGCCTGTCGACATGCCTGTCGACTTGCAAGTCGACAGCCCTGTCGACAGCCAAGTCGACTTGTCTGGGCGGGAATTTTCCCGCCTGGCCCCATCTCTGCATGTTTCGAAATTCAAATTTCCCGAAAACTTCTTTGGGCCTTAACCGGGTCATACGGACTCCGATTTACAAAATTTCGGACTCTATTTCGCGTATTTTTCCGAGACGAACGCAATGGCATAGCCCAATTTACTTGATTCAGAATTTAAAATTAAATTTTGCCTTGATTCTTGTTTTAACATGTTTTCGAAATACGAGTTGTTACATTCTCCCCACCTTTTAGGATTTCGTCCCCGAAATCTCCAAGTTAGGAAGAACATATCCTACCATCCATCATCCATCTACTCAAAACATCATCCACAAGCAATCATTGTCCTTAGATGATTTCTAATGCTATATGAATATATGCAAAACGTGTGTGTACATGTTCCTTAGCTAATGCTAATGATCAGGCCTGAATAATCTTTCTAATGCAAAAATATGTATAGTGCCATGAATCCAACATGTATGCAAATAGTCCTAGCCATATAGATACTATATGCGTGCACAATCATTCATTCATATGCAACAACCGCATGATAACACATTCGATTTCATCCATAAACAAGTATAAATACTCATGCATATGCAATATGAAATGTGACCGAGTCGAGCTAGTATCTAATGTGTATTCGCGCATCCACGAGCAACCACTTGCAACCACTTGCAACCATATCAATCATAACATGTTTCAAATACATGTTTACATCCATAGGGTTCTACCTAGGATTCCCTGAAACAGGGTCGTGAAGATAAACAAGACAAACTCCTTACGGGGTTTGTAACAGAAAATAGGACCGAGAGGATGTCCACAAAAGATAGCCTACAAGTAAGCTCTACAGAAAACAGGGATCAAGGATACACTCCCAAAAAGAGATATCATGCGCGCATCTAGTCTTTGACCATCAAAGTCGTACTTCCTTGAGCTCAATTCCATTGTGCCTTGACCGTCTTTGCGATTTCGTAGCTTCTTATTTCCTGTTTCCATAACATGAGCTGGAACTCATTTCTTCATCGCCTCTCGTTCCACTTGCACTTATCCCCATTTTTTTTCTAGAATACTTGACGCAAACATGACTGCGTACTCATGATCTCATGCAAGCTTTCCAAAATTCACTAGTGAATCTCGGACCTCGTACCATAAGGTATTCCACGTAGTAGAACTTTCTCTTGAAAGTAAACAGATGCCAACCGGGTTATCAAGTGCACTTACTAGGGTAATTTCCATAACCCATGCATAAGTGAAATAAACCATCCGTCTTATCGGCGAACCCATTCGATCGAGCTTCAAATTTAAAATAAAGGCATCAAGGGATTCTAAGTAACTAATCATGACCGAACCCAAAAGGTTACACGAGACTTCGAGGGTATTACCAAGGCTAGTCAAGAGTCTAACTACCCTTCTATCAAAACCGTGAGTGGCACCCCTTACTGGATAACCACTTCATCCCTAGAATCCATCCATAATCGAGGCATGTCATTCTCAAATCCAAAACAAGTCATGAATAAATGGACCGATTCTCCACAGGACTTGAGACAAAAATGGGATTCTCTATTACGCTAGTACTTAAGGTGCAGAGACTCAACTATCGAAGCAGACTTAAATGATACGATGATCAAACCAAAGTCCTAACGGGATGATAGAGAAGAAAAGCTAAACCTTTAACAAGATCGTTACCCTCCTTCCGAGGTACCCTAGAAATGAGAGCATACTACTGCCCTCCCGATGATCTTGTCCTTGTCCCATGATACTTAACTATCCGCCTCGTTTCACCATGCCAAAGGTACTCCCTCATCATGGGTTTCATTGTTCATCTTTCCCTCTCATTCTGGGTTGAGCCATACCAACAAGTTGCTCATCCTTAAACTCGTATCCTTTACCTTGCTCTTTATTATCCTTTCTTGTAACACGCAATGGGTCTCTCGAGAACCACCTCCATCGTACGGGAAACACCTACGTGGCTAGACAAAGATTAGTCACAGTGAGAACTACTGTGACCACAGATGGAGGAAAGAAAGGAAACGAGATTTAATCAAGGAATCAAAGGATGGTGCTAATGGCTTTTGGGGAATAGCCTTTTTAAAACAAACTTTTCTTGAAAAATGCTTCTTTATAAACGGTTTTCCAAATAGTTTTCAGAAGGTTTTAAAAGCTTTTGCCCAGTCTGGTAACCTTCTGCTCTGATACCAAATGTAACACCCCGCCTCCGCTAGGGTCACTCGCAAAGGAATGCACTAGCTTTAGAGGGGCATTATTGGTAAACATGCACAGAAATATCACAAGACAGAACATATAAAATAGCGGAAGTAAAATCGAACTTTCATAGACATGAATACATAAGGTCTAAAGCCTTTTACATCAGAGCACATCAAAACCTGTCTTGCAATAGTAAAGAAGCATAAAGACTTTTTCATAAATTATTCCCCAAATAAAAACAGTAAAGTAGCCATAGCCAGGAAAAGTCCAAGCCATCCATGATGACCTTCAAGCAGAAGAAGTCCGAACTAAACAGCAGTGTTTCCTCCCTGTAACCTGGGGGGGGGGGAACGGAAGAAAAGAGGCGAAACAAAACGGGTCAGTCAAAAAGACTGAGTAAGCCCTATCTACTATTAGCATAAAAACTAGTAAAGTTAACTGACATGAGAAACTGAGATGAACATAAGCATGATTACAAGATAGATAAGCTAAATCAAAATAACAGGATGAACTACTGAACTCAGATAAACTAAGATGTCATGATAAATTACGATGTCCAGACAAAACAAGGTATCACATCGTCAGGTTCCTATCAAGTATAATATCCCAAGATATCTATCACGTATAACGTCCCATGGTATCTATCCTGTATATCCGCTCTGCACCTACCGTACTAGTATCCCAACTGTATTACGGGTTATCCGTGAATGACCCTTACTCAAAAGTCGTGTAATGGTCCCTGTCAACCTAATATGCCGCATATATAGGTTACTCAACTCATATGTTTCTTTCCATGTATAAGTTCAGTTCTTTGCCGTAGGCTGTACGGGCTTTCCCATGTAAACGGTTTATCCTTGAAGTTGTTTTGGACTGCAACCCTTGATCTAGTTGTGTTTCCTTACCATGAACTATCGCGCGTCCACTTAGGATTTATGCCACCTAGGAGCGCTAGGGATTATGCTACCTAATGAACGTTTCCGTGTCTCGGTTTGGGTTTTGGCCACCTAGGACCACTAGGGATTACGCCACCCGTCAACCGCGCCCTTGATCCCACGTATGTATCGTGAATCGTTTTCCATGTCTAGATGCACATGTTCCCCAATGTGCCATCCGAGTTCCGTGCCAGGGCAAATCAAGAAATACGGAACTCGGTCGGGAGCTTTAAATCGTCTGCCGATGCAGATATCAAGGTCTGTTTTTGTACCCGTGGCTATGGTCCCACGTGACCCCTCCCTCAACTACTGAAAGGCAATCCAAGAAAAATCATGTATAAGAACCACTCCACGGCCCCACTATAGCCCACTTTCCTACGGGCCAACCTCACCCATGACTCGATAGCAAGCACATGGTCTATTGGGGGTTCCCTGCCTTTCCGCACGTACACGATTGACTAAAGATGGTAGGTAGTCGGCGATGCGCTATCCAGGGCAAAAACAAGAATCGTCGACTCCACGCTAATCCATCCCAGTCTTTAGGTTGCTCGCATAGCAACCAAGGCATACTCTTGGTCCTTCTAATGCAGACCTTAACCTCTCATGGGCCTAGTATAATTACCTGGCAGCCCACAGAGGGATCCCAAGAATATCCTCACGTCCCCCGAAGCTTCCACTTCGGCACCCAGTGCGCTGGAGCTTTTATCCAAGTCAGATAACTTGCTCCCCCTCGTATACTAAGCGATGACCTACCGTATCAGGTTACTCATAGTTTTGAGAATTAGTCCTATGTCCTTAGCTAAGAATTATTACTTAGTTACCCTTAACTAAGGTTTACCACTTAGCTTCCTTTCCCGTTATCCTTGATTAACCACGGTTTTCTACCTAGTTCTTCTAGCTAGGGTTTGTCTATTGGGTTAAGTGTTATCATTCAAGTCCATGACTTAACCCGCCCACGAATCACGTGGCTAAGTATTTAAGTTCAAGACTTAGTCCCACAAGTTGGTTAAGTGTACCCAGAGGCTCATGACTTAACCCTATCAAGTCAAATTGGTCAAGTACTAGCTTACCTTAATCCTATCGGATTTTCTTGCTAGATCGATTAAGCATAGATTATCTTAATCCCATCAAATTATCGAGTCGGATTGGTTAAGTATAGTTTGGCTTAACCCCATCCTCTAATCGTACTACAATGGTTAAGTATATTCTAAAAAGGTCTTGTGACTTAACCTTATCAGGTCCGCGTATTAGATTGGTTAAGTGTAAGTTACTTAACCCCATCAAATCATCATGTATAATTGGTTAAGTATAAGTTGCTTAACCCCATTAAATTATCACGTTAAGTTGGTTAAGTATTGGTTACTTAACCTCATTGAATTACCGAGTTTAAATTGGTTAAGTGTTTAACTTAACCCCATCGAATTACCATGTTTAGATTAGTTAAGTGTGGATTACTTAACCCCATCTAATTACCGTGTCAGATTAGTTAAGCGTAAATTACTTAACCCCATCCCCTAATCATCTTGTATGGTTAAGTGTCATTAAGAAAACTTACTTAACCTTGCCAAATTATCATGTTGGATTGATTAAGTGTTGGTTAACTTAATCCCCGTCCACTAGTCGTGTAAAAATGGTTAAGCGTCATTAGGCAAATCAAATCACTTAACCTACCCAACCTTGTCATGTTTTGTTAAGTATCATTAGCCTAACCAATTTACTTAACCCATTTACCCATGTCATATTTGGTTAAGAGTCATTAATCAAATTAACTTAACCCTATCATGTGGCATTAATTACTTAATGCACCCCAACCTCTCACATTAGACTTTGTTGTGGTTACTAGTAAAGCCGGTCGGTTCCGGGTAGCTTTACACCACAACTTGGTCTAACCTCGGGTTCAAGCACAACATGACCAACTTCTCACATTGGGTCCTATTGTTTGCAACTACTAGTTAGGCCGGTCGGTTCCGGGTAGTTTTACGTTGCAAACTCAACCCAACCTCGAGTTGGCCACTTTCATGTTTAGTCTAGTGTCATGTTCATAGTCAAGTTTTCAAGCAATTGGGTAGACCTAACTTAATAGATAAATTCCCAATGGGTAGACCTAACTTAATAGGTAAATTCCCAAGCTTATGTTTTTATGCATACTTACATGTCAACTTCCATGTTATATTTCAAGTCATGTTTTTAAACACAAGTCATATTTAATGTTACATGTTGTCATGTTTATACCCATTTACCCAAGTCATATTCATGTCATTATGTTTCCCCATAATGTGACCCCAACGCTTTTTAAACTAGCATATACGTTCGCAACAACGTGATGGATTAAAAGAAGAGACTTGGCAAAGGAATAACAAAAATGGGTATTAAGCCACAAGTTAATCATGGTGGCAAATGAGGCACAAATGTGTTCATTAGCTTGCATGTTACATTCTTAAGCCTCAAAAACATGCATCAACCCAAACTTGGTACATAAGCGAATCATGGTGACAAAAGACATGGAATGATGGCTAGAAACTCGCATATATCATCATATAAGGATTATGACTTCATATGCAAGTTGACATAATGATTATGAAGGTTCTCATGTTGCATAATGCAACATTTCAACATAAAGGTTGTGGCTTTTTGCTCATAAGATCAAGCTAATGACTTCATAGACTTGCATGACATGATAGCATATATCATTCTCAATGATCAAACCCTAACTTGCAACATGAACATTTAACTTCATAGTTAATATCTAAGAGTAGGGAAGGGCTTACATTGCTATGAAGGCCTAAATCGATTAAACTAAAGCTTGTAATGAAGCCTATGCATGCGATCACCCAAAAACCCAAAGATGGATGCTCCAAATCAACAAATACACCATCTTTATGAACAAAGACCAAAACTTTTGCCTTGAAATCAACTTGAGGAGCTCTCATACTAACATAGGGACTCTCTAATACTCTCATGATCATGAAACCTCTCATAGAAATGAAGTGGATGCTAGGATAGTTGAGTGGAGGCCATGAGAGTAGAAATTTGGCCATAGTTTAGTTACATGAGTGAATAATGAGGGTTTAGGGGGGGTTATGGGCTTATTTATAGAAGATTAGGCAAGTTAGGACCCTTAGATTAACCCTAGGACCAACCTGAACCGTCAGATTTCAAACCAGGCCCAAAAACCTAGCCAAGATAGAAAATAGGTGCACCAGGCCAGAATCAGCCGACAGGGCAAGTCAACAGCCCTGTCGACTTGCCTGTCGACATGCCTGTCGACTTGCAAGTCGACAGCCCTGTCGACAGCCAAGTCGACTTGTCTGGGCGGGAATTTTCCCGCCTGGCCCCATCTCTGCATGTTTCGAAATTCAAATTTCCCGAAAACTTCTTTGGGCCTTAACCGGGTCATACGGACTCCGATTTACAAAATTTCGGACTCTATTTCGCGTATTTTTCCGAGACGAACGCAATGGCATAGCCCGTTTTACTTGATTCAGAATTTAAAATTTAATTCTGCCTTGATTCTCGTTTTAACATGTTATCGAAATACGAGTTGTTACAGAGGGTGTATTCATTAGCTATCTATACTTGCTTGTGATTCCACAAGAAGACTTGTCATCTGTGATAATCGCAAATGAGTTTGAGGATGTCTTTGATGAGGTCAAAGGGTTTCTACCGCATCGTGAGATCGAGTTTACGATCGATTTGGTCGAGGGTGCTAGACCAGTCATTACACCTCTTAGGCGGATGGCGCCTAAGGAACAACAAAAGTTGGAGGTTCAAGTTCGTGACCTTTTGGGAAAAGATTCATTTGGAGATGCATTTCCGAGTGGGACGCACCAGTGATGTTTGCAACCTAGGAGGATGGCTCATTAAGATTGTGTGTGGACTATCGTGAGCTGAATAAGGTGACCAAAAAGAACAAATATCCATTGCATAGGATTGATGACTTGTTCGATCAGCTTCATGAGGCCAAAGTGTTTTCTCAGACGGATTTGGCAACGCGATTTCCCCAGTTGAGGGTGGTAGAGGATAGTGTGCTAAAGACTGCTTTTAGGACATCATCCAGATTCTTCGAATGGTTGGTAATACCATTCGGGTTTATTAATGCGCCAGTGATTTTTATGGATCTTATGAATAGGGTATTTAGGGATCAGTTAAACAAGTTTGTACTTGTGTTCATGGATGATGTTTTGGTTTATTACAGGAACGAGGAAGAACATCAGACGCACTTGAGAGTTGTGTTGGAGATCTTGCGAAAGCATCAGCTAAGAGCTAAGTTTTTGAAATGTCACTTCTGGAGGAATGAAGTGACATTCTTAGGCTATGTTGTTTCTAGAAATGGAATATCGATTGATCCCGCTAAAGTGGCATCAATCCAGAACTGGGATAGACCTAAGAATGCGACGGATGCGAGAAGATTCCTTGGGTTGGCTGGTTATTACTGACAGTTTAGAATTTCTCTAAGATTGTTGCACCATTGATAGGATTGATGAAGAACCAAGTGTTTACATGGGATGCAAAGTGTGAACAAGCATTCGGGATCCTGAAAGAGAGACCGACAAATGCACTTGTGTTGACCATTCTAAGTGCGAATGAAGAAATGGTGGTATACACCGATGCATGTGGAATTGGACTTGGAGCAGGGCTAATGAAGAAGGATAAAGTTGTGGCCTATGCTAGTAGACAGCTGAAGCTGTAACACCCCACGTCCATTAATGTAACTCACAAAGGGAATGCATTAACTTTCATGGAGCATTTTAAGTAAGTATAGAACAGAAAATCACAACAAGACAGATATAAAGCAGTACTTGAAAATTAAAACTTTATTTCATTGCAGCGGATAAACCCATATGTTTGATTACATCATCAAAACCATAAACCAAAGTCAAGTACATCATATCCATCTTGATAAAACAAAGTACATAAACTGAAAGACATAATCCCCAACATTAAAATAGCCATAAATAAAGAGAAGCTGAACTTTACTTCAGCGGTCCAAGAAATCTTCTAAAAGCAGTCCAAAATCAAGCTCCACTGGTGCTAGTTCCAACATGAGCACCTGAGGGGAGGGGGGAAGGAAAGAGATGGAAAAAGGAGGTCAGACATAAAGTCTGGCAAGTGAGATAATTCTAACAATATAATTAACAAAGTAACTAGGCTAAGGCATAAGTTGGAAAATAAGGAAATGATCATGAACCATTGAGTATGGCAGAGTAAATAAGGAAACATGATGATCAACGATATCATTAAGCGCACCTAAACCACTATAGGATGATTACTAAACTACACCAACACTATGGGATAATTCCTAAACTGCACCGCCACTAGTATACTGCCCCACCACTAGTCACCTTAAGGTTGATCCCGCCTACAGACTTAATAATGATATTGGTAGTCTCGTGCACCCCTAGCTACCTTCATAGGTGCCGTTTGCCCCTATCTCCACTAGGTGTACCCACTACCCCCAAACGATCGGCTCCCTAATTCGTAGATACCCGTGCTGGCCCCACAGTGGGGTGTATCACTCCCCAAAGTGGCAACTCGATACAACCAAGAATGCACGGCTTATACCTACACGATGCAACAACGTCTTACCTACCAGTCCGGGTCCACATACGCATATGAACCCGTTGGACTTGCGTTGCCACCGCTAACCCGGTTTGGCCTCTTACAGTCAAGCCCAGTATGCGTGTCCCGTCCTCGACTTGGGTCGAGACCAAAAAGATAAGTATGGGTTACTAGCTGAAATGGGCCCCCATTACTTGACACAAGCTGTCCACCTAAGCTTGGTACCCTCTAGTACATCCCACTTAACCCACTTTTTATTCATGTTTCAATTACATGTTTCAATTTTGGTTAAGTGTTTCTAATCGTATTTCCAAATGCCACCCAAGGCATCCACTAGATTCCACATGCCACCCAAGGCACCCACTTAACCCCTTCATGACCCACTACATGCTTATCTGGTTAAGTGTTTCTAAATTCATTAAGACCGTAACTTCATAAAGACCTCTCACATTAGACTGACATTTGTGGCAGCTGGATTTGCCAGGCGGGTCCGGGAAGTCTTACACCACAAAAGAGCCTAATCTCGTGTCTTTACAACTATTACATATTTAGTTTGTGCCTAAGACCTCTCACATTAGACTGGCGTTTGTTGCAGCTGGATTTGCCGGGCGGGTCCAGGCAGTCTTGCACCACAAAAGAGCCTAACCTCGTGTCTTAGACGATTAATTACTCCTAATTAATTATCCCTCAATTTGAATTACTTTCCCTATTCAAATTATCAATCAATTCCAAATTTAACGATTTCCATAATTGACTCAATTATGTCCATCCATTTATGGTATGTAAAATCATACCAATTTCACCACAATTTTATTTTATGCCTTTTAAGGCATTTATGCCAATTAAATATTTTTAATATTATCCCCTTTTTCCCCACGTAGTAGTTTGTTTGTTTAACGTAAGAATATACGTTAGACTCGAATAGTCTAACTCATAAAATATAAGAAAACATCACATATATACACATAATTAAAACATAGATCTAACATAGGGGTGAACTTGCATTTGTGAATGATGTTCTACATCTAAAACTTGCATAGGCCAAGATTACAACTTGCATAAACAACATATGTCATGGATCCAAATTTAAAAGTGTGAACTTGATGAAATAATGGCCACAAACTTGCATAAACATCATATGTCATAGATCTATATCTAAAGATGTGAACTTGATGAAATAATGGCCACAAACTTGCATAAATGTCATATGTCATAGATCTATATCTAAAAGGGGTAAACTTCCAAAGGTAATAACATAACATGATTCATATCCGAATCACAAACTCACATATGTGATTTATACATCGCAACAATGGTGTAAACTAATATCTAACATGTAAAGTATCATGTAGAATTTAGCATATATCATAGCATAACTTTCAATTAAATTTCACATAAACTAGGTGCACAGCCATGTAAAGTCACATATAATTCTACCCAAACTTTATATATGGTTCATGTTTGAATCAACATCTAAACTTTCCTACATATGATTTATCATATGAATCAATATAAACTAGCATAAGAAACATGATGATTTGATTGTATATAAAATTACAACATGGATGATAGCAACATAACTTTGCATCATAAATGATAGCATCACAACATAACATCATAGATATTTCAATCACAATCCTATAACATAATTACAACTTGTAATCAATACTTCATATCACATCCATACGATCCGCGTTATAACTTAACCTAATTAAATTACTAATTATTTTGCTAAAACTATCGAACTCACAACTCGAAAGCAGTCTTGAGTTCTGAATTCTAATTTCTGGAGTTGAATTAGCGCTCCTTTGATGAAGATTCGCTGTTAGGGTTGAGTATTTCTGATTTGGTTGCTGTTCTTCCTCTTAATTTTGGTGGCGGTTGCTCTAGGGTTCAAGACAACAGCATGACGGCCATAGTTTTAGTTTTAATTCTGATTTAGGGTTCGAGTCTATGGATCTTTTTATAGAGTTATGAATTAATTTAAGCCGTCGGATGATCTTAGGTTTAATCAAAAACATTCAATCATGATAGGGTGATGAATCAACCCTAATGACTCAGCAAGGAGTCAGAAAGGACTCAACAACATGAGTCAGCCTGAACCAGAAAGCTGTGCAGGCTCCAGCATCGGCCTGGGCGCACTTGGCAGGTTCGCCAGTGTAAATATGCACTGGTACACTTCCCAAGTACGCCAGTGCATTTTTTCTACTTTTGCCACCACCTTTCGTTCGTCCATAACTCTTTCATCCGGTACTCGTTTCCCGCAAAGTCAGACTCTATTTCAACCAGAATTCCGAGATGAACACAATGGCGCAACCCAATCCCCATAATTCTCACGTCTGAGATTAATTATTCTTTAATTTAATTAATTCGATATTTTCAAAATCCGGGGTGTTACATTCTCCCCTCCTTAAAGGATTTCGTCCCCGAAATCTCCAAGTTAAGGAGAATGTATATCCTACCATCCAAACAACCATCTACTCAACCATCAAACATGGGCATCCATTGTCCTTATAAAATTTCTAATGATGTATGAACATATGCAAAAAGTGTGTGTATATGTTCCCTATCTAATGCAAAATCAGGCGGTCTACTGATTCAGTTGACCTCCTTAATGCAAACTGTAACGGCCCGCCCCGCACCAACCGATATTTACTCCAAAGGTGCGCTGTACACATGTCCAGTTAGCACGGAACGGGTCGTAAAAAGGAAAAAAGAAGAAGGAAGTGAACTAACAAAGAACCTGTAGGATGTCTCACAGCGCATAGAATAAAATATAATAATAACAGACTTGACATAAAACAGGTGAGACAGTGCATAAGCTGAAAACCAGAACCAAACATCATAGCAGCGGAAATCCAAAATGTAGCTTATTACAACTTTTCAAACTGTCTTAAAGCAAAAGTAAGATAAAGGAGGTAAGCTACTAATGCCCAAGTAGCGACCACCAACGACACAGGGAGAATATATATATCATACGTGCAAGCCTCCTGCCCGCCTCCGAATGAGCTACTCGTGCATCACCAGCTAACCTGTCTCTAGTCTGCTCGTGTGAGCACCCAGAGTAATAAGAGGAGACATAAAACTCTGGGTCAGACATAAAGCCTGGTATGAGCGATAAGCATCTAAAGTGAACTATAACAGGTAGACTAAAAACATACCTGAACCTGGACCTGCAACCAAAGGGTTAGCACTACATACTATACAACACTCTAAGGTATCATATAAAACGGTGTAAAGATACGGAGGTGGGGGAGGTGTGCATGTCATAGTGATGGCAAACAATCAAACATAGAATCCATCCTCACATCTCTCACTCAGTGCGTAAAGCATACGATATTCACAACTTCGATCACCCAACATACCTTGCTACGATCACTTTGCCCCATGAAGTCATAAATGGCTTCACTGCACTGATAACGTAGCCACAAATCCTTCGCTATGTCCACTTTGCCCCAAGGAGTCACAAGAATCCCACTGCACTGGCTCATAGCCTTACCAATCCTTACTATGTCCACTCTGCCCCATGGAGTCGCAGTGACCCCACTGCACGGGCTCATCGTCTTACTACGCATCACTTTGCCCCTCGGGTCATAATGACCCTACTGCATTGATAACGTAGTCTTGCTACCATCACCTTGCCCCTCAGGTCGTAATGACCCTACTGCACTGATAAGTAGCCATCATTCATTTTGGTGGTGAATCGAAGTTATGAACGTCGACAATTCCTTAGCACATGTCCCGCAGCAAAGTCCAACCATGAAGTGAACTCATCGGTTCCCAACTGGATCCTGAGCTCTAACTTCCCATATTGGACTACCTTTGCATCTCGGGTTATTGGTCAATACTGGGTCGGGTCGGGTTCCTCCTCAAGTCATCGGTTCGGGTCGAGTATCCTCCATCGGTTCGGGTCGGGTGTCCTCCATCGATTTGGGTCGGGCCTTCTTCTGGTGCGGTTCGGGACGGGTGTGTCTCCTCGGGTCGGGTCGGGTGCTTTACCTCGGGTAGGGTCGGGCGCCATCTCCCCTCCAGTTCGTGCCTCCGCTCCGATCCATCTCCTCATCCTTTACGTGCTCCGATCCGATCCATCTTCATGCTTCCGCTCCGATCCGTCCTCTTTAATCCGATCCGATCCCAATTCAGTTAGCATGGCCTTCCTTTTTGCCAATTTTCTCAAGTGTCAGGTTCCGATCCGATCGAATCCCTTGCCCAGTTCAACATATCCGATCCGAGCCCCATATCCGATCCGATCCGAAACCTGCACTGTTTTCTAAAGTTGTTCCAGCAAGTGTTTACGCCATTCGATGACGTTTTCAACCATTCTAACTATTGAAATCAATCACAAAGCATATCATACAGTCATAGCAACATGCATAATCAACCACAAACATCCAAACATCAATCTGATAGGTTTAAATGGATCAACCATACCCAAAATCCCATATTTCCCCTTAAGTATGTTTAGGTGAAGCTAATGATAGGATTAGCAAAACTTAACCAAATTAACCCAAATTCATATCAGGGTTCTAAAACATCATTTAAGAATTTATGAACATTTTTCCCGAATTTTACCATGCTTAAATTCGCTAATTAGCACTAATTACCCTTAACTAGCCATAATTAGTGTAAAACTATGCAAATCACTCACCTTAGCCACAAAATAAACTAAGATCTGAAATAAATCTTTGATTTGATGTGAATCTCAATGCTAAACAGCAGCTCCAATGTTGCTTTGGTGTAGATCTTCCTTGATTAGAGGTTGCTAAGCAAATCCTTGACCAAAAGATGATTTGGAGGTGATTTAGAGGTTGGAGGCCATTTTTAGGATTCCTTGGTGATAAGTGGAGGCTAGAAAACTGAAATAGAATGATTCTCCATCTCATTTCCGCCTTCCCATAACCGTGATCCCGAAATGGGTTATGGGCCTACTCACTAATCACCCGATTTGGCCTGGTTAAGCAGTTTTTCACCCTCCAAACCTTATTTCAACCATATCTCCCAAACGCTAAGTCCGTTTGGCTATTATGACCACTCTACGAAACGGTAAACCATCAAACGAATCTAATGGAAGTGGTTTCAGGTCAGAATTCCTTTCCAATCAAAAGTTATGGCCAAAACAAGATCAACTAGGGGCAAAATGGTCATTTAAAAATCGACAAAAATCATAAGCATGGGAAATGACTCTAATGGATGTTTCCCAAAGTTACATGACCATACGACTTCATACGGGAAAGAAATAAATATTCTACGATCCCCTGATGCGTAGAATGCGGGTCATTACACTCTCCCCCCTTAAGAAATTTCGCCGCCGAAATTCCCTAATCAAAATACACACAAAAGTCCCGCATGCCTATCAATCATAAAACAACAATCTAACATGCAAACAAGCAAAACTAGTCTACCCTAGCATGCGGAAACTAAATTCTAAGGTAAATCTAACCAGGCAAAGAGTTCTGGATATGCCTCCCTAATGCCCTCCTCTGTCTCCCAAGTACAATCATTCTCGTCCTCGCCCCCCTGAACCTTGACTAGCTTCACCACCTTCCTTTGAAGTTGCTTCGTATCGTGCCCCACAATACGAATCTGCTTGCGGTTCCCAACCGCCTCGGGTTCTACTTCGAAGTCCTCTAACTGATCAGGTGAAATAGTCACATCTGAGTCGTGAACGAACTTCCTTAGTTGGGAAACATGAAACACATTATGAACTCCCGCCATCTTCTCTGGTAAGCCAACTCTATATGCCAAATTCCCGACTAGTTCAAGAACAGGGAATGGGCCAACAAATCTTGGTGCCAACTTGTCTCTCCTGCCAAATCGAATCATGCTCTTTAACGGAGAGATCTTGACGAACACCAAGTCACCAACGGAGAATTTCAAGTCTCTTCTCCTCTTATCAGTATAACTCTTCTGCCTATCTTGGGCAGCTTTCATTCGTTGTTGAATGATCTTAATCTTATCGGAAGTTTCCCTCACCACATCTGGTCCAAGCACAAACTTCTCGCCAGTTTCTATCTAACATGATGGTGAGTTGCACGGTCTTCCGTACAAAGCTTCATATGAAGCCATACCGATACTGGATTGGTAGCTATTATTATATGCAAACTCTATTAGATGCAAATAGTCATCCCATGATCCGCCAAAATCCAATATACAAGCTCTCAAGAGATCTTCCAGTATACGATTCACCCTCTCTGTCTGACCGTCTGTCTGAGGATGATATGCGGTACTGAGATGTAATCCTGAACCTAGAGCCTCTTGTAAGCTCTTCCAAAACCCACTAGTGAACAACGGGTCTCGGTCACTCACAATGCTTTTGGGTACTCCATGAAATCTCACTACCCACTTCATATACAATTCTGCCAACTTGGCTGCCGTTCTGGTCGATTTGACTGATATAAATCTTGCACTTTTAGTCAATCGATCCACAATTACCCAAATGCTATCATATCCCGATCTAGTCCTTGGTAAACCATCGATGAAATCCATCGAGACTTGTTCCCATTTCCATTCGGGAATTCCTAATGGTTGCAACAAACCACTAGGCTTCTTTTGCTCAGCCTTAACTAGCTGGCAATTCATGCATTTGGATATAAACTTCCCAACATCTCTTTTCATCCCTTCCCAGTAGTAAGTCTGCTTCATGTCCCGATACATCTTATTACCACCGGGATGTATGGTTAGTTTTGAGTGATGACATTCTCTAAGCACTTCATCTCTCAAACCATTAACGTTGGGTACAACTAGTCTTCCATTCTTTTGAAGCCATCCATCTCGATCAAGCCCATACACATTCATCCCCTCATCGATACCCATCTCTAAATTGGAGATGATTTCCAATAGATTAGGATCGTCCCTCTGGCTGGAACCAATCTGCTCTATCAAAGTGGGTCTGATCGTCAAACTAGCTAGCATAACTGGATCCAATTTTCACTTTGGTCTGAAATCAAACCCCGCGATATACTCCAGTTGCTTCCACTCAAGAAACATTGACCCTAAGCTGGCATGTCTCCTACTCAAGGCATCGGCTACCACATTACCTTTCCCAAGCGTGTATGCGATATCAAAATCATACGAAGGCAAAAACTCTAACCATTTCTGCTAACGGAGATTCAGATCTTTCTGGGAGAAGAGATACTTTAACGATTTATGATCGGTAAGCAACTCGAATCTTTCTCCCAAGAGATAGTGTCTCCACATCTTCAGCGCAAAGACAATCGCTGCCAATTCCAAATCATGGGTAGGATACTTCTTCTCATGCGGCTTTAGCTGTCGACTAGCATAAGCTACAACCCTACCTCCTTGCATCAATACAGCACCCAGTCCGGTACCACAAGCATCCGTGTATACCGTCATCTCTTCATTCCCTTTAGGGATGACTAACGCTGGCGCACGCGTCAACTTCTCCTTTAGACTCTTGAAGGCATCCTCACACACTCCGTCCCAGACGAAGGACTGATTCTTCTTAGTCAATTGAGTCAACGGTGCTGCTATCTTGGAGAAGTCCTGGATAAACTTACGATAATATCCAGCTAACCCCAAGAAACTTCTTACATCTATAGCATTCTTGGGCTTAGGCCAATCCTGTACCGTAGCCACCTTCGCAGGGTCCACGACAATACCACTCTATGAAACAACATGACCCAAGAATCTCACTTCCCTTCTCCAGAAATGACACTTAGAGAATTTCGCTTTCAATTGGTGTTTCCTCAACACCTCCATCACTATCCTCAAGTGTCCCTTGTGTTCCTCCTCTATCCTTGAGTAAACAAGGATATCGTCTACGAACACAAGAACAAACTTATTCAACTGATCTCTGAATACTCGATTCATAAGGTCCACAAAATTGGCTGGTGCATTGGTCAACCCAAACGGCATGACCAACCACTCATAAAATCCCAACGGCCTCCTGAATGCCGTTTTCGGAACACTCTCATCTGCTACTCGAAGCTGATGAAATCCTGTCGCGAGGTCCAACTGGGAGAACACTCTTGCTCCTTCCAGTTGATCAAACAAATCATCTATCCGCTGTAGAGGATACTTATTCTTCCTCGTCACCTTATTCCACTCGCGATAGTCCACACAAAACCGAAGGGAACCATCTGCCTTAGTGGAAAACACAACTGGTGCTCCCCACTCGGAGACACTCCTTCTAATAAATCCCCTTCTTCAAAAGATTGCTGACTTGCACCCTGAGCTCCCTCTGCTCCCTTGGTGCCATACGACGAAGTGGCATCACTATAGGTCTGACATCTTTCACTAAATCAATACGGAACTCAATCTCTCGGTGTGGTGGAAGCCCGGTCACCTCCTCGAAGACGTCCGGATACTGGCCAACCACGGGCACATCTGACAACTCATCCTGCGGGATGTCGAGGGAATTTACAAAACTAGCCATAACCCCGTCACTAGGTAGACTACCGAATACTACCCTCCGCCCATCATCCACCCTCACAGTCACCAAACAGCCCTCACAGTCTACCACCACCCCGTATCTTTGGAGCCAATCGACTCCCAATATAATGCCATACCCAGTAAAGCCCAAAACAAAGCAATCACAAACAAACATACATCCATGACTCGATAAGACCAAATTCCTGCAAATCATACTAAGGCTAGTCGAACCACCAATCGGGTTCGTCACAACCAATGGTCTATCAACTATCTCGGGTTCCAGTCCCAACCTATCTACCAGGTCACTAGATATGAAGGAACGGGAAGCCCCAGTATCAAACAAAACTCGAACTGGTATATCATAAATAGAAAGCATACCTTGAATAACAACATTCTTTCCTTTCTCCGTCGCAGTTGGGGCATTCGACGAAGTAGGAACAACATCAATAACATATGCTTTCACAATCTGCTTCTCCTTAAGAGGTTGCAGACACTTATCCTTATGATGTCCCACTTGACCACAGTTGTAGCACTTCCTTTCCGCTGGCTTGGCCCGACATTCTTTAGCATGATGGCCTTTCTTACCACAGCTGAAGCACTTAACATCCTTCTTGCTCTTTTTCTGGCCATCTTTAGATTGGTCCTGCTTCCTCTTATTCTGAGAGTTATTCTTGCCTCCAACGCCTGCTTGCAGCTTTGGCCCTTCTGCAGATGCAGCCTCAGTCTTTGACTTAGGGTAAAGACTCTCTGATCTCAAAGCATTTCCCACAATCGATTCAAAAGTCTCATCGATGTGGTTGATAAGCCTTTCCCCCAAGTATCCATCCAACCCTGTAATGAACTTCTCATTCTTCTTCTCAGGAGTATCGATAAGAGATAGTCAATACTTCGACAAAGTGTCGAACTCAGCAATATAGTCAGAAACTGCCCTTCCGTTCTGCTTGAGTTCCAAGAACTTCTTGAACAACACCGACTTCTGGGCAGCTGGAATAAACTTCTCGCTAAAGCGAGCCTTGAACTGATCCCAAGTAACCTGATCTTCTTGAGTAGCTGTTCTAATGGCATTCCACCAATTCATCGCTCGCCCTTGCAGCTGACGATACGCTAACCTTCTCTGCATCGCATCCTCAAGATCCAAATCATTGAAGATACGGTCACAGCTATCCATCCAGTCCTGAACATCTGTGGCCGACTCTGTTCCATGGAACGGCTTTCCGTCAAGGTTAGTGTAATCCTTGCACAACTTGGTGAAATCGACCCTAGGCGCCTGCACTATTAGGTCAACACCAACTACGGGATTGGGAACTGCCCCTCGCACTTCTCTAAGAATGTCTCTCATGAGGTTAGTAAACATCGCCCTCATGTCAGCGGTATTCCCTTGGTTGGTCCCTCTACCAGCACCCCTCGTGTCTCGGCTCATCGTTAATCTGTAAAAGGGAAACGATTAACGACCCCATAGTGGTGCTAGTGCAGTGCGACTTCACTCTTATACTACCAATAGTATATACATATATTGCTTTTGAAAACCAAAGTAATCACAAATACGCGCTCTCATATACGTACTATCTCTCCCTGGTGTCTTTCCCTAGGTTAACTACGCAACCTAGAGCTCTGATACCAAATGTAATGGCCCGCCCTGCACCAACCGACATTTACTCCAAAGGTGCGCTGTACACATGTCCAGTTAGCATGGAACGGGTCGTAAAAAGGAAAAAAGAAGAAGGAAGTGAACTAACAAAGAACCTGTAGGATGTCTCACAGCGCATAGAATAAAATATAATAATAACATACTTGACATAAAACAGGTGAGACAGTGCATAAGCTGAAAACCAGAACCAAACATCATAGCAGCGGAAATCCAAAATGTAGCTTATTACAACTTTTCAAACTGTCTTAAAGCAAAAGTAAGATAAAGGAGGTAAGCTACTAATGCCCAAGTAGCGACCACCAACGACACAGGGAGAATATATATATCATACGTGGAAGCCTCCTGCCCGCCTCCGAATCAGCTACTCGCGCATCACCAGCTAACCTGTCTCTAGTCTGCTCGTGTGAGCACCCAGAGTAATAAGAGGAGACATAAAACTCTGGGTCAGACATAAAGCCTGGTATGAGCGATAAGCATCTAAAGTGAACAATAACAGGTAGGCTAAAAACATACCTGAACCTGGACCTGCAACTAAAGAGTTAGCACTACATACTGTACAACACACTAAGGTATCATATAAAACGGTGTAAAGATACGGAGGTGGGGGAGGTGTGCATGTCATAGTGATGGCAAACAATCAAACATAGCATCCATCCTCACATCTCTCACTCAGTGTGTAAAGCATACAATATTCACCACTTCGATCACCCAACATACCTTGCTACGATCACTTTGCCCCATGAAGTCATAAATGGCTTCACTGCACTGATAACGTAGCCACAAATCCTTCGCTATGTCCACTTTGCCCCATGGAGTCACAAGAACCCCACTGCACTGGCACATAGCCTTACCAATCCTTACTATGTCCACTCTGCCCCATGGAGTCGCAATGACCCCACTGCACTGGCTCATAGTCTTACTATGCATCACTTTGCCCCTCAGGTCATAATGACACTACTGCACTGATAACGTAGTCTTGCTACCATCACCTTGCCCCTCAGGTCGTAATGACCCTACTGCACTGATAAGTAGCCATCATTCATTTTTAGTGGTGAATCAAAGTTATGAACGTCGACAATTCCTTAGCACACGTCCCGCAGCAAAGTCCAACCATGAAGTGAACTCATCGGTTTTCAACTGGATCCTGAGCTCTAACTTCCCATATTGGACTACCTTTGCATCTCGGGTTATTGGTCAATACTGGGTCGGGTTCCTCCTCAAGTCATCGGTTCGGGTCGGGTGTCCTCCATCGGTTCGGGTCGGGCCTTCTTCTGGTGCGGTTCGGGTCGGGTGTGTCTCCTCGGGTCGGGTCGGGTGCTTCACCTCGGGTCGGGTCGGGCGCCATCTCCCCTCCAGTTCGTGCCTCCGCTCCGATCCGTCTCCTCATCCTTTACGTGCTCCGATCCGATCCATCTTCATGCTTCCGCTCCGATCCGTCCTCTTTAATCCGATCCGATCCCAGTTCAGTTAGCGTGGCCTTTCTTTTTGCCAATTTTCTCAAGTGTCAGGTTCCGATCCGATCGAATCCCTTGCCCAGTTCAACATATCCGATCCGAGCCCCATATCCGATCCGATCCAAAACCTGCACTGTTTTCTGAAGTTGTTCCAACAAGTGTTTACGCCATTCGACGACGTTTTCGACCATTCTAACTATTGAAATCAATCACAAAGCATATCATACAGTCATAGCAACATGCATAATCAACCACAAACATCCAAACATCAATATGATAGGTTAAAATGGATCAACCATACCCAAAATCCCATATTTCCCCTTAAGCATGTTTAGGTGAAGCTACTGATAAGATTAGCAAAACTTAACCAAATAAACCCAAATTCATATCAGGGGTCTAAAACATCATTTAAGAATTTACGAACATTTTCCCCGAATTTTACCATGCTTAAATTCGCTAATTAGCACTAATTACTCTTAACTAGCCATAATTAGTGTAAAACTATGCAAATCACTCACCTTAGCCACAAAATAAACTAAGATCTGAAATAAATCTCTGATTTGATGTGAATTTCAATGCTAAACAGATGCTCCAATGTTGCTTTGGTGTAGATCTTCCTTGATTAGAGGTTGCTAAGCAAATCCTTGACCAAAATATGATTTGGAGGTGATTTAGAGGTTGGAGGCCATTTTTAGGGTTCCTTGGTGATAAGTGGAGGCTAGAAAACTGAAATAGAATGACTCTCTATCTCATTTCAGCCTTCCCATATCCCTAATCCCGAAATGGGTTATGGGCCTACTCACTAATCACCCGATTTAGCCCGGTTAAGCAGTTTTTCACCCTCTAAACCTTATTTCAGCCATATCTCCCAAACGGTAAGTCCGTTTGGCTATTATGACCACTCAACGGAAAGGTAAACCATCAAATGAATCTAATGGAAGTGGATTCAGGTCATAATTCCTTTCAAATCAAAAGTTATGGCCAAAACAAAATCAACTAGGGGCAAAATGGTCATTTAAAAATCGACAAAAATCATAAGCATGGGAAATGACTCTAATGGATGTTTCCCAAAGTTACATGACCATACGACTTCATATGGGAAAGAAATAAATATTCTACGATCCTCCGATGCATAGAATGCGGGTCATTACACAAACCATGATAGTGCCATGCGTCCATTATGTATGCGAAAGAACCTTATCGATACATATCATTTCTACATGTGTGCACAACCATTCACCAAAATGCAACATCCATATGATGGTACAACCATTATTCATCCATTATTCAAATATGTACACACATTTATATGCAATATGCAATATGAAGTGACTGAGCCGATCTAGTGCCTGAAGTGTGTGTATATGCATCCACGAGCAACCACTAGCAAACACTTGCATCCACGTGCATCCATCATACATAACACGTCTCAAACACGTGTTTCAACCATAGGACTATCCTATCTAAAGGTCAAAGATACTAGCGAGAGGACACATTAAAGATAAGATAAGTACAAGATAAACGATAAAGGAGAAATTAAAAGACATACCCTCGAAAAGAAATGGGTATAATGAACGCATCTTCGCTTCCGTCTCCCATGTAGCGTTGCTCTCATCATCTACCCATTGCACTTTGACAAGCTTGACCTCTCGATTCCTTAACTTCCTGA
Organism: Allium sativum; assembly: GCA_030737875.1. Classification (NCBI taxonomy): domain Eukaryota; kingdom Viridiplantae; phylum Streptophyta; class Magnoliopsida; order Asparagales; family Amaryllidaceae; genus Allium; species Allium sativum. Next base: position 523,868,125 of record CM060923.1, on the reverse strand, counting down.
TCTCCGACCCAAGAATGCACGTAGGAGGTCGTCGAATCGTCGCATCACGCTCGATCTATACCTCTCTAAGCAAGCTCGGCTCTACCACCTCCGCGGTCTCGTGCAAGTACTTCCTCATGTGTGATACATGGAATACGTTGTGTACACCACTAAGTCTCTCGGGCAACTCCACTTTATACGCCATCTGCCCAATCCTTTCCTTAATAGGAAACGACCCTACGAACCTTGGTGCTAACTTCCCAATAGACCCAAAGTGAACGACGTTCCGTAATGGAGACACCTTGACAAAGACCATGTCCCCAACATCGAACTCAAGATCTGACCTCCTCTTGTCCGCATAAGATTTCTGCCTATCTTGCGCCGTCTTCATCCTCCTTCGAATCAGATCAATCTTCTCCAAAGTCTCTCTAATTATATCGGGTCCGAGCAAGATCTTATCCGTAGATTCCCACCAACATGTAGGCGAACGACACGGCCGTCCATAAAGAGCCTCGAACGGTGCCATGCCAATGCTAGACTGAAATTATTATATGCGAACTCCACCAATGGAAGGCGTTCCTCCCATGTACCTCTGAAATCTAAGACACATAATCTCAATAGGTCCTCTAGAATACGATTCACCCTCTCGGTCTGGCCGTCCGTCTGAGGATGATATGCGTTGCTCAAACATAACAGAGTCCCTACCGCCTCTTGCAAGCTTTTCCAAAATTCGCTAGTGAAAATAGGATCGCGGTCGCTCACTATGCTAGAAGGAACACCGTGCAAACGAACTATTTCTCAAATGTATACTGGAGTAGTCCTCTTACTCTTCATGGGAATGAAATGGGCGCTCTTAGTAAGTCTGTCTACCATGACCCAAATCCCTGTATTACCCTTCCTCGATTTTGATAATCCGTCAACAAAGTCCATCGAAACACTTTTCCACTTCCATTGTGGGATCTCCAATGGGTGTAGCAATCCACCGGGCTTCTTTTGCTCTTCTTTAACTTGTTGGCACACCAAGCATCTAGCGACATACTCAGCCACATCTTTCTTCATGCCGGCCCAAAAGTAAACTCGTCTCATGTCCATGTACATCTTGTCCCCGCTGGGATGAATGGTCATCTTCGAACGATGGGCATCATCAAGAATTGTCTTCCTCAAATTCTCGTCCCGTGGCACACAAAGTCTACCATCCCTACGCAACCAACCCTTATCATCTAGGGTATACCTATGGAGATGGCTCGATGACTCCCCTCCTTTGAGCTTTTCTACTAACTCAACCAACCGTGGGTCGTCTCGCTGCGCCTCGCCGATCCGTCCCAAAAGTGTAGGTCTGACCTCTAAGGATGCTAACAAACCAGGTACGAAGTCAACGGAAGGTGTGAAGTCAAACGTAGAGATGATCTCTAAACTTTATCGCTCAACAAACAACGGACTCAAAGATAATCTTTTTCTACTAAAGGCATCTGCCACTACGTTACCCTTGCCAGGGGTATATGCTCTCTCAAAGTCGTAGGATGCTAAGAACTCCATCCACCTTTGTTGCCTTAAGTTCAAGTCCTTTTGAGAGAATAAGTATTTTAGCGATTTGTGGTCAGTGAATAATTCGAATTTTTCGCCAAGAAGATAATGACGCCAAGAAGATAATGATGCCAAGACTTAAGCGCGAAGACAATAACGACTAACTCAAAGTCATGCGTGGGGTAATTTCTCTCATGTACTCTCAACTGCCTTCCACCATAGGCTATTACCCTTCCCTATTGCATTAAGACTGCGCCTAGTCCTGTCCCACAAGCGTCAGTATAAACGGTAAATGGCTTACTCCCATCTGGCAACACTAAGACTAGGGTTGTAGTCAAAGGTCTCTTTAAACGTTGGAACGCATCATCGCAATCTATGTCCCACATGAAAACTAGGTTCTTCTTCGTCAAGCGTGTTAATGGAGCTGATATTTTTACAAAGTCTTTGATAAACTTCCTATAGTAGCCAGCCAATCCAAAGAAACTTCTCAACTCTGTAGCATTTTTAGGAACATTCCAATCTTGGATGGCCACTATCTTTGCGGGATCCACGGCTATCCATTCTTTAGAAACCACGTGCCCTAAGAATCGCACTTCTTTCCTCCAAATGTGACATTTGGAAAATTTAGCTTTAAGGCTATGTGCTCGAAGAGTCTCTAACACTTCCCTGAGATGAAGGGCATGCTCTTCCTCGCTTTTAGAAAAGATCAAGATGTCATCTACAAAGACTACCACGAATTTATTAAGGTACTCCCTAAACACCCTACTCATCAAGTCAACAAAGTATGCGGGGGCGTTTGTCAAACCGAAGGGCATCACCTGCCACTCAAAGAAACCGTCCGGAGTCATAAAGGCAGTCTTGTCTACGCTATCCTCAGCCACTCTCAACTGATGGAAACCAGTGGCTAAGTCCAACTGCGAAAACACTGAGGCGCCAACTAACTGATCGAAGAGATCGTCAATCCTCGGCAGTGGGTGTCTATTCTTCTTAGTAAGCTTATTAAGTTCTCTATAGTCCACAAAAAGTCTAAGGGACCCATCTGCCTTCGTGGAAAATACTACTGGGGCACCCCACTCCGATATACTACGTCTGATGAACCCCTTCTCAAGCAATTCTTTCACTTGCTTACTGAGTTCTCTTCTCTCTCTTGGAGCCATGTGGCACACTGGCAATGCAACCGGCTTTGCGTTGTCTACTAGATATATTCGAAATTCGATTTCACGTTTTGGGGGTAAACCCCTCACCTCATCAAAGACATCAGCATATTCACGGACTATGGGGACAAAATGTAAATCATCATCGGATGCGTCAAGGGATTCTAGGTAACTAAGCATTACTGGACCTCTAGGGTCACAAAAAATATCAAGGGTCTTTCCGGAATGAGTCAACAACCTAACTACCCTTCTTTCACAATCTAGGATGGCCCCATATCTAGCTAGCCAATCCATACCTAGAACTAAACCGTAGCCCATGAAGCCAAGAACAAAAGCGTTGCACTCAAACTCAACGCCTAAGACAAACACTCTCAAATCCCGACAAATCATAGAAAGATGAGCCGAACCACCAATATGATTTGAGACTACTAAGGGATCAGTAAGAAGACTAGTATCTTGGTGCAGTGTTTCAACTAATGATGTCGAAATAAATGAATGCGATGCGCCAGAATCGAATAAAGTACGGACATGATGATCAAACAGAAAAACTAAACTTTCAACATAAATTGCTCTACCTCGTTCTTGCCGCGATGGGACCACGAGAGCTCGAACTTGTCCCTTTGCCTACTCCTGTGCCATAAGAGCTTGCACCTGTCCTCCCGAGGTAGACCCTACCCTCTTCCCTTTCTTTGGGCAGTCCTTAATAAGATGTCCCGCTTCGCCACAGTGGAAACAACTAGTTTTCTTTTTCTTCCTACAATCTTTGCTTAGATGGCCGGGGTGTCCCACAATAAAGACATTTCCTCTTATCATGGGGTTTATTATCCTTTGTACCCTTATTAGGTTCCACTTTCTTACCCTGTGCCCTATCCATGCCTCCACTATACGTTCTCCATTCGTGACCTCCAACCTACAAGAAACTTCGTCCTTCATCAACCAAGTAGCTAGTCGAACCTTCCTCCCCTCGTTTATCTCCATGATACCGACAAGTCTTCCATTTTCTTAAGCCAACTCCTAGTCTCGACAAACGTCTAAGTCCCATGAAGCGGTTTTCCACCCATCATATGGAAGCATCTATACGCGGAGGAAGAGATTCAAAAAGGGAAAGAGGAAGAGATTCAAAACGGAGAATCGAAGGAAAGATATATGGCTCTTGGGGTTATGCTTTCTAAAATATACTTTTCTCTTGAAAATACTTTCCTTAAATCATACTTTTGAAAGAACTTCTTTATAAAAACTGCTTTGAAAAATAGTTTTTCAAAAATTCATATCTGTTCCGGTAACCTTCAGCTCTGATACCACGTGTAACACCCCACGTCCATTAATGTCACTCACAAAGGGAATGCATTAACTTCCATGGAGCATTTTAAGTAAGTATAGAACAGAAAATCACAACAAGACAGATATAAAGCAGTACTTGAAAATTAAAACTTTATTTCATTGCAGCGGATAAACCCATATGTTTGATTACATCATCAAAACCATAAACCAAAGTCAAGTACATAATATCCATCTTGATAAAACAAAGTACATAAACTGAAATACATAATCCCCAACATTAAAATAGCCATAAATAAAGAGAAGATGAACTTTACTTCAGCATTCCAAGAAATCTTCTAAAAGCAGTCCAAAATCAAGCTCCACTGGTGCTAGTTCAAACACGAGCACCTGGGGGGGGGGGGGGGGGTGGCGGGACGAAAGAGATGGAAAAAGGGGGGTCAGACATAAAGTCTGGCGAGTGCGATAATTATAACAATATAATTAACAAAGTAACTAGGCTAAGGCATAAGTTGGAAAATAAGGAAATGATCATGAACCATTGAGTATGGCAGAGTAAATAAGGAAACAGGATGATCAACGATATTGTTAAGCGCACCTAAACCACTATAGGATGATTACTAAACTACACCAACACTATGGGATAATTCCTAAACTGCACCGCCACTAGTATACTGCACCACCACTAGTCACCTTAAGGTTGATCCCGCCTACAGACTTAACAATGATATTGGTAGTTTCGTGCACCCCTAGCTACCTTCATAGGTGTCGTCTGCTCCTATCTCCACTAGGTGTACCCACTACCCCCAAACGATCGGCTTCCTAACTCGTAGATACCCGTGCTGACCCCACAGTGGGGTGTATCACTCGCCTAAATGGCAACCCGATACAACCAAGAATGCACGGCTTATACCTACACGATGCAACAACGTCTTACCTGCCAGCCCGGGTCCACACATGCATATGAACCCGTTGGACTTGCATTGCCACCGCTAACCCGGTTTGGCCTCTTACAGTCAAGCCCAGTATGCGTGTCCCGTCCTCGACTTGGGTCGAGCCCACAAAGATACGTATGGGTTACTGGTTGAAACGGGCCCCCATTACTTGACACAAGTTGTCCACCTAAGCTTGGTCCCCTCTAGTACATCCCACTTAACCCACATTTTATTCATGTTTCAATTACATGTTTCAATTTTGGTTAAGTGTTTCTAATCGTATTTCCAAATGCCACCCAAGGAACCAACTAGATTCCACATGCCACCCAAGGCACCACTTAACCCCCTCATGTCCCACTACTGCTTATCTGGTTAAGTGTTTCTTAATTCATTAAGACCGTAACTTCATAAAGACCTCTCACATTAGACTGACATTTGTGGCAGCTGGATTTGCCGGGCCGGTCCGGGCAGTATTACACCACAAAAGAGCCTAACTTCGTGTCTTTACAACTGTTACGTATTTAGTTTGTGCCTAAGACCTCTCACATTAGACTGGCGCTTGTGGCAGCTGGATTTGCCGGGCGGGTCCGGGCAGTCTTACACCACAAAAGAGCCTAACCTCGTGTCTTAGACGATTAATTACTCCTAATTAATCATCCCCCAATTTGAATTACTTTCCCTATTCAAATTATCAATAAATTCCAAATTTAACGATGTCCATAATTGACTCGATTATGTCCATCCATTTATGGTATGTAAAATCATACCAATTTCACCACAATTTTATTTTATGCCTTTTAAGGCATTTATGCCAATTAAATATTTTTAATATTATCCCCTTTTTCCCTACGTCGTACGTTTGTTCGTTTAACGTAAAAATATGCTTTAGACTCGAATAGTCTAACTCATGAAATAAAAGAAAACATCATATATATACACATAATTAAAACATAAATCTAACATAGGGGTGAACTTGCATATGTGAATGATGTTCTACATCTAAAACTTGCATAGGCCAAGATTACAACTTGCATAAACAACATATGTCATGGATCCAAATTTAAAGGTGTGAACTTGATGAAATAATGGCCACAAACTTGCATAAACATCATATGTCATAGATCTATATCTAAAGATGTGAACTTGATGAAATAATGGCCACAAACTTGCATAAACGTCATATGTCATAGATCTGTATCTAAAAGGGGTAAACTTGCACAGGTAATAACATAACATGATTCATATCAAACCCATAAACTCACATATGTGGTTTATACATCGCAACAATGGTGTAAACTAATATCTAACATGTAAAGTATCATGTAGAATTTAGCATATATCATAGCCTAACTTTCAATTGAATTTCACATAAACTAGGTGCCATAGCCATGTAAAGTCACATATAGTTCTACCCAAACATATATATGGTTCACGTTTGAATCAACATCTAAACTTTCCTACATATGATTTATCATGTAAATCAATACAAACTAGCATAAGAAACATGACGATTTGATTGTATATAAAATTACAACATGGATGATAGCAACATAACTTTGCATCATAAATGATAGCATCATAACATAACATCATAGATATTTCAATCAGAATCCTACATCATAATTACAACATGCAATCAATACTTCATATCACATCCATACGATCCACGTTATAACTTAATCTAATTAAATTACTAATTATTTTGCTAAAACTATCGAACTCAAAAGCAGTCTTGAGTTCTGAATTCTGATTTCTGGAGTTGAATTAGCGCTCCTTTGATGAAGATTCGCTGTTAGGGTTGAGTAGTTCTGATTTGGTTACTGTTCTTCCTCTTAATTTTGGTGGTGGCTGCTCTAGGCTTCAAGACAACAGCATGATGGCCATAGTTTTAGTTTTAGTTCTGATTTAGGGTTTGAGTCTATGGGTCTTTTTATAGAGTTATGAATTAATTTAAGCCGTCGGATGATCTTAGGGTTAATCAAAAACATTCAATCATGATAGGGTGATGAGTCAGCCCTAATGACTCAGCAAGGAGTTAGAAAGGACTCAACAACACGGGTCAGCCTGAACCAGAAAGCTGTGCAGGCTCCAGCCTCGGCCTGGGCGCACTTGGCAGATGCGCCAGTGTAAATATGTACTGGCGCACTTCCCAAGTACGCCAGTGCATTTATTTATTTATTTATTTTTCTACATTTGCCATCACCTTTCGTTCGTCCATAGCTCTTTCATCCGGTACTCGTTTCCCACAAACTCGGACTCTATTTCAACCAGAATTCCGAGACGAACACAATGGTGCAACCCAATCCACATAATTCTCACGTATGAGATTAATTATTCTTTAATTTAATTAATTTGATATTTTAAAAATCCAGGGTGTTACAAAAGCCACATGAGAGGAACTTTCCAACTCATGATTTGGAATTAGCAGCGATTGTGTTTGCTCTTTAGATGTGGATACATTACTTGTTGGGAGTTCAATTCAAGTTGTTTATGGATCACAAGTCATTGAAATATCTTTTCTCCCAAAAGGATTTAAATCTTCGGCAGCAACGATGGCTAGACTTTCTAGCATCGTATGATTTTGGTATATCCTATACTCCTGGTAAAGGTAATGCGATTGCAGATGCATTGAGTCAAAGACATGCAAGTTTGGGAGCGATGTTTTCAGAATGGAAGAGCCTCGAGTATTTGGCAAGGTTTGATTTCAGGCCATGATGTGAGTTGGAACCGAAAATGTTGGCAAGCTTATCGATAAAATCTACTCTTATCGAAAGGATTGGTGAAAGCCAAAAAAGAGATGGGAAGCTTGTTGAGTTTATCCAGAAATTGGAACTAGAGAATAAAGAGTTTGAAGTCGATCGAAGAGGTCGGCTTCGAAAGCAAGGACGAAGGGTTGTTCCTGATATCGACAGATTGAGAGATGAGGTTCTGAGAGAATATCATCACTCGAAGTTGACGATTCATCCCAGTGGTAATAAGATATACCCGGACATGAAGCGAATCTACTACCGGTAGGGGATGAAGCGAGATATTGGAAAATTCATTTCCAAGTGCATGAACTATCAGTTTGTGAAAGCTGAACATAAGAAGCCGAGTTGTTTTCTTCAGCTATTAAAAGTTCATACATGGAAGTAGGAACAAATATCGGTGGATTTTATCGATGGTCTACCTAGAACCAGGGCAGGAAATGAAGGGATTTGGTCATCGTGGATCGCTTGACCAAAAGTTCAAGGTTCATTCCTGTCAAGTCGACTAGGATGTCATCATAGTTAGCTGAACTTTATGTGAAATGGATAGTTCGATTCCACGGTATCCGGAAAAGCATAGTAGGTGACCGAGATCCATTGTTCATGATTGGATTTTGGAAAAGTTTGCAAGAAGATTTGGGAACCGAGTTGTGTATGAGTATGGCTTACCATCCCCAAACCGATGGTCAAACCATGAGGTTTAGCCGAGTGTTGGAAGATCCCCTAAGAGCTTGTGTGTTGGATTTTAGGGGATCATGGGAGGACCATCTACATTTTGTGGAGTTTGCTTATAATAATAGCTACCAGTCGCATTGGGATGACACCATATGAGGAGTTGCATGGGAGGCCGTGTAATTCTCCAGCCTACTGGTCAGAAACTGGAGATAAGTTGGTACTTAGGCCAAAGATGAGTAGAGAGACGTCGGATTGTATCGAGTTCGTTCACCAACAAATGAAGGCACCCCAAGATCGTCAGAAGGGTTACGCCGATAAGCGTCATAAGGACTTGGAATTTGACATAGGAAATATGTGTTTCGTTAATGTTTCACTATTCAATCATATAGTTAGATTCAGAAATGAAGTAAAGTTAATTTCTAGGTTTGTTGGACCATTTCCGATAGTCGAGCGAATTGGAAAGCTCGTGTATAGATTGGAGTTACCCGAGAAGATGTCGAATCTGCATAATGTTTTCCATGTGTCATTTCTATGGAAGTTCATGCATGATTCGAATGTGGTGGTATCTCCAGAGCAGTATGAAGACTTAGAGGTCGAGACCGTAGTTGCGAAACCTCGTACGCCACTTCGTGTTGTGGGAAATGACACGAAACAGCTTAGGAGAAAGATAGTTAAGCTAGTCAAGGTACAATGGAGTGAAGATTGTGACGATTGTACGTAGGACACAGAAGAGAGCATGAAGGCGACTCATCCAGAACTCTTCTTCGGTAGGACCCTTTGATATCATATCATCGTTATATCATTGTATCTTTTTGGTTGTTTGATAGAATTCCACGTGCTAGGATAAGGCTATGGATGTATGGCTTGATGGTTGCTAGTTTAGATGATAAAATTGGCTTCTTATGGATGATAGGCATGCAAAATTGTTGTGATTGCTTGGAATTTCAAGGGAGAAAATCTCAAGGGTAGAATGTAACAACCTGCATTTTACATATCGGAAAATCGTAAAATGTTTATATTTTACTCCCCGAGGGTTAGATCATTCTCGTATTTTAATTTATTTCTTATGGGGTTGTGAGACATATCCATAATTTTTACCAATTTTGTTTGTGACTATTTTTCCCTTGTCAGTCTTGTATAGGGTATAACTTTTGACTCAGGTCGAATAAGGTGGTGAGACCTATGCAATTGGAAAGGTGGTCACATTAAAGATTTGGCTCAATGGTTTAGGAGGAATCATTGTTTTAAGGTTTTTCAATTGGCTGTTCAGGATTTTGAGCCATAACGGGTTGATTTGGAGAGGCCCATTAGTGGGCAGGTGGAAGGGTATAAATAGGAGGTGGGAGGTATGAGAAATAGTTTAGTTTCTCTATTCTCTCATTTGGTGGACTATGCTCCTCCTTTCTCTATCACCTTTCCACCATTAAAAATAAAAATCTAAGGAAGGAAATCAAAGATCTGCACTGTTGGAGGCTAGATCTGCATCAATTGAAGTGTAAATTCATCGAATCAAGTGGATTGGTTCAAGTTGTTTGCAGTCCGGAATCTTACTACATTGATTTTAGCTTGTTTTGGTGAATCGGTGAGTGATTTGCAACTCTCACTTAAATTTAATGAAGTGTATGAGTGTTTGATTATGTTTTTCATCAAATTCAAGTGTTTTATCATAGATCTATACCATTATATGTCCATTTTCCTATGAATAACCTTATGATCCCATTTAGCAAGTTTAAACCGGTTATTTCTGTGCCATATACGCTTCGTCAATTAGATCCACCGTTTTGATCATATATTCATTTTAATGGTTGTGGTGAAATTTACATAATTTTAGTGATAATCGTCATATTCATGTTATTAGCAATCTTATGACATGTTTATGATTGTATCTGGTTAATTGGTTGAGTTGGTTTCGTCGATTGTATCAATTAACGAAGTTTTGGTTGAAACTGGACTTGCATTGGGGTGGTGCAAGTTTGGGGTCATTCATGGTGGGTCGGTCGCACCATGGTGTGGTTTTCTTGGGGAACAAGACATGAAGGGTCGGTCGAGCAAGCATAGCGGAGCCGGGTCGGTCGAGCGAGCGAGCCTAGGAATGAGCATGATTGGTCGAGTGGTATGGCTCGAGCTTAGGTGGTCAGTCTAGCAACTTGGTCCTGGTCGGACCCGGTTGACGTTAGGTGGATCAACTGCTGTGGAGTGGATTAGTTGTTCTTGGTCGGTCGAGTAGGCTGGGAAAGTTGGTCTGAAGTGGGTCGGTCAGTTCCAAATAAGGGAGGGTCAGTCGAGTACCCCATGCCTTTAGTTCGGTCGAGGCGTGAGAAGCGGGTCGTTCAGGCTGGGTTCCAGAATTGGGTTGGTTGCTCCTGGACGGCAAGGTCCAAATGGAAGGGGGCGGTCTGAGATCCCGGGCGGTCGAGTGTGGTTTTCAACAACGCTATAAAATACTATGGTGGATGGTACAAGTGTTGTGGTTTATTTCCTTTAGCAAATTGAAGTTATGCTAGGAATGGTTTCAGACCTCATGATTAATGTATTTTTAGTTCAAAGGTGGTGATAACTTCGAAGTAAATTCAATGGTGAATATCAGGGTGATGTGATGTGTACGTTGCTAGTCGTAAAGCAACAGGCGTGATTACAACTCAAAGGTGTCCTGAGTTGGGAGATAATGTTTTAATAGTTGTCGTCAATGACGACTAGAGATACAAAAGGCCGAGAAATTATCATTGTCATAGGTTCTAGGTGCCTCAAATCATCGGTTACACGATTTCGTCGTATGTTCGAGTACCCTGGGTTTCGTCGTATGGCCTATACACATTTCTTCGTATTGTATGTGGGGTTTTAGTTAGAACCGGGGTTCACCATTGGCCCTTGGTGGACGAAAAATAATTTGGCCAATCATGTGATTAACGATGGTTTCAAAGAAAGGTTGGCAGTGATAGCCAAAGTCAGTCATGGATGTTTGAATGCTTGGATATAATGATGGTTGAGTTGCTTCTGCCATGTATGAATGGTTGCTCAAATTGAATTATTGTTCCTTTGGATGTATGGATTGTAAAGGCTATCACTGTCAGAGGTGGGGAAGGCAGTTGTGAGTTCTTCTCTAGAGTTGGGTAGATTAGTTCGTTTATTTACCCATTCTCATATACTTTATTAATGAAGTTTGTTAGATGTTTTATCGCTCACTAAGATTGTTGCCTTACTCAAGGTTTTTTGTTTCCTCTTATTACCATGGGTTGTTCATCTGATTGTTTGGATGGGCAGACTAGGTGGCGTGTGACAGGTAAAAGCTTAGTGTTGACGATGTTGCTGTTCGGAGGCGAGCAGAAGACTGGCGTACTATCTCTTTTACTATATAGAATTTGGATTTCTGTTTTTTTCTATTTTCTTTGAGTGTTATAGCGAGGCAAAATTGTATAAACACTATTGTTGTAATCCAGGCGTATAATTATTACCTTCTCGTTGTTAAGGAAGTTTAGTGTTTCTGCTTGACTGATGACACATGTTGTATATGTTCTATTATATTATATCCTTGTGTTGTGAGATCTACGATAGGTTACAATGATCTTTACCTACCTTGATGATCATCCATAACTACCGTGCACACCTTCAGCGCATTATTCCTCTTTTATAGTGCAGGGGTTATGGGCGGTCGTCACACACACACTTTATTCCTATTTGATCTAATTGAACTATGCCTCTCTTGACCAAACTCTATGTTAAAGAGATTGTTAAGTAACATGGAGTCAACAATTCAATTGTTAGTGATCGTGATCCGTTATCCACTAGTGGGTTTTTGAAAAGTCTTCAAAAAGCTTTGGGAACGAAACCTAATTTTAGTAATGCTCATCATCCTCAGTCCGATGGACAAACGGAGCATGTGAATCAAATTCTCGAAGATCTTCTTCGTGCTTGTGTGCTTGATTTTGGTGGAAGTTGGGAAGATCATATTTCCCTTGTTGAATTTTCATACAACAATAGCTTCCAATCGAGTATTGGTATGGCACCTTTCGAAGCTTTTTTGGAAGGTCATGTCGGTCTCCTTCATGTTGGCTTGAAACCAAAGAGGACCCGGTTCTAGGTTCGGACTTCGTTCATGATTCCACAGAAAAGATAGATCTCATTCGCCATCGAATGAAAGATGCTCAAAATTGGAAAAAATCTTATGCTGACAACTGGAGAAGGAAATCAAAATTTTCTTTTAGAGATCGGGTATTTGTTCGTATTTCACCCATTGTAACACCCCACACTTTTCTATGCCCAAATTTCAACAAAAAAAAAAAAAATAGAAACCTAAACACATCCAAGCATGGAGCATGTATATCCGGTACCCGCAAAAAGGAGCACGAGAATAATCAGAGTATGATAAGATAACTCCCAGTGGAAACAAAGTAGCATAACATGTATTAACTCAAGTAACTACCATTTCAATGTAAGTCACTTTGCTAATATCGAGCATGAGAGAGAATGAGAACCGAAAGCCAAACCTCTAGGAAATCTGGGAGGTTGTATTGAGGAGGGGATTAGTACAACAGGTTCTGGTGACTAAGAAATGTACAACACAGACTATAACACACACACACACATATGTATATATATTTCGTTTTGTTCTACCTAAGCTATATGCCTAAAAAGGATAGTGATTCTTAACCAACCTTGTTAAAGTTTACGCATGACTCTGCTACTCTTCCCAAAGTAGTATTCCCAAATTACATTACCGAGACATGACATTTACATGTATTTTTGTGAATCCTTTATACCGGAGTTTAACTGGTTAATTATATCGAGAGTGGGTCCCTAATTTCAAGGTTTTTATCTATATCCTCATTCTCTATTCTTTATTATTTAACGCCTCAATATCTATGACAGATAGGGTGGATTCTCCCTAATCACTTAAGACCCGAGGCGGACCTATTGGTCAATTATTAACCCTCAATAATATATTTAATGTTAACTTAAAACTAGAGCGAACTATCTACGGGCCCTCCTAGTTAATGCTTCCGTCATTCACGCATATACCCTTTCCCCGTATAAGGTGAGAGTAGATATTTTATCGTTCGTTATACCTTCTAGCTGACCTTATCAGATAACCTCCTTACTCACTTACTACTTCTCGTGGGATAGAGGGCCATATCTGGCCCTTTTAATTTCCAGGTTTGGATAGGCCAACACACACCAGCCATTTAAGACCCTTATACCGAAAAACATATTCCCATGTGGACTCTTTAACCATTGTCATTTAGCCTTTTAGGACCTAGGAAGCAAACTACAAGCAAAGGTTATTCGTTCGTCCCCCATTTTCCTTTAACACCTTTCCGTTTTTGGGATAAAGTAGGCTATGTTATTAAGTCATTCCCGTTTAATTCCTTCATATGGAAATACTATACATACACCATTTAATTGTATCACATCTTTATATGGTTAATAATGTCTTACATTATTAACCTACTAAGTACAACTATATTTTTAATTATAAGTTTTATTTACATAAATAAGGAGGTTATATTCCCTTTTCTCTAGGATATTTATTTAATTTCTTCCCTAATTTGGACTTTGTATTTAAATGACAATCAATATCCATTAATCCCCTTTTTGACACCCATTTTTTTATTTCTTTTTATGGCCCTTTACGACCCTAACAGTCATATTTTTTCTAAGGCAACTATTTATCTTTAATTTCCATTGATTACAATTAATGACATTTATGAGCACGGCCATAATTTTCCTAAGACATTAATTACAATGGAATATTCCTATTTTATCAGTCCCGAATATATTTAACAGTTGTACCCTAACATACATTTCTAATTTTATTTATTTATTTATTTCTTGAATGTTATATATATATATGTATATATATATATATATATATATATATATATATATATATATACATGCACGCACATACACACGCACACGCACACACACATACCAAGCCTCTCACATTAAGTTGACTAACTGTGGATGCTGGATTTGCCGGTTGGTTCCCAGCAGACTTCTACCACAAGTGAACTTAACCTCGTGCCTTAATACGATTATATTTTTGCATTAGACCCCTCACATTAATCTGACTACCTGTGGTTGCTGGATTTGCCGGTTTGTTCCGAGCAGGCTTACACCATAAGTTGAGTTTAACCTCGTGTTTAAATGCGTTTGTAACTCAAATTTCCTAATTAGGGTTCATAACATTTATCCTACTTGATATTAGGAATTGCAACCATTTTTCCCATCTCATTTATTCTCCTAAATAAATGTTGATTATAATAGTTATTTCTTTATTTGCGGTCTCGTTCATAGCGGTCAATTACATTTATTGCTACAAATGGTCACCACAAATACGTTAATTCGAAAATGGATTATATTTACTCATAATTCCATAATTGAACCTTATCCAATTGTTCAAACAGTCCATATAATTTATATTTCACCGTTTTACATTGATTTGGACGGATAATATATATATATATATATATATATATTCATTTTTATGTTTTTATGCGATCAACGTAGTTATTAATATTTATTTATTATTTATTATTTTTCAAATTAATTAACCAAACATTCCTTTTTACATTCAATCTTGCCAAAAAGGTTTCAAGCATCACAAGGACCGTTAGCCAAAATCACTGTAAATCTTGCCTATTTTGTGGAAATGACACATTTCCAAATCACAAGAAATATATGTGGTATATTTTTATATTGTAATAGTCGATCCAAATTACATACAAAACATGTATTAATTTTTATATGTACCTTTGCACTACCTTTCCCTTTTTAATTCTTTTTGTCATACTTCTTGTGATTCTAAAATAATGCCTTTTATTTAAAAATGAGGAAAACGACATTATTTACAATGCTTGAACCAAAAACCCAACAATATTGTATGTAAAAAAGGAACACTCCTTTTTATTCTCACAATCGCATAATACACAAATTTATCTTTTTACCCAAATTCACATATTTCATATTTCAGCACTGAACTAAAGATCTGGAACATAACTATGACAAATTTATGTTTAATGGGATTGATTTCAAGATCTACGGTGCTATACAACATATTTCATAACTCATGACATAATTTGTAGGAATATGTGGGAATATATATAAAAATCATATAACTCATGTTTATACATAATCACAACTTTGTCGTTTACCGATTTCAAACATATTCATAATCAGATCTGATGGTTATCGCGCTTTACAATTATTTAAATAACAGATCTAATAGGCATAAAACATAGATTGGATTCAAACAAAATAGATAAATCATTATATCTGTATTAGTAAATTTCCCACTCACATTATAGCTTCCAATTTCTAAATTTTGAACCTTTTCAGGCTTACAATCCACAAATTCTTATAAACCTATAGTTTATCAAGTAAAAGGAAAATTCTTGATTTGTAAAAATGAAGGAAAAAGGGAAAAGTGCGAAGAAATCTATCGTTGAGTACCCTCTTCCATTAAATCTATTAATCATTCTGATTCCATATGAATTTGATTTGATTTGATATATGTATGAATATATTTTATTTAGAAATTGGGTTTGAAGAGGAAGAAAAATGGCAGAGCGTCGCTGCCTTAATAGATTTGAATGGAAAAAGGGTGAGGCCCTACCCTTTATTTATAGTGGTGGAAATTGCCTAGAAACATCGAATTAGTTTTAATTTATATCCATCCATCTGTTTTTATAATATAATAAACCAAACCCTATATGACCCAGCCGTCACTGGGAATATGATTGCCCAGTTGATCGACCATGGTGGTCGACTGCCGATCGACTGCCTGGGAAATCAGAAGCCCAGGTTGGCTATTCATATATGGTATAATATTTATTTAAATTCTAATTTATTACTTTTTATCCATTTTTCGTATTTCGTCCGTAACTTTTTCATACGGACTCCTTTCGTGAAACTCCAAACATGAAAGTTGACCGGAATTCTGAGACGAACGCAACGGTTAAAGTCGCAGGCAAATTTCATCATTTGAAGAAATTCCTATTTTTGAGATTCTAATTAAATAACTATTTATTGTCAAAATTCTAGTTTGTTACATTCATCTCCCCTTAAAAGTAATTTTGTCCTGAAATTCTGACAATAGTTATCCTACCCTACACAACCAATTTGTGTACATTCACTTTGCAACCATGTGTATATGAGCATCATGTACTCAATGCATTTCGACCATTAAATATGCATGCAATATGATTTTAAATCAGGCCCTCTATATGTATGCATTAAGTTTTTAACACACTTCAAAAACATGATGCAAAACATCCTAAATATACTGGTAGTTCTATATGAATGCAAATTTCAAAAATCCTTTTTCATCCATAACCCTTACTGTAATAACCCGGAATTCTGAGTCAATTTAAAATTTTTATTTTGGCTGTTTTAATGAATTTTGATTATTTAAAATGAATTATTTTAAATAATAACGACAGAAAATTTATTTCTGACGAAGTTGAAAAGAATAAATTTATTTTAATTATATAACGAGCCTGAAATGGCGCGATAGTTTGAAATTTCGATTTCGAATTTCAAATGAATATACATAATTCGTTTTAAGTCGGAATTGGACGAAACCAGAAATATCTAAATTTGTTTGACGATATCTTTCTAATGGATGTAAGAAACTGAGATTTCACTTTAGAAGTTGAAAGATATGTCTAGTTTAAAATTCAGAAAAGCTGCTATGGAATTCTGGCCCTTAAAAATGGAAATTTTGCAAATGACCTCGGTTTTCGATGAAACCACTTTTGTTGGATCCGCGATGTCAAATTATTGCTAGGTTTCAAACTTCATAATTTTTGGAATCAATATGTGAGTGTGGCAAAGGAAAACGCGTTTGACCAGTTTTAGTTGATTTTAATCGACAGGAAAATGGTCATTTTTCAAACGGTCTCAGAATTTGACAAAATTAGTTTTGTTTGGACTGTATCATCAATGCGAAGCTAGGAAATATTTTTCGGGAATTTTTATAGTCAGTATGAGGCCCTGGTAAATTGAAATGTACGTTTAAAATTCAATATAATGATTTATATTGTAATTTGAAGAAAAACTGATTGTAACAACCGAATTGGGTTACGAAACATATCCCGTTGTGTTCGGGATGGGGGTATTTGGCTAGGGGCGACATTGGTTGGGTTTAATATGGAGTTATGTAGCGAAATTTTAAAACAAAGAAAAATTTAAAATAAAATAATAATAAAATAATAATTTAAAAGGGGTTAACCCTAGTCTCCTTCACCAAACATCAGACCAGCCTCCCACAAATAAAAATAAAATAAAATAAAAACCCATCGCTCCTTCGTGAAGTCAACGCCGCCGGAGGGCCTCCATCGCGCGCCTTCCCCCCTCCCTGTCAGAGCCGCACTCCGCCGTGTATCCCCTCAGCTCCCCCTCTCTCCGCTCGAACGCCCAAAGCCCGAACCTCAAGCCCTAAATCGCGCTGCCACTACCCAAGCCACCACCACCTGACGACTGCGCCGCCACACCCCCAGTCAGCCGCCACCAGCGTCGACACCACCCGACCACCTAGCGTCGACGAGTACCCCTACCTTCGATGAAGAGTAAGCTCTTTATTTATTTATTTTCATTATTATTTTTATATAATTCAAACATTATCTGAAATCAGTTCTTACATGTATGCGTAGTTACAGAACGTGAAAAAAATTCGATGTCTTTTGTAGTGAAAGATGCGATTTTCCTGTAAGGTTATGAAAGAAAAAAATGCGATTTTTACATATAATATCGATGTGTAAAAATAATCTTTTTAAATGTGAAAAAATTCGATTCTTA
Organism: Allium sativum; assembly: GCA_030737875.1. Classification (NCBI taxonomy): domain Eukaryota; kingdom Viridiplantae; phylum Streptophyta; class Magnoliopsida; order Asparagales; family Amaryllidaceae; genus Allium; species Allium sativum. Next base: position 523,850,038 of record CM060923.1, on the reverse strand, counting down.
TCATAGTGAAAATTATATTTTTATCGTAGTAAAGACGATATTTTCATATAGGAAATTTCGATAATTTTATATATAGAAAGACGGGATTTTTATATATGTTGTAGCGAAATAAAATTTCAATCTTTATATAAGAAGTAGATATATAAAAATATAATTTTTATTATGAAGTTAGCGTGATAAAAATATGATCTTTATTATATGAACACCGATATAAAAATAGAATTTTTATCTATATAGTAGCGGTATAAAAATAGAATTTTTATATATATAGTAGAATTTTAAAAATATAATCTTGATATATACAGTACTGTTTTAAAAATATGGTTTTTATATATGTAGCGAATACGGACGACGAAAGTGATAAAGGGCGAACACGACGAAGATTTTCTACATATGAAGAGTCGCAACATTTGGTTTAGCTCTCGGTGAGAACTCCTCACTTTTAATTTATTTCTAGTTTAAAATATATATTAGGATGCAGACGGTGTTTAGTAGCACCCGACACCCATCGTCCACAGACCATGGACGGCTTGTATGCTTGTTTGTCTGGTTTTGATGTGTAGTTGATTGTGTGATGTGATGTTAAATGAAATAAAATATTTATATAGTTAAAAATATTTTAGAGTTGAAAATAGAATTTTTAACGTGTATTTAAAATGAAATAAATATAAACAAATCGGACGATTTGTTTATATACAAACATTTGACTGATATTGATTGGGACGATAAATTTTACACATCGCCCAATTGCACAAATAAAATCTGTGTTTGATTGATTGAAACTCCACACGGGTATTGGGATGATATATGACATACACTAATCCCAATAATTAGTTGTATGTCGATCGATTGATTGACAGGCTGTTATAAGCGTTAAATATTTATATTTAACGCTTATGCAGTTGTGCGGTGCACTCTGGATGACAGTTGATTATATATCGTTGTTATTTTATACATGTGTTGTAGAAAATCCATATAATTAACATTATATGGTAATTGATTGGACCTCATTCCAGTTTTGAAATAGAATATTTGAATAGAAATATTTGAATAGAATATTTGAATAGAAATATTTGAATAGAAATATTTGAATAGAATATTTGAATAGAAATATTTGAATAGAATAATTGAATAGAAATATTTGAATAGAATATTTGAATAGAAATATTTGAATAGAATATTTGAATAGAATTTTTGAATAGAATTTTTGAATAGAAATATTTGAATAGAATATTTGAAAAGAAATATTTGAAATAAAATATTTAAAAATAGAAATATATGAAGCAGTGTTTATTAGATTTGCGCCATTTTGACGTGAACGATATTTATATCGAATTTATTCCTTTTTCAATGAATATTGAAAGTGATTTCAAAATTCAAATTAAATTGAATAGAATAGAAATTCGAATTAAATTGAAAAGAATTGAAATTCAAATTAAATTTAAATTGAAGTTGAAATCGATTTGAAATGAAATTAAAACGAATTTATATTGAAAAATTTAATCATGATTTGAATTTTGAAAAGGAAGTTGAAACCGTTTTGAAAACGAATTTAAACGATTTATAAAATACGTTTTGAAAGGAAATCAATGAAATATATAGTGTATATATATATATATATTATATATATATTATATATATAATGGCCTGAATAGAACGCGCCGCGCTGCGGCAGATCGCGAATTTCGACCATTAACTTCGAATGGATATTGCGGGAGATCCGACCATCGGATTCTCCTAAAACCGGAACCGTTGGGTTCGTATCGAAAAGTGCTTTCTAACGAATATTAGAAATTATAAATCTAATGGTTGGATTTGGAATTATTTCCAAATCAAATTTGAAAAAGGTCACTGTAAGTGCAGTTCGATGGCCGTTGATGGAAATCGACTAAATGGGCCTTGATAAAATTACTAAAAATATTAATAATTTATGTAAAATCATAATAAATGATTTGGAAAGAATTGGGATGAAAAACTCCATATTTGAAAAGATAAAAATAGATTTTTATCGAAATGAACTAGTTTTAAACTAGAATTATAATTCCATTTGTTTTTAAAATAAATAAATTGGATTTGAAAGGGTTTTGAAAGTAACCAGGATTTCCAATAATTGAATTGGAATTGATTTGAATCAAAATTGTCTTTGGAATATTTCGATGTTGGATTTCGTGATTATACAGATATTGTTATGGAAATTTAAAAGATATATATATATATATCATTATTTCGAATAAGATATTTGTTGGTCGTAGAATTTGATATTGAATATAAGCCGATATATTTTCTATTCAGAGCCTTGTATTTAATATCAAATGTGATTTGGGTTTGTCGTGAATGGTGTCTTCATTAACACTTTTCTTAAACCCAGTTGAGAAAAAGATTAAATCTTTTTATTTAGATTTAATGAAGGGTGCCAATTAAATGGTATTTAATTGGAATTGAATTTGAATTGATTTTTGGGTTTATCGTGAACAATGTTTTAAATAACACTTGTTCTTTAACCCGATAATTAATGGAATGTGATTTTGTGTTGTCGTGAACGGTATCTTCAATAATACTATTCTTAGACCCAACTGAGTTAAGAAAATCAGAAACTAACTGGAGATTAGTTAAGTTGAACGGTTTCTTGGGTATTGATCTGATGTTGGTTTCGGCCTTCGGGGTTAATACTTAGGGAATTGCTCACTTGCTATTTTATGGTTAAAGGCTAATTGAAATATGATGTGATTTTGGGGTTTATCGTGAACCGTGTTTTAAATGACATCGGTTCTTTAACCCAGTTAAAGATTAAAACTAAGTGGAGTTTTAATGAATCTTTAATTAGATTGAAATGATCGAGAATGGAGTATCACTAGTTTTGCTCCAGGCAAGAGTTAAATCTTTAATTAGATTTGAACGTGAAATGGTAATTGAATTTTCTGATAACACCGTGGTGTTAGATATGAAGTATTACCAGTTTTACTTCATGGGATGAATAGGTTGGGATTGGGAAATTAAAATAAATGATTACTTCGGTGTGGTTCGCTAATCCCGACTAGTTTGAAGTGATATTCAAAGGAAGATTAAAGAATAAATTTAAAAGAATTAATCTTTGATAAAATTAATGTGAACCTTTCCCTAAGAATGTGAAATTTAGAAACTAACTATAGGTTAGCTAAGCAGAACGGTTTCCTGGGTATTGATCTGATGTTGGTTTCGGCCTTGGGGGATAATATTTGGTGAATTATTCTCTTGCTAATTTGCGGTTAGTGACTGATGAATTGGAATGAGGCATATGTTGTGTTTGTGTAACACTTGTTTATTATATACGCGAGTTATTCAGAAAGACCGGGTTTATCCCATTTTAAATAACTGATTCGACGATGAGTCGAAGATGAAGACGGTGGTTGAAAACCGGAGGTCTTCACGTAGTTTGGGTGATTACTGATGATCTTGATTGGGATGTACACCCAAGAGGAGGGAATCAGTTGGTGATCGTCCAGACGTACTTGGAGATCGATGGATATGCGAGGTACAAGGTGCCTCCGGTTTCGTTCAGACCCAGAACAGACATGTAAATGGACTGTGTGTCTGACATTGGATATCATTCTGTGTGATTGATGGATATTGGTTGCATGAGGTGGTTTGACTGTGTGGCATGATAAGATGCAAATGATCAAGGCTTCTGTTGAAAAGCAGAGTCTTATGATTGATGATCAAAGCACAGCCTGTGTGGCATAACTTTGTGTAGCATTGATTCGCGAGCCTCACACCCCGGTAGTGAACCAGAAACGGAAGAGGACTGCAGGGAGAACATCCGTTTCCTTCTAGCTAGGAGTTGTGTCAGTGTTTTTACGCGGCCTGACATTTTACTTATGTGGATGATGGATAGCGAGGCGCCTCAGATATATCGCTCGTTCCCGAACCGATGGAGTTATTCGTTGGCTCATTTACACTCCATAGGGCAGGGAGATGTAGTGTTCAGGATTTCGTCTAATCCACATCGGTGGACCGGCCCTGAAGATCCAAGGGTCGATGCGTTCTGATCCTGAGACATGGTCTAGATTGTCTCGAATTCGTTAGAGAACGATCCCTTGCCTCGGTTCACAGATGGAAATCCAACTTCCAATACATGACGTTTCAGTTTTAGTTGTAATCCTATATATGGCGACATAGTGGGATGGGGCGCTCATGCCGTCTATGATTGATATTTATGATTGTATATAAAATCAGAAACTAACTGGAAATGAGCTAAGATGGGTGGTTTCCTGGGTATTGGTCTGATGTTGGTTTCGGCCTTCGGGGTTAATACTTAGGGAACCGTTCTCTTACTAGTTTACGGTAGGAGTCTGATTAAGAATCAAAAGATGAAATTTAGCGTACCAAGCATTCTTTGGCTATTATAAGGTAAAACCCTATCCTCCGGTTTGTGTTGCATTGTGTGATGGGACCTGGGTCTTATAATAGCTTCATTGTTCTTTATTTAACATTGCGCTGTTGTTTCATGCACTGGTATTCTTGGGAGGAAACCCGTTCCGTGTCATACGGCGTGGTCCCTCGATTTACCTAACTTTAAAATAAGATTAATAACTGTTTTAGTTCTCACACCAGTCCCATGACTGACTTGGAGTTTATTGTTTTAACCTAAACTCTAGGTGCCCTTATTTTGACACGGGCAGCTAGCAGTTTTGGTTTTGCAGATTTATATTCACAGGATCCTGGTTTACAGCTGGAATGATATCCGGAAAGCTCTGTATCCTTATATCTCTTTCAGTTGTGTATTGTATTATTTTTCCGCAGCTATGTAATGTATTATAATCTCTGATATTTTTCTGATGTATATTATTTTCGATATACTCTTATATTATGTACTCTGATGTAACATTATTATGATGTTTATAAAAGTCTTCTGTTTTTTGTTCTGATGTGTTGTATGACCAGAGTTAGCGTATATGGGATTCGAACGGTCTTGGTCGATTTAGCGATCGATTAGGTTCGAGCGAAATCCGTGTCGTTACAGCTGGTATCAGAGCTTTGGTTAAACTCAAATCTTTGGGGTACAACTCGTTAGAACAGAATAAATGGCTCATCAGTGATTGGATTAGTAATATCATATGAAAGAATCCTCTTTAGAGACAGAATCAGTAGCATTCTAGAATGAGTAACTCGTTAGAGATGGGGTTAGTAATGCCCCAGAACGAGTTGAGAGTGACAAGTTTGTAAATAATGTATTTGTGATTATAGATATAATCTAGTTTTAAAAATGTGATTTTTGACTATATATCAAAATTTTAAATTTGTAACGTTAAATTCACTAATTGATTGATGGTTGTGTTGTATGATTATCCCTTTAAACCAATGTATGAAAGAACGGTGAATTTATGCCAAATTGAACCAAATTTTGAACTGTATTGAAAATTTGTCGCATTTGCATACATATACATGTACTTACATTGAACAGGTCATAGCAAGGAGGCTAAAGAAGAGGAATAAAATTGTTTGCCCGACAAATAGGTACATGTTTATTGTATTTCTTTGGGTTTGGATGATTTTATGAGCCGATTGGCTTTTTCTTTTTCTTTTGGATTGATGAAGGCCATGCGAGGCTATATGAAATATCCCGAAGTCCCCGGTGCAAGGGAGGTTATGGCGAAATTTTTCGAAAATTTAGGGTGTTAGCCAAATTTTTGAAAAATTTGAAAAGTTCTTAGAAACTGAAAAGTTGAAGAACTTAAGCCGTAAAGAAAAAAATGAAAGTTGAGTAGATTAGTTAAACAACTTTCGGCTTCGTTCCTTTTCGGGGACGAAAAGTTTTAAGTGGGGAGGATTGTAATAACCCGGAATTCTGAGCCAATTTAAAAATTTTATTTTGGCTATTTTAATGAATTTTGATTATTTAAAATGAATTATTTTAAATAATAACGATGAAAAATTTATTTTCGACGAAGTTAAAATGAACAAATTTATTTTAATTATATAACGAGCCTGAAATGGCGCGGTAGTTTGAAATTTCGATTTCGAATTTCAAATGAATATAAAGAATTCGTTTTAAGTCGGAATTGGATGAAACCAGAAATATCTAATTCTGTTTGACGATATGTTTCTAACGGATGTAAGAAACTGAGATTTCACTTTAGAAGTTGAAAGATATGTCTAGTTTAAAATTCAGAAAAGTCGTTATGGAATTCTGGCCCTTAAAAATGGAAATTTTGCAAATGACCTCGGTTTTTGACGAAACCATTTTGTTGGATCCGCGATGTCAAATTATTGCTAGGTTTCAAACTTCATAATTTTTCGAATCAATATGTGAGTGTGGCAAAGGAAAACGCGTTTGACCAGTTTTAGTTTATTTTAATCGACTGGAAAATGTCCATTTTTCAAACGGTCTCAGAATTTGACGAAATTATTTTGTTAGCACCATATCGTCAATGCGAAGCTAGAAAATATTTTTCGGGAATTTTTATAGTCAGTATGTGGCCCCGGTAAATTGAAATGTACGTTTAAAATTCAATATAATGATTTATATTGTAATTTAAAGAAAAACTGACCGTAACAGCCGAATTGGGTTACGAAACATATCCTGTTGTATTCGGGATGGGGGTATTTGGCTAAGGGCGACTTTGGTTGGGTTTAATATGGAGTTATGTAGCGAAATTTTAAAACAAAGAAAAATTTAAAATAGAATAATAATAAAATATTAATATAAAAGGAGTTAACCCTAGTCTCCTTCACCAAACATCAGATCCGCCTCCCACAAATAAAAATAAAATAAAATAAAACCCATCGCTCCTTCGTGAAGTCAACGCCGCCGTAGGGCCTCCATCGCGTGCCGTCCCCCTCCTTGTCAGAGCCGCCCTCCGCCGTGTATCCCCTCAGCTCCCCCTCTCTCCGCTCGAACGCCCAAAGCCCGAACCTCAAGCCCTAAATATCGCTGCCACTACCCAAGCCACCACCACCTGACGATTGCGCCGCCACACCCCCAGTCAGCCCCCACCAGCGTCGAGACCACCCGACCACCTAGCGCCGACGAGTACCCCCTACCTTCGATGAACAGTAAGCTCTTTATTTATTAATTTTCATTGTTTTATTTATATAATTCAAACATTATCTGATATCAGTTCTTGTATGTATGCGTAGTTGCAGAACGAGAAAAAAATCGATGTCTTTTGTAGTGAAAGGTGCGATTTTCGTGTAAGGTTATGATAGAAAAAATGCGATTTTTATATATAATATCGATGTGTAAAAATAAGCTTTTTTAAATGTGAAAAGATTCAATTTTTATCATAGTAAAAATTATATTTTTATCGTAGTAAAGACGATACTTTTAGATAGGAAAGTTCGATATTTTTACATATAGTGTAACACCCCACACCCGCTAAGGTCACTCACTAAGTGAATGCCTTAACTTCAGTGGAGTATTTCAAGTGAATATAGAACAGAAAAATTACAACAAGATAGATATAAATAATACTTGAAAATCTAAAACATCATTTCATTGCAGCAGAAGGTAAACATGTTTAGTTACAACCCCATAAAAGAGTCAAGTACTAAATATCCATCCTGATAAAAAACACAAGTACATAATCCCACTACATAACTAATAGCCATAAAAGAAAAGAAAAGATAAGCTGAGCTTTACATCAACGGTCCAAGCTCCAAAAGATAGATAAGCGATCTGATCAAAGCCCACTAGTACTAGGCCCAACCAGAGGACCTAAGGGGGAAAAAGATAAAAACAACGGGGTCAGACATAAGTCTGAGTGAGCCCTATAATTTTAACAATACAATCATTAAAGTAATTAGGGTATGATATAAACTTGGTACGGTGATGACTGGGAATAAATGACTACACTAAGCACCCAACTAGACATAGGATGAACTAAGATAACGGTAAAGACACATCTACCCACCCAAAGGTAATTACTAACTGCACCACACCAGTCATTCCCACTTAAAGGTTGATCTCACCCAAAGATTTAGAAAATTTAACTAGTAGTTTCGTGTACCCCTAGCTGACTACATAGGTGCCGTCTGCCCCTATCTCCGCTAGGAGTACCCACTACTGCCCATGCGATCGGCCCCCTAACGTAGATACCCGTGCTGGCCCCACAGTGGGGTGTATCACTCCCCAAAGTGGCAACCCGATACAACCAACGGTGCACGGCTTATACCTACACGATGCAACAACGTCTTACCTACCAGCCCGGGTCCACACACGCATATGAAACCTGTTGGACTTGCTTTGCCACTGCTAGCCCGTTTTTTGCCTCTTATAGTCAAGCCCAGTACGCGTGTCCCGTCCTCGACATGGGTCGAGCCCAATAAGATACATACGGGTTACTGGTTGAAATGGGCCCCCACAAGCTACCCACCTAAGCTTGTCCCTTCTACTTGGTTAAGTATTCTAATCGTATTTTCTATTGCCACCCAAGGCAACCCACTAGATTTCCACATGCCACCCAAGGCACTTACTTGATTTCCACATGCCACCCAAGGCACCCACTTAACCCCTCATGCCCCACTACATGCTTATCTGGTTAAGTGTTTCTTAATTGATTAAGAACGTAACCTTTGTAAAGACCTCTCACATTAGACTGTCTTTTATGGCAGCTGGATTTGCCGGTCGGTTCCGGGCAGCCTTACGCCATAACAGAGTCTAACCTCGTGTCTTTACAGTTGTCACGTATTTAGTTTATGCCTAAGACCTCTAACATTGGGCCAATCATTTGTAGCCGCTGGATTTCCCGGTCGGTTCGGGGCAGTCTTATGCTACAAAAGGGTCCAACCTCGTGTCTTAGTCGATTAATTACACCTAATTAATCACCCCCATAATTTGTATTAATTATCCCTAATTAATTACCAATTTAACGATGTACATAATTGACTCAATTATGTCCATCCACTTTATGGTATGCATAATCATACCAACTTCACACCATTTTATTAACATGAATATTAACCCCATCGTTCCCCACGTAATACGTTGACATGACATACCTAAAAGGGGAGATTCATCACAAACACAATGGGTTCAACTTGCATAACATTAGCATCAACATGGGTTTTAAAGGTGTCAACATGCATATATGACCATAGCATCAAACCCAACTAGCATAAATAATCAACCCAAACTTGCATGAATCGCATATGTCATAAAGAGGGTAACTTGTATAAGTTACTTATGTCATACAAAGGGGTAAACTTGCATATGTATGTATGACATACAAAGGGGTTAACTTGCATATGTATGCATATCATACAAAGGTGTAAACTTGCACATGTTACTTGCATATAATCAAACACCAAACTTGCATAACATGTCATATATGAACTTGCATAAAATCAAACACCAAACTTGCATAACATGGTGTCATAATGGATCAATGTTTATCATAGTGATTTGCATAACTAGCATCATGAGCACATAGCATAAAACTTGCATAACTAGCATCATGAACATATAGCATAAAACTTGCACAACTAGCATCATGAACTCATAGCTATGACTTGCATAACTTGCATAACATCATGAACACATAGCATATGACTTGCATAACTTGCATTGATCCACATACATAACCATAACCTCATTATATCCTATCATAATTAGCTTAGCAATTGCTTGCTAAAGGCATAGAAACTCACAACTTGTTGATTAGCACTCCTATGAAGAAGATTAAGTTGCTAGAGTTGATTAGAAGTTGATTTGAGAAGCTATCTTCTTCTACAATTTGATGGAGGCTCCTTCAAGTTGCATTTTGACGGCATAACGACGTTGTATCTATTTTTAGTATGAATTAGGGTGGTCTTACGGTGTATTTATAGAATTAGGACGTAGTTTAGGCCCTTAGATTAACCCTAATTTAGTTTAGAGCCGTCAGATTTCACCACAAGCCACCAAAACACAGCCCAAAGCTCAAAACAGTGCACCCAGGCCAAACTGACCGACATGGGGGTCGACCCCTGGGTCGGCACATGGGTCGACCCCTTGGGGGGGTCAACACCCATGTCGACCCTAGTGTCGACAACCTCTATCTGGCGGGAATTTTCCCGCCTCTTCTGAAATTTGAAATTTGAATATTTTAAATCTGTTTTGAATTTTCTGAAACTTCGGATGGCCATAACTTCTTCATACGAAGTCCAAATCACGCAAACTCGGATTCTATCTCAACCATAATTCCAAGACGAACACAATGGCGCAACCCTTTTCCCTTAATTCTCACGTCTGAGATTATTATTCTTTAATTACTAAACATTAATATTAAGTGAAATTCGGGGTGTTACATTCTCCCCTACTTAAAGGATTTCGTCCCCGAAATCTCCAAGTCAAGAAGAACGTATCCTACCAACCAAACAACCATCTACTCAAACCATCAAACACTGGAATCCATTGTCCTTAAAGTTTCTTATGCTGTATGAACATATGCAAAAAAAAAAGTGTGTGTATATGTTTCCTATCTAATGCAAAATCAGGCGGTCTACTGATTCAGTTGACCTCCTTAATGCAAACCATGATAGTGCCATGCATCCAATATGTATGCGAAAGAATCCTATCGACACACACTATTACTACATGTGTGCACAACCATACAACAAAATGCATCATCCATATAACAACACAACCATTATACATCCATTAATATAGCTACCACACACAATTATATGCAATATGCAATATGAAGTGACTGAGCCGCTCTAGTGTCTAAAGTGTGTGCATATGCATCCACGAGCAACCACTATCAACCACTTGCATCCACATGCATCCATCAATCATAACATGTCTCAAACACATGTTTCAACTATAGGTTTACCCTATCTAAAGGTCAAAGATACTAATGAGAGGACATACTAAATATAAGATAAGTACTAGACAAACGATAAAGGAGAAGTTAAAAGACATACCCTCAAAAAGGAATGGGTACAGTGAACGCATCTTCGCTTCTGTCTCCCAAGTAGCATTGCTCTCATCCTCTCCCCATTGCACTTTGACTAGTCGAACCTCTCTGTTTCTCAACTTCCTAACCTCTGACCCAAGGATGCGAGTAGGAGCTCGTCGAATCGTCGCATCACGCTCTACCTCCACTTCTCTAAGCAAGCTCGGCTCTACCACCTCTGCGGTCTCATGTAGGCACTTCCTCAAATGTGACACATGGAATACGTCATGTACCCCACTAAGTCTCTCAGGTAAATCCACTCTATATGCCATACATCCAATCCTTTCCTTAATAGGAAACGGTCCTACAAATCTTGGTGCTAACTTCCCAACGGACCCAAAGCGAACAACGTTCCGTAATGGAGATACTTTAATAAAGACCATGTCCCTAACACAAACTCAAGATCCGTGCTCCTCTTATCCGCGTAAGATTTCTGCCTATCTTGCGCTGCTTTCATCCTTCTTCGAATCAAATCAATCTTTTCCGAAGTCTCTCTAACCATATCGGGCCCAAGCAAGATCTTATCCGTAGATTCCCACCAACATGTAGGTGATCGACAAGGCCTTCCATAAAGAGCTTCAAAAGGAGCCATACCAATACTAGATTGAAAGCTGTTATTATATGCGAACTCCACTAATGGAAGATGCTCTTCCCATGTACCTCAAAAATCTAAGATACAAAGCCTCAAAAGGTCTTCCAGAACACGATTCACCCTCTCGGTCTGGCCGTCTGTCTAAGGATGATATGCGGTGCTCAAATACAACTGAGTCCCTACCGCCTCTTGCAAACTCTTCCAAAACTCGCTAGTGAAGATAGGATCTCGATCGCTCACTATGCTAGAAGGTACACCATGCAACCGAACTATCTCTCGAAGATAAACTGAAGCTAGCCATGGAGCAGTCCTCTTACTCTTCACGGGTATGAAATGGGCACTCTTAGTAAGTCTGTCTACCACAATCCAAATTCCCGTATTACCCTTCCTCGATCTTGGTAACCCATCAATAAAATCCATCGAGACGCTATCCCACTTCCATTGCGGAACTTCCAACGGGTGAAGCAACCCACCGGGTTTCTTTTGCTCCGCTTTCACTTGTTGGCACACCAAGCATCTAGCGACATACTCGACCACATCTTTCTTCATACCGGCCCAAAAGAAAACTCGCTTCATGTCTTGGTACATCTTGTCCCCACCGGGATGAATGGTCATCTTCGAACGATGCGCATCATCAAGTATAGCCATCCTCAAATCCTCATCTTGCGGTACACAAAGTCTACCGTCTCTACACAACCACCCCCTATCGTCTAGGCTGTACCTACTCAAATGGCTGGACGACTCCCCCCTTATGAGCTTCTCTACTAACTCAACCAACTGTGGGTCATCCCGCTGTGCCTCGCCAATCCGTCCCAAAAGAGTAGGTCTGACCTCTAAGGATGCTAGCAAACCGGGTATAAAGTCAACGGAAGGTCTGAAATCAAACATTGAGATAAATTCCAAGCTTCGTCGTTCCACGAACAATGGACTCAAGGACAACCTTTTTCTGCTTAAGGCGTCTGCCACCACGTTACCCTTGCCAGGGGTATACGCTATCTCGAAATCATAGGATGCTAAGAACTCCATCCACCTTTGCTGTCTCAAGTTCAAATCCTTCTGCGAAAACAAATACTTCAATGATTTGTGGTCAGTGAACAATTCGAACCTCTCTCCAAGAAGATAATGGCTCCAAGTCTTAAGCACAAAAACAATAGCGGCCAACTCTAAATCATGGGTAGGGTAAATTTTCTCATGCTTTCTCAACTGCCTTCCCCCATAGGTTATTACCCTTCCCTCTTGCATTAAGACTGCGCCTAGTCCTGTCCCACAAGCATCGGTATAGACAACAAATGGCTTGCTCCCATCTGGCAACACTAAGACTGGAGCTGTGGTTAAAGCTCTCTTTAACCGTTGGAACGCATCATCACAATTTACGTCGCATGTGAAGACTAGATTCTTCTTCGTCAAGCGAGTTAATGGGGCTGATATCTTCGCGAAGTCCTTGATAAACTTCCTATAGTAGCCAACCAACCCCAAGAAACTCCTCACCTCGGTAGCATTCTTCGGAACCTTCCAATCTTGGATGGACACTACCTTCGCGGGATCCACAGCTATCCCTTCCTTAGAGACCACGTGCCCTAAGAACCGCACCTCCTTCCTCCAGAAGTGACATTTAGAGAATTTAGCCTTAAGGCTATGCGCTCGAAGAGTCTCCAACACTTCCCTAAGATGTAGGGCATGCTCTTCTTCACACTTAGAAAAGACTAAGATGTCATCCACAAAGACCACCACGAACTTATTAAGGTACTCCCTGAACACCCTACTCATCAAATCAACAAAGTATGCAGGGGCGTTCATCAAACCAAATGGCATCACAAGCCACTCATAGAAACCATCCGGAGTCCTAAAGGCACTCTTGTCTATGCTATCCTCAGCCACTCTCAACTGATGAAACCCCGTGGTCAAGTCCAACTGCGAAAACACTGAGGCGCCAACCAACTGATCAAAGAGATCATCAATCCTCGGCAATGGGTGTCTATTCTTCTTTGTGAGCTTGTTGAGTTCTCTATAGTCTACACAAAGTCTGAGGGACTCATCCGCCTTCGTGGCAAAAACTACTGGAGCACACCACTCCGATATACTTCGTCTTATGAACCCCTTTTCAAGAAACTCCCCAACTTGCTTATGGAGTTCCCTCCTCTCACGAGGAGCCATGTGGCGCACTGGTAAAGATACTGGTTTAGCATTGTCCACCAGATATATTCGGAAGTCTATCTCCCGCTTCGGAGGTAAGCCCTTCACCTCCTCAAACACATCCGAGTACACCCGGACCACTCTAACAGATCGGAAACTCTCGACCGAAGCGTCAAGCGATTCAAGACAACTTAGCATAACAGAATCCATGGGATTACAAGAGATCTCGAGAGTGTTACCCAAGCGTGTCATGAGCCTAACAACTCTCCTTTCACAATCAAGAACGACACCATTACTGGATAACCAGTCCATGCCCAAAATCAACCCACAGCCCGTGATGCCCAAAACAAAAGCATCACATCTAATCTCAACGCTAAGTATGGAAATCTTCAAACCCAAACATATCATGGACAAATAAGTGGAGCCCCCAATTGGGTTTGAAACAACCAAGGGATCATCAACTAGACTGGTGTCTAAGTGAAGTGACTCAACTAATGATGATGAGATAAACGAATGCGATGCGCCAGAGTCAAACAAAGTATAGACAGGATGATCAAACAGAAAAACCAGACTTTCAACGGAAATAGTTCTACCTCTTTCCTGAATCGGTGGAACCGCGAGAGCCTGAACTTGCCCCCTTGCCTGACCTGGTGCCATAAGAGCTTGCACCTGTCCCCCTGAGGTAGACCCCGTCCTCTGCCCCTTCTTAGGGCAGTCCTTCACTAGATGCCTTGCTTCGCCATAGTGGAAGCAGCCCGTCTTCTTATTCTTCCGACAATCTTTGCTTAGGTGGCCTGGTGTCCCGCAATCGAAGCACTTCTTCTTTCCCTTGCCACCGTTGCCTTTCCTACCCTTGTTTTGCTGTTGCTGTTGAGGTCTCTTCTGATCTCCTTTCTTCTCGGGTGCATTATTAGCATTGAGACCCTTCTCTTCCTCATGCATGAGTGCCATGTCTACTAGCTTCTCAAAGGTGGCCCCCATAGGGATGTGAGTCATAGCCAATCCATGCATTGGTTCATTCAAGCCCTTAACGAACCTCAAAGCCTTCTTCTCCGGTGTATTCACCACGTCTATGCCAAATCTTGCTAGGTGATTAAACTTGTTGACATATTCCTTTACTGATAGGTTTCCTTGCTTTAGAGTCAAGAACCTTTCCATATACAGATTTTCTTCTGCCCTTGAAAGAAACTATGCTACAAACCTTTGCCTGAAATCCACCCAAGAGTCAACAGGGTGCTCTCCATTAGTGACTTCCCACCGGAACGAGGCCTCTCCCTTCATTAACCAAGCAGCTAACTTGACTTTCTTTCCTTCTTCCATCTCAAAGATGTCTATCAACTCTTCCACCTCCTTAAGCCAATCCCTAGCTTCCACAAAAGTTTCTGATCCTTGAAAAGGTTTCCCTCCCATAGCCTTAAATTCCTTGCAAGTCTTAGCAAAAGTATCCGTGCGAGGAGGAGGAGGGGGAGGAAGATCGGGTGCTACTGTTGGTGGAGGAACATTTGCTGGACCCGCAGTGGCGGCACTAGCCTCCATGAACCTCCTATATTATACTGGTATCGCTACGCCCTCCGGAAAGTTAAGATCTTCAGCCATGCTGAAATGAAAAAGGAAAGATTCAAAACGGAGAATTCGAAAGGTAAAGATATGGCTATTGGGGATTATGCTTTTCTTTCAAAAACTTTTCTCTTAAAAGACATGTTTTTGAAAATACTTCTTCCAAAAATGTTATTTTTTTTTAGAAAAATAGTTTTCTAAAAATTTTATCTGTTCCGGTAACCTTCAGCTCTGATACCACGTGTAACACCCCACACCCGCTAAGGTCACTCACTAAGGGAATGCCTTAACTTCGGTGGAGTAATTTAAGTGAATATAGAACAGAAAAATTACAACAAGATAGATATAAATAATACTTGAAAATCTAAAACATCATTTCATTGCAGAAGAAGGTAAACATGTTTAGTTACAACACCATAAAAGAGTCAAGTACTAAATATCCATCCTGATAAAAACATAAGTACATAATCCCACTACATAACTAATAGCCATAATAGAAAAGAAA
Source organism: Allium sativum (assembly GCA_030737875.1). NCBI lineage: Eukaryota > Viridiplantae > Streptophyta > Magnoliopsida > Asparagales > Amaryllidaceae > Allium > Allium sativum. The sequence continues at coordinate 523,834,338 of CM060923.1, read as the reverse complement.
AGATAAGCTGAGCTTTTACATCAACGGTCCAAGCTCCAAAAGATAGATAAGCGATCTGATCAAAGCCCACTAGTACTAGGCCCAACTTGAGGACCTGAGAGGGAAAAAGATAAAAACAACGGGGTCAGACATAAGTCTGAGTGAGCCCTATAACTTTAACAATAAATTCATTAAAGTAATTAGGGTATGATATAAACTTGGTACGGTGATGACTGGGGATAAATGACTACACTAAGCAGCCAACTAGACATATGATGAACTAAGATAACGGTAAAGACGCATCTACCCACCCAAGGGTAATTACTAATTGCACCGCACCAGTCATTCCTACTTAAAGGTTGATCCCACCCAAAGACTTAGAAAATTTAACTAGTAGTTTCGTGTACCCCTAGCTGACTACATAGGTGCCGTCTGCCCCAATCTCCACTAGGTGTACCCACTACTCCCCAAGCGATCGGCTCCCTAACGTACATACCTGTGCTGACCCCACAGTGGGGTGTATCACTCCCCAAAGTGGCAACCCGATACAACCAACGGTGCACGGCTTATACCTACACGATGCAACAACGTCTTACCTACCAGCCCAGGTCCACACACGCATATGAAACCCGTTGGACTTGCGTTGCCACCGCTAACCCGTTTTTGGCCTCTTATAGTAAAGCCCAGTACGCGTGTCCCGTCCTCGACATGGGTCGAGCCCAATAAGATACATATGGGTTACTAGTTGAAATGGGCCCCCACAAGCTACCCACCTAAGCTTGTCCCTTTTTCTAGTGCATCCCACTTAACCCTTTAATCATGTTTAATTACATGTTTCCACTTGGTTAAGTATTCTAATCGTATTTTCTATTCCTACCCAAGGCAACCCACTAGATTTCCACATGCCACCCAAGGCACTAAGTTGATTTCCACATGCCACCCAAGGCACCCACTTAACCCCTCATGCCCCACATGCTTATCTGGTTAAGTGTTTCTTAATTGATTAAGAACGTAACCTTTGTAAAGACCTCTCACATTAGAATGTCTTTTATGGCAGCTGGATTTGCCGGTCGGTTCCGGGCAGCCTTACGCCATAACAGAGTCTAACCTCGTGTCTTTACACTTGTCACGTATTTAGTTTATGCCTAAGACCTCTCAAATTGGGCCAATCATTTGTAGCCGCTGGATTTGCCGGTCGGTTCCGGGCAGTCTTATGCTACAAAAGGGTCCAACCTCGTGTCTTAGTCGATTAATTACACCTAATTAATCACCCCCATAATTTGTATTAATTATCCCTAATTAATTACAAATTTAACGATGTACATAATTGACTCAGTTATGTCCATCCACTTTATGGTATGCATAATCATACCAACTTCACACCATTTTATTAACATGAATATTAACCCCATCGTTCCCCACGTAATACGTTGACATGACATACCTAAAAGGGGAGATTCATCACAAACACAATGGGTTCAACTTGCATAACATTAGCATCAACATGGGTTTTAAAGGTGTCAACATGCATATATGACCATAGCATCAAACCCAACTAGCATAAATAATCAACCCAAACTTGCATGAATCGCATATGTCATAAAGAGGGTAACTTGCATAAATTACTTATGTCATACAAAGGGGTAAACTTGCATATGTATGACATACAAAGGGGTTAACTTGCATATGTATGCATATCATACAAAGGTGTAAACTTGCACATGTTACTTGCTTATAATCAAACACCAAACTTGCATAACATGTCATATATGAACTTGCATATAATCAAACACCAAACTTGCATAACATGGTGTCATAATGGATCAATGTTTATCATAGTGATTTGCATAACTAGCATCACGAGCACATAGCATAAAACTTGCATAACTAGCATCATGAACATATAGCATAAAACTTGCACAACTAGCATCATGAAATCATAGCATATGACTTGCATAACTTGCATAACATCATGAACACATAGAAGATGACATGCATAACTTGCATAACATCATGAGCACATAGCATATGATTTGCATAACTTGCATTGATCCACATACATAACCATAACCTCATTATATCCTATCATAATTAGTTTAGCAATTGCTTGCTAAAGGCATAGTGTTAGACCAAAAAGTGGTTCTAACACCCAAATTGATTAAAAGCAAATGAAATGAGATAAAAATGAAAATGAACACACAGGATTTATAGTGGTTCGGCAAAGAAATGCCTACGTCCACTTATCTTTCACTATTTTCAATGATTCAGTTGCAAATACAATGAAATATTCACTTGATTTCTCTCACAACTCCCTTACAATCACTCAATTGACTAAAAACAAATAATGAAAGAAGATTTGGATTCTCCGGGAGTGCTGGAATTCGGATTATGAAGGTGGTTGGATTCTCCAAGTGCCAGAAAAAAAGATCCTTTTCTTTGTCTCCAGACGGGGTATTTATAGGGGAGAATTTGCTCAAAACCCGATCCGGATCGGAGCCACGTGTCATCCATCCCATTAGCCTCGGGTTCAGATGGATTACTGTGTTGACAACGCATCAGAGTAGTGGACGTTGAGGGTAGGAACTGGTCATGGCCGATCCGAATATCCTGGCGCTCATGCAGGAGAGTGACGTGGAAGACAGGGTCGGGTCGGAGAGGCATGCACAAGGGGTTCGGATTGGGATACCCGATCCGACCCGGATTGACTTGGAACCAATTCTCTCATCTCTTTATCCTGCTCCGCTCCGCTCCAACCTATCTCTGTAGCAATTGGGTGACTTTCCGATCCGACTGGAAGTAGTTTCCCCTCCGATCCGAATAGCTGTGCTTCTTTTATTCCAAGAGTAACAGTTCACCGATCCGAACAGCAGAGTTTACCCTATCCGAACCGCTGTCCTGCTCCGATCCGACCCGCTTCAAAGTTTTTCAAGTTCTTCAATATTTCATATCTTGACTTTGTGTTGCCCATTTCACAAAGTGGGCTAATATTTTGCCCCTCAAAGGTTGCTTCTGTTGGAGACGGAGCATGCTTTGACCATCGATGCATAGCACTCTTCGAGGTATTTTCTCTTTTGATTTTCCTTGCGTTTTTATCCTTTTCTTCAAATTTCAATTCAGTTTGTTGCCAAGCTAAAGAATTCGGTTCGGTTCGGAATCCGATCCGAACAGACCCCCTCTTCTTTCTATCTTTTGCTGGAGTATTGGGCCAAGCTTCGCTTCTGGGCTGTCCATCCGATCCGAATCTCCTATTGGGCTGCCGATCCGAATGGGGAGACGAATAGTCACCTTCTTCTTCTATATAAACTTCGCCTTCTTCCTCCTTTCATTTTCACTGTTTCATTCGCGAAGTTCTGTAAAACGAGAGAGAAAATACTCAATTCGTGAAACTTCAAAATCCTTCTTAATTCTCGAAGTAATCACACTGGTAGTTTATAAAACTTTGAACAATCCTTTCTTTAATCATTCTCGAGTCGAATTTGTAGACGATTAGGATGAGTTGAGCATGAAATTCTGATGAACTTTGCCGCCGTGACCCTCCCTCGTCATCATCACCAATGAACTTGTCGTCGTCTCGAGATTGAAATGCTGGAGATTATAATCCGTTGTTAAGTGCACCATCGTAGAGTCGCTTGGTTTTGACTTGAGGGACTAGCACGAGATTGGCCCTGGGGTCGGATAGGGAAGAAAGAGGGTGAAAGAGAAGAAGAAGACGATGAAGAATCGGTTCGGTTCGGAAGGATATGGAAAGTGAAAAAAAAGGAAGAAGGAAGGGAATTCAAGAGGTCGGATCGGGTCGGGGCGAGCAAAGAAAGAAAAAAAGAAACGAAATCTAGGAGATCGGATCGGGTCGGAGCAAGCACTCAAGACAGGAGGGAAGGAGCCTCCCTAACCGGATCGGATCGGATCGTAAAATGATGGAAGAGAAATATAACTAAGTGATCCGATCCGAACCGTTAGGGGACTTTGCCTCCGATCCGATCCGACTTCAATTTCTGAGCTTCAATAAGATTTCCAAGCCTAAGGTCACGCCCCCGATCCGATCCCAATGAATGAATCCGAACCGAACTGAAGCACAGTCTACCTTAACACATAAAAACTCATCTAACTGGCCCAATCAAACTTCGGCATAATCTTCAATTTTATGGACAGTTAGGATATTGCCTTGCGAACGTAACTGGACATCAAGAATTACTTCAACTCTTTATATCTTGCCAAACTTTTTCGTCGCACTTTTAAACATTTACTTTGCACTTTCCGTATACACTGTTCACACTTTAGTTTGCATAAACACACGGGGGGATACGGACTAATTTGCTCTAATTTGTGCTATTGCTTCTTCAATAGTTCTATGACCATGAGACCCAGACGTTCTTCTAGACTAGCTGAGAGGAAAGAAGCCCCGGAAACCTCTAACAAAATTACTCTTGAGGATATATCTTCTCCATCGGATCCAGAATGGGACAATGAGGGTCCAGACTACGGGGTTGGAAATCGGGAAAGCAACGAGGTGTCTTCAGAAAATGAAGTTTCTCTGGGTTTTGAGGAGGAAGGAGGGATTGGTGACGATCGAGCCCCCGATGAATTTGAATCGGCCGTTATATTGGAATCACCTCCAGATTCCGTTCAATCAACAATCGACAACGATCGACTTATCCGAATTTGCTTAAAGTACAGGATAATGAAAAGGGACACTCTAGTGCCTTCAAGCTCTGACCGTCCCCACAATCCTCCAGAAGGATATATGGCGGTCACTCGATTGATGTGCATGGTCGGCGCTATTCCTCCATTCTCTCCCTTCATCGTTGACTTCCTAAGACAAATGCGGATTGCCCCCATGCAGCCGCATTCCAATTCGTATGCCTACTTGCACACTTTGTACATAGCATATCGTGAAATCTTAGGCATAGAGCTCACGTTCGATGACGTTCACTTCTTCTATAATTTCAAGCATCGGACTCGAGAGACTCCATCTTTCTGCCACTTCGAGTCAGTTCCAAAAAGGAAGATAATCTCAGCACCATTCAGCAGTAAAGCTGGAGATTCCAGACTAGAATGGTTCTACGTGAAGCGATAGCCTGGGTGCGCCCAGAGGTGGACAAAATCAAGTAAAGCACTGATTTTCTAAATCCGGGCTCTATACACTTGAATCATCACCTTAACTTGTTTTCCTTTTTGTTTGCAGTCAACAATCCAAAACAAATATCAGATCAGGTGTTCTTTGACCGGATGCATCAACATCTTAATGGCGATCAAATTTTTTTGACTATCGATGAAGTCCTTAAAGACGAATATCTTCACTTTCATGGGCTGTTATCCGTTTTTCGTAGCATTGGTCATGGGACGGCTCCATACGCATATATTCCTCCAGTGGAGGTAGTCCCAGAGATAGGAGAAGGCTCAGGAGTTCCTACAGTGCCTCTTCGAACTTCACCTTCTCCATCTTCTACTCAGGATGACGAATTGGCTTACCTGGTCGAAAAGCATCGTGAAGGATATATTGCCCCCGAGGAGGCTACTTCTCCGGAAAAGTCAACATCCTCCCAAGAGTCGCCACTTAATGCTTCCGAGGGGAATATCCCTAGTACTGATGACCAAATATTTCAGGGTTTGGGGGATCTCCCCTTACCTGAAACTATATACACTTCAGAGGATTTCAGGAAGGATCCTTTAGTCTTTACCTCTTCTGAAGAGACCACTCCTGCTAAGGCTAAAGAGCCTTCCCGTACTAGTCTAGCTTCAGATTCGGGTTGGTTGGGGGGAAACACACCACTTAGGACACACTTTATACAACAGCATTAGCATTCATTGCACCTCTTTCTCCGTGAGTCCATTAATTCTAAATTTCATTTGTCTTATTGTGCAGGTACGATGTCTCAATCCTATTATGATATCAGGAAGCTTCGCCGCAGCATGTCCAATCCACCTCAGGATATCAAGTATGATCGCCGAGATGATCGTGGTAGGGAGGAGAGAAGGCCTTATGATCCCTATCATTCTCGACCCTCACGTTCTCGCTCAGCAGTTTGGCAGGAACAAGAGAAATACAAGGGTTATCAAAGCCGTAGGGAAGAGGACAGACCACCATCTAAAGACTCCACTTCTTCCCATGAGAAGCGCAGTAGAGAGAGAAGTCCTCCGAAAGAAACCGGGTCTCGGAGTAAGCACAAGGTCCCTGCTACTAAACGACCTAGGACAGACAAAGAAACTACTGAATCCTCCTCACACAGGGACACCGAATTGACAATCCCCGCTCCTCCCCCACTAGATGCGGAAACTACAGTAAAGCGGGCATATTTGGAGGAGCAATTTCCCGAACACTACTTCGAGACTTTGACTTTTTTACCTGCCCTTGAACCTGTTTCTTCTAAGTGGGCAGATGAGGCCAAAGCAAAGATAGATGCGGTTGAAAAACAATATACTGAGATGTTTAAATATTCACGCAATCTTTCCAGAATCATTCACACTCTAATCACGAATACTGATTCAATGCAAAAGACCGCGGAGGAAGATGCCAAGGCTTTAAAAGCTCTAGGAAAAGATTTGGAAGATACTCAAGCTCAGCTAGCTGTCGCTCAAAGGGACGCTTCTAACTTCAAACAACAATTTGAGGACATGCAAAAACGTTATCATGACTTGCTTGAATCTCACACTCAAGAGCTTTCTGAATTAAAAAAGCAAGCTGATGAGGCTAAGTCAGAAGCTGCTAAGACACGCCTTACTTATGCTGAGCTTGAACGGAAAAACGCCGAGTTAGCAAAGAGGAGTGCTGAACTAGAAAAGAAGAACGCTGACTTGGCTTCAAAGCCGTTGGAGGCAGAGAACAGAGCTGCCCTGGCCGAGGGCAATGTGGAGTGTGCTATCAAATCTGCGGAGGAAGCCCGCAAGCAATTATCTGAGGCGGAGGCTGATATTCAAGGTTTTGGCGAATTAATGATTGAATTCTTCGCACATATCATCCGTCGCCGAAACATTTCTTGGATCGAGGATTATCCATCCACTCTAGCTCAAGTATGGCATCAGATCGTCGAGTGGGAAAAAGAGGAACTTAAGGTCGATTCCATCGATGAAGATAAGCTAATGGAGAAATACTTGAGGGATGATGAACTGGAGCGCCTAGCCGAAGGGCGCCGCCTCATTGCTGAGGCCATGGAAGAAGACAGACGGAAGTCTAAAAAAAAGAATGCTCTCGAAGCTGGTTCCTCTTCTTCTGCCCCTGCGACTTCTGAAGTAGAGGGGTATGATCCTGAAAATCCGGGAATTCCCCGAACAACTCTGCTATCCCCTAATCCTGAAACAGCATCAGAGGTAGTAGTCACCCCTGCCGAGAAGTCTTCGGAAGGTATCCCTACCTTTTCTCCTCAATTTGTCAAGGCTATTTCTACCTTTCGCCATGTGATTGAGCAATTGATGAAAAACCCATTGTTTTCGCCTGAGTTGATAACTGTTGCTTCTCATTCTGTAGGTGTTGAGCCATCCGAATAACAGATGTGACTCAGGGAGCCACCGCCGGGGCAAAGCCCGTAGAAAAGTCCAAAAGAGGTGAGGATAGGGCTGCTTCTATAGACTTGGGAGAAGGAAGTGAGCCAATTAAGGTCGCCACTCCCCATGATGAAGAAATGATAGCAGCTTTAAAGGACGATGGCGGTGACTGGGGGCATGAAGAGGAACCAGAAGTTGCTATAGTCGGGGAGTCAAAAAATGCTGATGGTGTTACCTTAGCTGCAATGAAAGCTGATCAAGACAAACCCTTGCAATTAAAAGACGAAGAACTAGACCCCGAAGCCCTCAAGCCCCTCGCAGTTGTGGATGCGGGATTAAGGTTAGTTGTTAAGCTCTCAACTAGATCTATTATAGAGGAACTCGCTAAAAAATCTTCTCTTGATTCCAGCGCTCCGCCCTCCGGGAAGAAGTCTACTGGCTCCAGCACCGCATCTTCAGGAAAGAAGAAATCAAAACGAATCCTAACAGAGGCTGAGAAAGAAGCAATGGATGCGGAGAAAGCCGCCAAGAAGTCCAAGGCTCATTCGAAATCTAAATAGTTGATTGCCTTGTGTTGTTTTAGCATTTAATGAACCAACAATTGCTGCTACAAGAGCGGCTCTTGCACCTTCTTTTTTTTTTTTGGCTGCTTTCCTGTACAAATTCATTCATTCGTAAATAAATAAAAAATAATTCATTTTCTACAATGTCTGTTTGTCAGTAGTTCTGCACTTATGTAAAAATGCATGTCTTGCTATAGTTACGAAATGAAGTCACGGAGCGAGGGAATATGTGTATACATATACGCCCCCAGTTAATTCTAATAAATTATTAATGCTTAATCAAGCAATCTAAATGCTTCCGATTTTCTGACGGGATAGCATTTCCTGTGTCGTCAGTGCCTATCGTTTTTTTGGCATTTCTTTTATACTTTCTATCTTTGGAGAGTTAGAGTTAGGGGAAGAATTTCTTTTTCAGCGCTCAGTCGGAGACGCTTTTATACTCTCTCTCTCTCTGGAGAGTTAGAGTTAGGGGAAGAATTTCTTTTTCAGCGCTCAGTCGAAGACGCTTTTATACTCTCTCTCTCTCTCTGGAGAGTTAGAGTTAAGAATGTCGTTTTCTCATTCTTTTATGTCTTATCGCACAAGTAGTCGCTGTGCTTTTTCTTATGTTTAAACTGTCTTTAACCTTTTCAGGCTTTGAATCATCCTGTATTCCATAATCACAACAGAATAATTGATGAATGTATATATGTAATGCATAAAAGTAAATAACACACAATATTTTATAGTGGTTCAGCTAAGTCGTAGCCTACATCCACTTTATAGTCTTTTATTCATATCGTCAGATTTTCCCAAGGCAAGTCGTGCCTTATTACAGAGTTCATAAGAAAAATAGCGAAGAGTACAGCATTTCTAATCCAAATATTGCATTAAGTGTTGGGCATTCCATGCTCTAGGGACTTCTTCGCCATCTACGGTCGTTAACTTAAAGGTTCCTTTTTCAAGTTTCCGTTGGATGACAAAGGGCCCTTCCCATTTTGGACCAAGGCGAGGAAGGGATGGAAAGACTCTCTTTAGCACCAAATCTCCTGGTTCAAATGTCCTGAGGCGAACTTTTTTGTCGTAATAGCGTGCCATCTGACGTCGATGTCTTGCCGCACGCAAATCTGCTTCGTCCCTTTTTTCTTCGACTTCATCAAGAGATTCAAGTAAAAGCTCCCGATTCGTCATCGGGTCATAATATGTCACCCTGTGGGAAGGAACTTCCAGTTTAACTGGAATTACTGCTTCTGAGCCAAAGGAGAGAGAGAAAGGGGTGTGACCGGTGGCCGTCTTAAATGTTGTTCGATATGCCCACAAAGCTAGGGGCAATTCGTCAACCCATTTTGCCTTTGCACGCTCTAACCGTTTCTTGAGGATGAATTTTATTACTTTGTTTATTGCCTCTACTTGTCCATTCGACTGCGGATAGGCAACTGCAGTATATCGCTTGTCAATCTTATACTTCTGGAAGAAATTTCTGAATTCAGTGCTATCGAATTGGGTTCCGTTGTCAGTTATAATCGTCCTTAGGATCCCGAATCGGCATATAATATTTCTGACCACGAAACTTATCACCTTTCTTGCCGTGATCTTGGTCAAGGGCTCAGCTTCCACCCACATCGTAAAATAGTCCACGGCCACTATTGCATATTTCGCTCCTCCATTAGCAATCGGTAGAACTCCAATGATATCAATTCCCCACGTGGCAAATGGCCAAGGACTCACCATTGATTTAAGTTGGGTCGACGGTGCTCTGGGGATTTTGGTGAATCTCTGGCACTTATCGCAGCGTCGTGAATAATCAGCTGCATCTTTATTAATTGTGGGCCAGAAGTATCCATATCGCAATATCTTTTTTGCTAAAGTCTGACCTCCTGTATGATCTCCACACTCACCTTCGTGCAATTCTCTTATACACGTTTGATGTCGTCGTGTGCAATACATCATAACAGGGGCATGGAAAATCCCTGCCTATAAAGAATATCATCTTGTATTACATATCTAGTAGCCTTGCGAACTATAGCCCTTCTCTCACTCTTCTTTGACAGGAGTGTTCCATCCTTAAGGAAATTCTTAATTGGGGTCATCCACGACTCCTTTTCCGGTTCCGCTTCGAAAGCGAACTCAACTTCCATTGACTCAAAGCTTGGCAATTCCAACGTTTCAATTGGAATTATTTTAGTCTCTTCTGGATTGTCGGAACTAGCCAGCTTTGCCAGCTTATCTGCCTTCTGGTTTTCAGCTCTTGGGATATGTGTTATGTTGTACCGCTCCAAGCTACTCAATAGCTCTCTCACCTTCCTGAGGTAGGCGATGAGTCGAGGTCCCCGAGCCACGAATTCCTCTCGCACTTGGCAAACAACGATTTTAGAGTCATAGAATATGTCTAACATTTTTACTCCGAGGTCTTTAGCAAGCTTCAGCCCGGCAATCAGGGCTTCATATTCAGAGTCATTGTTAGTCGCCGAAAATTCTAATCGTAGAGCATAATATAACGACCGTCCTTCGGGAGTGACTAAGACGATTCCAGCTCCGGACCTTCGATCGTTCTTGGCTCCATCCGTGTATAGTTTCCACGGATCTATCTTTAACTCATCCTCGGATCTAACCACTTTGTCATCGATTACTTCCTCCTCTGGGATGGTGAATCCCGCAATAAAGTCTACCAGAGCTTGCCACTTGATCGACTTTCGTGGTTGAAAATTCAAATCAAACTGACTTAATTCTATATTCCATTTGATCAACCTTCCCAATGCTTCGGGTCTCTGCAACACCTGCCTCAAAGGCTGGTCGGTGTATATGGTTATTGGATGAGCTTGGAAATAGTGACGAAGTTTTCGGGATGCAATTAGGAGGCTGTAAGCGAGCTTCTCAATCTTTGGGTAATTGCGCTCTGCCGCTGCTAATTTCTTTCTTACACAATACACTGGCCTTTGTACTTTGTCTTCTTCCCTAATCAGGGTTGTGCTAACGGCGTGAGCCGAGACTGCCAAGTAAACAAACAATTCTTCGTGATCTACTGGCTTTGACAAAATCGGCGGTTTCTCTAGCAGTTCCAATAAATTTCGAAAGGCCTCAACACAGTCCGGAGTCCACTCAAAGTTCTTCTTTCCTCTTTTAATCAAATCAAAAAACGGAACGCATTTGTCTGTGGCTTTGGAGATGAATCTACTCAGCGCCGCTACTTTCCCTGCAAGACTTTGGACGTCTTTAATTCTCCTCGGCTCTTCAATATTTCTAATCGCTGCTATCTGGCTAGGATTGATTTCAATTCCTCGGGAGCTCACAATGAAGCCTAGGAACTTTCTCGATGCCACTCCAAACGAGCATTTCAGAGGATTCAATTTCATCCGATATTTTTGCAGGATACCAAACATTTCCGCCAAGTCTTGCGTATGGCTGGAGGACTGTTTCGATTTGACAAGCATATCATCCACATAAACTTCCATAGTCTTTCCTATTTGATTATAAAACATTCTGTTCACCAAGCGCTGATAAGTGGCTCCAGCGTTTTTCAATCCGAATGGCATTACAACATAACAATACAATCCCAAATTTGTAATGAAGCTCGTATGTTCTTGGTCTGGCACGTGCATAGGAATTTGGTTGTACCCAGAGTATGCATCCATGAAAGAGAGAAGTTCATGACCTGCTGTCGAATCTACAAGCTGGTCAATTCTGGGAAGTGGGAAACTATCTTTAGGGCAGGCTTTGTTCAAATCTGAAAAATCAATACAAGTCCGCCACTTTCCATTCGGCTTCTTTACCAAGACGGGATTCGATATCCAGTCGGGATATGTCGAATCTCGAATAAATCCATTCTGCTTCAACTTCTCCACTTCCTCTTTGAGAGCAGCCGACCTCTCTGGGCCCAGCATGCGTCTCTTTTGCTTCACAGGCGGATGTTTCGGGTTTACATTCAATTTGTGACTTATAATGGATGGCGATATCCCACACATGTCAGCGTGGGTCTAGGCAAACACGTCCAAGTTTGCCTTCAAGAAGTTTGTTAGTTCTTTGGCTCGACGTGGATCCAATTGAGAACCAATCTTCAAAACTTTTGTCGGATCAGCTTCATCAATGGGAATTTCCATTGTCGCTTCATTAGGAGTTGCATTCCTAGCCTCTGGTTCCTCGTCTTTTCTGGGATCCAGGTCTTCAGGCGTTCCTTTGGGCAACTCCTTCGGGGTCAATCTCTCTAATTGCTATGCCGAGCCCCCCTTTGAGGAAGACGAGGCATCTTTACTCTCGACGTTAAGTCCTTTCATCAACATCTTTAATTCGGCCACATAGCAGGCCCGTCCGGAAACTTGATCCCCTCTCATTACTCCAGTTCCGGCTTCGGTTGGGAACTTAAGTAATAAACACCAAGGGGCGATACAATCTCTGAATTCAGCAAGAGCAGGCCTCCCCAAAAATGCATTATAAGGCGAATCTACGTCCAATACTACGAACTGAAGCATCCGCACTCTTCTGCGTTCTCCTTGCCCCAAGGTCACGGGCAATTCTATGTATCCCATGGGAGCTATTGACGCCCCGTTGAAGCCTCTGATCCATCCTTCACATGGCTTCAAATCTTCAGATTCAAGCTTCATCTGATCGAATGACTTTTTAAATAAAATATTGACAGAACTTCCGTTGTCTACTAATACCTTATGGACCAAGGCCGGCCCAATAATGGTAGTAATAACCAATGGATCATCAGTGGGTGATTGGATCCCAGTATTATCTCAGCTGCGGAATACCACGTCGTCAAACATGGTCTTCTGTTGTTTTATGGGGGTGATATCTTCCAAATCATCACCTTCATTCACATCTAGGTGCTTGGCAGCATTTACATATTGATCCATTGATCTGAAACTTCGGATTGCCGGGTGAGGTCCGCCCACTATGGAGTTGATAACAATTCCTTTACCTTTCTGCTGCGCCGTAGGCTTGGGAGCAGGTAGAATCTGTTTTGGAGCCTGCTCTCCTTGCCCCCTGTCCCTCGGGGCAACCTTGTATTCATCCAACTTCCCTTCACGCAGCAGCTTCTCAATCACATCCCTCAAATGCCGACATTCATTGGTTGAATGCCCATGAGTTCCATGAAACAAACAAAATTTCCCTGTCGCCATTTCTTTCTCGGTCGAATCACGAGGTGGCGGTCTTTTGTACTGCAACACATTGTACGTATCCAGGTAAATATTTTCCAGGGTGTCGTTCAATGGTGTATAATTCTTGTAGGTCTGGAATTGGGGTCTTTTGTTAGGACCACTTCCCCTATTTCTGTTTCTTCTGTTACCGTTCGGATTACGGTTATTGTTGTTGTTACCCCCGCTTCCAGCATTGTTGTTTCCACCTTTGTTTCCCACATTTACTTCAACCTTGCCAGAACTTTCCCCAGACTGCTTCACGGCGATATTACTCTGCACATTTTCTTTTGAAGCCGCCTCAGACTTTCTCTTTCGGTTTGCCCTGGCCTCCTCTCGCCTTAAATAAATATCGGCTTTTTCATAGAATATCTCTCTTGTGGAGGGTGTCTTCCCAGAAAGGTAATCTCCGAACTCAGATTCAGGATCGACTCCTTCCTTTAATGCCATCAGAATGGTGGGCTCATGCGGGTCACTAACTTCAGTCACAACTAGGTTAAAACGGTCAAGATATGTCCTCAAAGACTCTCCTGGTGCCTGCTTGATTCTCGATAATTCAATAACACTTTTGGACTTTCGGACATGGAGTCGGAACTGGTTCATAAAACGTTCGCTCAGTTCCCTGTAATTTGAAATCGAACAAGGAGGAAGTCGGGTAAACCAGAACAGCACCACATCTTCTAAGTAGATTGGGAATGCTTTGCACTTCACTTCATCAGGGGCAGCAGCAGCATTCATGAGCCACGAGTGTCGCATCAAATGCTGTCCCGGATCAGTCCTTCCGTTGTACTTGTCCATCTGTGGTAGGTTAAAGCGCCGGGGAAATTGGAAGTCGAGGATATCGTCGGTGAAAGGAGTATGGCTTCGCTCAATGCCATAATCTTCATTTGTATAGTTCCGGCTCTCGGACATGATCTGGCGAACCATTGCCTGTACATCAGCATTATTTAGGGGCCGCTCAGGTTCCCTGGCCCTAGTATCCGAGTTCCTTCTGGGCTCTTGTTCAGGAGATGCCCTTCTTCTTCGAGCTGCTTCTGCTCTATTCCATTCCCTGCGCTCCCGATCGATCTCGGGAGGAGGGGACTGGAGCCTTTGCCCCCGAGTGGGGTCATTGTTTCCTAGTGCTCGTGCAATATCCTCACGAGATCCCAAAGATCCAAATGTCAGCTGCTCCACATTCTGAGGTCGTTCGAGTGGCCTTCGTTCACGGGGCCGCTCTTCCTCGGAAGATGAAGACTGATCCACTGGTTTGTGACGAACCGGTGATGGAGTTCTCTGTCGATGGAGTTCGCTAATCTCCCTACTCATGAGACTCATATTCTCCTGCATCATGAGATTAGTGCGCTCGTGGACATTCATAGCCTCCCTTGTACCTTCAAGCATATCAAGTAGGCGCGAGAAATCTCCTTGAGTAATGGGCGCAGATGGGTTGACCTGATCACTGACCCTGGCGGCTGGAATCGGAGCATTCGTAGGGACTCGAGTAGAGGTTCCAACTTCACCAAGTGTCGGATCGGATCGGAGATAGGAGGTCGGGTCGGTTCGGAGCTGGGGAGCCTGGTCGGGTCGGTACGTAGCAAGCTGCTCGGGTCGGTTCAGGTTGGGGGAATGCACTGCTTCAGAATCTCCTACCCGGATCGGATCGGAGCTTTCCCCCTTAAGACGGCTCGGATTTCCTGCATTAGTTCTTCCTGCTGCTGAACTCTGCCCACGAGATCTTGTTACAACCGCATTTTGCTGATCTTCGCCAGCTCCATTTCCTCGAACAGATTGAACTTCTTTGCCTTTTCCTTTGGCCATGGTTCTTTTACAATCACTTCGACAAATATCCAAGGGTGTTGAAACTTAAGGATTAACTTCTTTGAACTCAACGGTCCAAAAAGTAGAATGATAATCCCGGAAAACAAAGAATTCAGATGAGTTCTCGGTGAAAGCACCAAAAATGTTAGACCAAAAAGTGGTTCTAACACCCAAATTGATTAAAAGCAAATGAAATGAGATAAAAATGAAAATGATCACACAGGATTTATAGTGGTTCGGCGAAGAAATGCCTACGTCCACTTATCTTTCACTATTTTCAATGATTCAGTTGCAAATACAATGAAATATTCACTTGATTTCTCTCACAACTCCCTTACAATCACTCAATTGACTAAAATCAAATAATGAAAGAAGATTTGGATTCTCCGGGAGTGCTGGAATTCGGATTATGAAGGTGGTTGGATTCTCCATGTGCCAGAAAAAAGATCCTTTTCTTTGTCTCCAGACGGGGTATTTATAGGGGAGAATTTGCTCAAAACCCGATCCGAATCGGAGCCTCGTGTCATCCATCCCATTAGCCTCGGGTTCGGATGGATTAATGTGTTGACAACGCATCAGAGTAGTGGACGTTGAGGGTAGGAACTTGTAACACCCCGCCTCCGCTAGGGTCACTCGCAAAGGAATGCACTAGCTTTAGAGGGGCATTATTGGTAAACATGCACAGAAATATCACAAGACAGAACATATAAAATAGCGGAAGTAAAATCGAACTTTCATAAACATTAATAATTAAGGTTTAAAGCCTTTTACATCAGAGTACATCAAAACCTGTCTTGCAATAATAAAGAAGCATTAAGACTTTTCCATAAATTATTCCCCAAATAAAACAGTAAAGTAGCCATAGCCAAGAAAAGTCCAAGCCATTCATGATGACCTTCAAGCAGAAGAATTCTGAACTAAACAACAGTATTTCCTCCCTGTAACCTGGGGGGGAAACGGAAGACAAGAAGCGAAAGAAAACGGGGTCAGTCATAAAGACTGGTAAGCCCTATCTACTATCAGCATATAAACTAGTAAAGTTAACTGGCATGAGGAACTGAGATGAACATAAGCATGATAACAAGATAGATAAGCTAAATCAGAATACAGGATAACTACTGAACGAAGGTATCATGATAAACTACGGTGTCATGATAAATCAAGGTATCATATCGTCAGACTTCTATCAAGTATACTATCCCAAGGTATCTACCCCGTCTAACATCCCACGGTATCTATTCCGTATATTCTTCCTGGTTCTAACATGTATATTTGCTCTGCACCCTCCGTACTAGTATCCCAGCCTTTTTATGTGTTAACCATGAATGTCCCTTACTCAAAATCGTGTAATGGTCCATGTCAACCTAACATATCGCATATATAGGTTACTCAAATCATATGTTTCTTTCCATGTATATAAGTTCAGTCCTTTGCCGTACCTCGTACGGGCTTCCTCATGTCGTATTATCCTTGAAATCGTTTGGACTGTCACCCTTGTTCTAGCTAGGCTCTCCCATATGAATCATCGTTTGGACTACTAGGACTTACGCCACCTAGCACCACTAGGGATTACGCTTGCCTATTGCACGCTTTCGTATTTTGGTTTGGGTTAAACCACCTAGGCCACTAGGGATTACGCTAACCCTCAACCGCGCCCTTTTTCCCACGCAATCATCGTGAATCGTTTTTCTATAACTGTATGCACATGTATCACATCGTGCCATCCGAGTCCTGTCACAGGGCAAAACAAGAAATACAGGACTCGGTCGGGAGCTTTAGATTTATCTGCCGATGCAGATACTAAGGTCTGCTTTTCTACACGTGGCTATGGTCCCACGAGACCCCTCCCTCAACTAGTGAAAGGCAACACAAGAGAAAATCTTGCATGAGAACTACACTCCGGCCAGCCCACATCCTACGGCCTACCTCACCCATAATTAGATAGCAATTATGGTCTGTTGGGTGTTCCCTGCCTTTCCGTACGTACACGCTTGACTTAAGATGGTAGATGATCGACGAACTTGCTATCTCGGGCACCTTATGTATTCGTCGACTCACTGCTATCCACCCCAGTCTTTAGGTCGCTCGCATAGCAACCAAGGCATATTCTTGGTTCTTCTACCGCAGACCTCAACCTCTCGTGAGCCCAGTATAATGACCTGGCAGCTCACAGAGGGATCCCAAGAATATCCTCACGTTCCCCGAAGCCGCTGCTTCGTTACCCATTTCGTTGGAGCCTTTATCTAAATCAGATTGCCTGCTCCTACACGCATACTTAAACGTTGACCTAACGTATCGGGTTACTAATCTATCTAAGAAATGGTCCAAATTTCCTTGACTAAGAATTATTACTTAGTTTCCCTTAACTAAGGTTTACCACTTAGCCTTATTTCCATAATCCTTGTTAACTATGGTTATTTACCTAATCCTCCGAATTAGGGTTTATCTAATGGGTTAAGTGTCACTTAAGTTCATAACTTAGCCCGTCTACAAACCATGTCAAAATTGGCTAAGTATCCAAGTCCAAGACTTAACCCTACAAACCAGGTGTCAAGTTGGCTAAGTATATTAAGCAATCCATAACTTAACCTCGTCTAATTATCATTTTAGATTGGTTAATTATATAAATTAACTTGACCTTGTCAAATTACCGAGTCAAATCGGTCAAGCTTATTCAAGTGATTCGTGACTTAGCCTTATCATGTTTTCACGTTAGATTGGTTAAGTATGGGTTAACTTAACCCCCCATAAATTCACGAGTTAGATTGGCTAAGTATAGGTCACTTAACCACATCCAATTAACGAGTTAGATTGGTTAAGTTTAGTTCACTTAACCTCATCAAATTAACGAGTTAGATTGGCTAAGTTTAGGTCACTTAACCACATCAAATCTTCATGTATAATTGGTTAAGTATAAGTTGCTTAACCCCATTAAATTATCACGTTAAGTTGGTTAAGTATTGGTTACTTAACCTCATTGAATTACCAAGTTTAAATTGGTTAAGTGTCTAACTTAACCCCATCGAATTACCGTGTTTAGATTAGTTAAGAGTGGATTACTTAACCCCATCTAATTACCGTGGTTAGGTTAGTTAAGTCTTCATTACTTAACCTCATCTAATTACCCAGTCGGATTAGTTAAGTGTAAATTACTTAACCCCATCCCCTAATCGTCTTGCATGGTTAAGTGTCATTAAGGAATCAAGTCCGGTCCCACTTAACCTACCCATTCGTGTCATATTGGTTAAGTGTCATTAGTCAAATTTACTTAACCTTATCATGTGGCATTAATTTAATTAATGCACTCTTAACCTCTCACATTAGACCTTGTTGTGGTTACTAGTTAAGCGGTGCGGGTCCGGGTAGTTTTACACCACAACCTAGTCTAACCTCGGGTCTTAAGCGCGACATGACCAACTTCTCACATTGGGTCCTATTGTTTGCAACTACTAGTTAGGCCGGTCGGTTCCGGGTAGTTTTACGTTGCAAACTCAACCCAACCTCGAGTTGGCCACACTTATATTATCCAAGTTCATCATGTTTCCAAAACATGTTACAAGTTTTTCAAGCATTTGGGTAGACCTAACTTAATAGGTAAATTCCCAAAGGGTAGACCTAACTTAATAGGTAAATTCCCAAGCTTATGTTTTATGCATACTTACATGTCAACTTTCATGTTATATTTCAAGTCATGTTTTCAAGTTGTATTTTCATGCCATTAGAAATTACCCATAACATAACCCAACGCTTGTAAACTCGCATATACGTTTGCAACAACGTAATGGATTAAAAGAAGAGACTTGGCAAAAGCATGACAAAGATGGATATTAAGCCACAAATTAATCATGGTGGCGAATGAGGCACAAATGTGTTCATTAGCTTGCATATACCATTGTTAAGCCTCAAAAACATGCATAAACCCAAACTTGGCACATAAGCGAATCATGGTGATAAACAACATGGAATGATGACAAGTAACTCGCATATGACCTCACATAAGGGTTATGGCTTCATATGCAAGTTGACATGAAGGTTATAAGGGTTCTCATGTTGCATAATGCAACATTTCAACATAAAGGTCAAAGCTTTATGACCACAAGACCAAGGTAATGACTTTATAAGCTTGCATAAGATGATAGCATGCTACATACTAATGTTTAAACCCACTTACAACATGTCATATTAAGTTTAAAGTTCATATCTAATAGTAGGAGAAGGGCTTACCTTGCTATGAAGGCCTAAATCGATTAAACCAAAGCTTATGATGAAGCCTATGCATGCCATCACCCAAAAACCCAAAGATGGATGCACCAAATCACTAAAAACACCATCTTTATGAACAAAGATCATAGCTTTTGCCTTGAAATCAACTTGAGAGGCTCTCATACTAACATAGGGACTCTCTAACACTCTCATGATCATGAAACCTTTCATAGAAATGGAGTGGAGGCTAGGATAGTTGAGTGGAGGCCATGAGAGTAGAAATTTTGCCATAGTTTAGTTGCATGAATGAATAATGAGGATTTAGGATAGGTTAGGGTCTTATTTATAGATTAGGCAAGTGTTTTAGGCCATAGGATTAAACCTAGATTCAATCCAAGCCATCAAAGCATGTCTTGGGGAAGAAGTCAAGTGTAGGAACCATCTAGGGCCTTTAGATTAAAGATGAACCATGAGAACCATCCAAATGCAAAATCTGCATTTGAGCGAATCGGCCCACGGGTTGACAGCCAAACACCCTGGATTAACCCCTAGTCGACCCAACGGGCTGGGTCGACCTCAAAAATCGGCCGGTTCGGTTATTCCCCACTCCCAATTCGCTGTTTTGAACATTTTTGCATATTTATTTATTAATTTTCAATTATATATATATATATATATCAATATATATATATTTCTCTGCGCAACCCATTTCACTTAATTAAGTATACTTTAATTTGGGAATTTTTCGTGATACTTCGCGAGGCCATATCTTGGTCATACGGACTCCGATTTTCGAAAACTCGGACTCTATTTCGCGTATTTTTCCGAGACGAACACAATGGCATAGCCCGTTTTACTTGATTCAGAATTTAAAATTAAATTCTGCCTTGATTCTCGTTTTAACATGTTATCGAAATACGGGTTGTTACATTCTCCCTACCTTTTAGGATTTCGTCCCCGAAATCTCTAAGTTAGGAAGAACATATCCTACCATCCATCATCCATCTACTCAAAACATCATCCATAAGCAACCATTGTCCTTAGATGATTTCTAATGCTGTATGAATATATGCAAAACGTGTGTGTACATGTTCCTTAGCTAATGCTAATGATCAGGCCTGAATAATCTTTCTAATGCAAAAATATGTATAGTGCCATGAATCCAACATGTATGCAAATAGTCCTAGTCATATAGATACTATATGTGTGCACAATCATTCATCCATATGCAACAACCGCATGATAACACATTCGATTTCATCCATAAACAAGTATAAATGCTCGTGCATATGCAACATGAAACGTGATCGCGTCAATCTAGTACCTAACGTGTATTCGCGCATCCACGAGCAACCACTTGCAACCATTTGCAATCATATCAATCATAACATGTCTCAAATACATGTTTACATCCATAGCGTTCTACCTAAGGTTCCCAAAATAAGATCGAGAAGATAAACAAGACAAACTCCTTACGGGGTTTGTAACAGAAACAGGACCGAGAGGATATCCACCAAGCGATAGCATGCAAGTAAGCTTTACAGGTGAACCAAGGATCAAAGATATACTCTTAAAAAGAGACATGATGTGCTCGTCCAAGCCGCATTTCCATGAGCTTAATTCCATCGTGCCTTGACCGCCTTTGACTTCATGATTTCGTTGTTCCTTGCTTCCTATTTCCAAGGTGTGAGTGGAACTCATTTCACTGTCGCCTCTCGTTTCACTTATTCTTTCCCTAGTATGCTTGGCTCAAACATATCTGCGTACTCATGCAAGCTCTCCAAAATTCACCAGTGAATTCTGGATCTCGTTTTCCGATGCCAATCCATGTTGCCAAGAGTTCTTACTAGGGTGATTCCCATAACTCATGCATAATCGAAACGAAACATCCGCCTTAGCGGCGAATCCTATTTGAACGGATTACCAACAAATGCATCCCGGGATTCTAGGTAACTAACCATGACAGAACCCAAAAAGGGTTTCACGAGACTTCGAGGGTATCACCAAGGCAAGTCAAGAATCCAACCACCCTCTTTCTAAAACTGAGAATGGTATCCCTTACTGGATAACCACTTTACCCCTAAAATCCATCCGCAACTTATAAACATGAGCATTATTTCCAAGCTCAACACTTGATATAGACATTCTCAAATCCAAACAAGCCATGAGTAAATGGACCGATCTTCCAATAGGACTTGAGACAAAAACGGGATCCTCTACTACGCTAGTACTAAGGTGCAGAGACTCAACTATCGAAGCGGACTTAAAAGATGCGGTGATCAAAACAAAGTCCCGACAGGATGATAGAGAAGAAAAGCTAAACCTTTAACAAGATCGTTACCCTCCTTCTGAGGTACCCTAGAAATGAGAGCATACTACTGGCCTCCCGATGATCTTGTCCTTGTCCCATGATACTTAACTATCCATCCCGTTCCACCATGCCAAAGGTACTCTCTCGTCATGGGTTTCATTGTTCATCTTTCTCTCTCATTCTGAGTTGAGCCATACCAACAAGTTGCTCATCCTTAAACTCGTATCCTTTATCCTCTTTCTCACTATCCTTTCTTATAACGCGGCCATTGGTCTCCCGAGAACAGCCTCCATCGCATGGAAAGCACTTTCGAAGATAGAAAAGACTAGTCGCAGTTAAAACAACTGTGACTACAGATAGAGGAAAGAAAGGAAAAGAGATTCAATCAAGGAAACAAGGATAGTGATAATGGCCTTTGGGGAATAGCCTTTTTCTTTTAAAAGAAAATTTTCTTGAAAAATGCTTCTTTATAAATGATTTTCAAATAGTTTTCAGAAGGTCTTTAAAAACTTTTGCCCAGTCTGGTAACCTTCTGCTCTGATACCAAATGTAACACCCCGCCTCCGCTAGGGTCACTCGCAAAGGAATGCACTAGCTTTAGAGGGGCAATATTGGTAAACATGCACAGAAATATCACAAGACAGAACATATAAAATAGCGGAAGTAAAATCGAACTTTCATAAACATTAATAATTAAGGTCTAAAGCCTTTTACATCAGAGTACATCAAAACCTGTCTTGCAATAATAAAGAAGCATTAAGACTTTTCCATAAATTATTCCCCAAATAAAACAGTAAAGTAGCCATAGCCAAGAAAAGTCCAAGCCATTCATGATGACGTTCAAGCAGAAGAAGTCTGAACTAAACAACAGTATTTCCTCCCTGTAACCTGGGGGGGAAACGGAAGACAAGAAGCGAAAGAAAACGGGGTCAGTCATAAAGACTGGTAAGCCCTATCTACTATCAGCATATAAACTAGTAAAGTTAACTGGCATGAGGAACTGAGATGAACATAAGCATGATAACAAGATAGATAAGCTAAATCAGAATACAGGATAACTACTGAACGAAGGTATCATGATAAACTACGGTGTCATGATAAATCAAGGTATCATATCGTCAGACTTCTATCAAGTATACTATCCCAAGGTATCTACCCCGTCTAACATCCCACGGTATCTATTCCGTATATTCTTCCTGGTTCTAACATGTATATTTGCTCTGCACCCTCCGTACTAGTATCCCAGCCTTTTTATGTGTTAACCATGAATGTCCCTTACTCAAAATCGTGTAATGGTCCATGTCAACCTAACATATCGCATATATAGGTTACTCAAATCATATGTTTCTTTCCATGTATATGAGTTCAGTCCTTTGCCGTACCTCGTACGGGCTTCCTCATGTCGTATTATCCTTGAAATCGTTTGGACTGTCACCCTTGTTCTAGCTAGGCTCTCCCATATGAATCATCGTTTGGACTACTAGGACTTACGCCACCTAGCACCACTAGGGATTACGCTTGCCTATTGCACGCTTTCGTATTTTGGTTTGGGTTAAACCACCTAGGCCACTAGGGATTACGC
Source organism: Allium sativum (assembly GCA_030737875.1). NCBI lineage: Eukaryota > Viridiplantae > Streptophyta > Magnoliopsida > Asparagales > Amaryllidaceae > Allium > Allium sativum. The sequence continues at coordinate 523,811,307 of CM060923.1, read as the reverse complement.
TAACCCTCAACCGCGCCCTTTTTCCCACGCAATCATCGTGAATCGTTTTTCTATAACTGTATGCACATGTATCACATCGTGCCATCCGAGTCCTGTCACAGGGCAAAACAAGAAATACAGGACTCGGTCGGGAGCTTTAGATTTATCTGCCGATGCAGATACTAAGGTCTGCTTTTCTACACGTGGCTATGGTCCCACGAGACCCCTCCCTCAACTAGTGAAAGGCAACACAAGAGAAAATCTTGCATGAGAACTACACTCCGGCCAGCCCACATCCTACGGCCTACCTCACCCATAATTAGATAGCAATTATGGTCTGTTGGGTGTTCCCTGCCTTTCCGTACGTACACGCTTGACTTAAGATGGTAGATGATCGGCGAACTTGCTATCTCGGGCACCTTATGTATTCGTCGACTCACTGCTATCCACCCCAGTCTTTAGGTCGCTCGCATAGCAACCAAGGCATATTCTTGGTTCTTCTACCGCAGACCTCAACCTCTCGTGAGCCTAGTATAATGACCTGGCAGCTCACAGAGGGATCCCAAGAATATCCTCACGTTCCCCGAAGCCGCTGCTTCGTTACCCAGTTCGTTGGAGCCTTTATCTAAATCAGATAGCCTGCTCCTACACGCATACTTAAACGTTGACCTAACGTATCGGGTTACTAATCTATCTAAGAAATGGTCCAAATTTCCTTGACTAAGAATTATTACTTAGTTTCCCTTAACTAAGGTTTACCACTTAGCCTTATTTCCATAATCCTTGTTAACTATGGTTATTTACCTAATCCTCCGAATTAGGGTTTATCTAATGGGTTAAGTGTCACTTAAGTTCATAACTTAGCCCGTCTACAAACCATGTCAAAATTGGCTAAGTATCCAAGTCCAAGACTTAACCCTACAAACCAGGTGTCAAGTTGGCTAAGTATATTAAGCAATCCATAACTTAACCTCGTCTAATTATCATTTTAGATTGGTTAATTATATAAATTAACTTGACCTTGTCAAATTACCGAGTCAAATCGGTCAAGCGTATTCAAGTGATTCGTGACTTAGCCTTATCATGTTTTCACGTTAGATTGGTTAAGTATGGGTTAACTTAACCCCCCATAAATTCACGAGTTAGATTGGCTAAGTATAGGTCACTTAACCACATCCAATTAACGAGTTAGATTGGTTAATTTTAGTTCACTTAACCTCATCAAATTAACGAGTTAGATTGGCTAAGTTTAGGTCACTTAACCACATCAAATCTTCATGTATAATTGGTTAAGTATAAGTTGCTTAACCCCATTAAATTATCACGTTAAGTTGGTTAAGTATTGGTTACTTAACCTCATTGAATTACCAAGTTTAAATTGGTTAAGTGTCTAACTTAACCCCATCGAATTACCATGTTTAGATTAGTTAAGAGTGGATTACTTAACCCCATCTAATTACCGTGGTTAGGTTAGTTAAGTCTTAATTACTTAACCTCATCTAATTACCCAGTCGGATTAGTTAAGTGTAAATTACTTAACCCCATCCCCTAATCGTCTTGCATGGTTAAGTGTCATTAAGGAATCAAGTCCGGTCCCACTTAACCTACCCATTCGTGTCATATTGGTTAAGTGTCATTAGTCAAATTTACTTAACCTTATCATGTGGCATTAATTTAATTAATGCACTCTTAACCTCTCACATTAGACCTTGTTGTGGTTACTAGTTAAGCGGTGCGGGTCCGGGTAGTTTTACACCACAACCTAGTCTAACCTCGGGTCTTAAGCGCGACATGACCAACTTCTCACATTGGGTCCTATTGTTTGCAACTACTAGTTAGGCCGGTCGGTTCCGGGTAGTTTTACGTTGCAAACTCAACCCAACCTCGAGTTGGCTACACTTATATTATCCAAGTTCATCATGTTTCCAAAACATGTTACAAGTTTTTCAAGCATTTGGGTAGACCTAACTTAATAGGTAAATTCCCAAAGGGTAGACCTAACTTAATAGGTAAATTCCTAAGCTTATGTTTTATGCATACTTACATGTCAACTTTCATGTTATATTTCAAGTCATGTTTTCAAGTTGTATTTTCATGCCATTAGAAATTACCCATAACATAACCCAACGCTTGTAAACTCGCATATACGTTTGCAACAACGTAATGGATTAAAAGAAGAGACTTGGCAAAAGCATGACAAAGATGGATATTAAGCCACAAATTAATCATGGTGGCGAATGAGGCACAAATGTGTTCATTAGCTTGCATATACCATTGTTAAGCCTCAAAAACATGCATAAACCCAAACTTGGCACATAAGCGAATCATGGTGATAAACAACATGGAATGATGACAAGTAACTCGCATATGACCTCACATAAGGGTTATGGCTTCATATGCAAGTTGACATGAAGGTTATAAGGGTTCTCATGTTGCATAATGCAACATTTCAACATAAAGGTCAAAGCTTTATGACCACAAGACCAAGGTAATGACTTTATAAGCTTGCATAAGATGATAGCATGCTACATACTAATGTTTAAACCCACTTACAACATGTCATATTAAGTTTAAAGTTCATATCTAATAGTAGGAGAAGGGCTTACCTTGCTATGAAGGCCTAAATCGATTAAACCAAAGCTTATGATGAAGCCTATGCATGCCATCACCCAAAAACCCAAAGATGGATGCACCAAATCACTAAAAACACCATCTTTATGAACAAAGATCATAGCTTTTGCCTTGAAATCAACTTGAGAGGCTCTCATACTAACATAGGGACTCTCTAACACTCTCATGATCATGAAACCTTTCATAGAAATGGAGTGGAGGCTAGGATAGTTGAGTGGAGGCCATGAGAGTAGAAATTTTGCCATAGTTTAGTTGCATGAATGAATAATGAGGATTTAGGATAGGTTAGGGTCTTATTTATAGATTAGGCAAGTGTTTTAGGCCATAGGATTAAACCTAGATTCAATCCAAGCCATCAAAGCATGTCTTGGGGAAGAAGTCAAGTGTAGGAACCATCTAGGGCCTTTAGATTAAAGATGAACCATGAGAACCATCCAAATGCAAAATCTGCATTTGAGCGAATCGGCCCACGGGTTGACAGCCAAACACCCTGGATTAACCCCTAGTCGACCCAGCGGGCTCGGGTCGACCTCAAAAATCGGCCGGTTCGGTTATTCCCCTCTCCCAATTCGCTGTTTTGAACATTTTTGCATATTTATTTATTAATTTTCAATTATATATATATATATATATCAATATATATATATATTTCTCTGCGCAACCCATTTCACTTAATTAAGTATACTTTAATTTGGGATTTTTTCGTGATACTTCGCGAGGCCATATCTTGGTCATACGGACTCCGATTTTCGAAAACTCGGACTCTATTTCGCGTATTTTTCCGAGACGAACACAATGGCATAGCCCGTTTTACTTGATTCAGAATTTAAAATTAAATTCTGCCTTGATTCTCGTTTTAACATGTTATCGAAATACGGGTTGTTACAGAACTGGTCATGGCTGATCCGAATATCCAGGCGCTCATGCAGGAGAGTGATGTGGAAGACAGGGTCGGGTCGGAGAGGCATGCACAAGGGGTTCGGATCGGGGTACCCGATCCGACCCAGATTGACTTGGAACCAATTCTCTCTTCTCTTTATCCTGCTCCGCTCCGCTCCATCCTATCTCTGTAGCAATTGGGTGGCTTTCCGATCCGACTGGAAGTAGTTTCCCCTCCGATCCGAATAGCTGTGCTTCTTTAATTCCAAGAGTAACAGTTCACCGATCCGAACAGCAGACTTTACCGTATCCGAACCGCTGTCCTGCTCCGATCCTACCCGCTTCAGAGTTTTTCAAGTTCTTCAATATTTCATATCTTGACTTTTTGTTGCCCATTTCACAAAGTGGGCTAACACATAGAAACTCACAACTTGTTGATTAGCACTCCTATGAAGAAGATTAAGTTGCTAGAGTTGATTAGAAGTTGATTTGAGAAGCTATCTTCTTCTATAATTTGATGGAGGCTCCTTCAAGTTGCATTTTGACGGCATAACGACGTTGTATCTATTTTTAGTATGAATTAGGATAGTCTTAGGGTGTATTTATAGAATTAGGATGTAGTTTAGGCCCTTAGATTAACCCTAATTTAGTTTAGAGCCGTCAGATTTCGTCACAAGCCACCAAAATACAGCCCAAAGCTCAAAACAGTGCACCCAGGCCAAACTGACCGACAGGGGGGTCGACCCCTGGTTCGACGCATGGGTCGACCCCTTGGGGGGGGGGGGGGTAGACACCCATGTCGACCCTAGTGTCGACACCCTCTATCTGGAGGGAATTTTCCCGCCTCTTCTGAAATTTGAAATTTGAATATTTTAAATCTGTTTTGAATTTTCTGAAAATTCGGATGGCCATAACTTCTTCATACGAAGACCAAATCACGCAAATTCGGACTCTATCTCAACCAGAATTCCGAGACGAACACAATGGCGCAACCCGTTTCCCTTAATTCTCACGTCTAAGATTAATTAGTCTTTAATTACTAAACATTAATATTAAGTGAAATTCGGGGTGTTACATATAGAAAGACGGGATTTTTATATATGTTGTAGCGAAATAAAATTTCACTCTTTATATAAGAAATAGATTTATAAAAAATTATTTTTATTATGAAGTTAGCGTGATAAAAATATGATCTTTATTATATGAACACCGATATAAAAATAGAATTTTTACCTTTATAGTAACGGTATAAAAATAGAATTTTTATATATATAGTAGCGTTTTAAAAATATAATCTTGATTTATATAGTACCGTTTTAAATATATGGTGTTTATATATGTAGCGAATAAGGACGATGAAAGTGATAAAAGGCGAGCACGACAAAGATTTTCTACATATGAAGAGTCGCAGCATTTGATTTAGCTCTCGGTGAGAACTCCTCACTTTTAATTTATTTCTAGTTTAAAATATATACTAGGATGCAGACGGTGTTTAGTAACACCCGACACCCGTCGTCCACAGACCATGGACGGCTTGTATGCTTGTTTGTTTGATTTTGATGTGTAGTTGATTGTGTGATGTGATGTGAAATGAAATGAAATATTTATATAGTTAAAAATATTTTATAGTTGAAAATAGAATTTTTAACGTGTATTTAAAATGAAATAAATATAAACAAATCAGACTATTTGTTTATATACACACATTTGACTGATATTGATTGGGATGATAAATTTTACACATCGCCCAATTGCACAAAAAAAATCTGTGTTTGATTGATTGAAACCCCAAACGGGTATTGGGATGATATATGACATACACTAATCCCAATAATTAGTTGTATGTCGATCGATTGATTGATAGTCTGTTATAAGCGTTAAATATTTATATTTAAAGCTTATGCAGTTGTGCGGTGCACTCTGGATGACGGTTGATTATATATCGTTCTTATTTTATACATGTGTTGTAGAAAATCCATATAATTCATTATATGGTCATTGATTGGGCCTCATTCCAGTTTTGAAATAGAATATTTGAATAGAAATATTTGAATAGAATATTTGAATAGAAATATTTGAATAGAAATATTTTAATAGAATATTTGAATAGAATATTTGAATAGAAATATTTTAATAGAATATTTGAATAGAAATATTTGAATAAAAATATTTGAATAGAATATTTGCATAGAAATATCTGAATAGAATATTTGAATAGAATATTTGAATAGAAATATTTGAATGGAATATTTGAAAAAAATATTTGAAATAAAATATTTGAAAATAGAAATATATGAAGCAGTGTTGATTAGATTTACGCCATTTTGACGTGAACGATATCTATATCGATTTTATTCCTTTTTCAATGAATATTGAAAGTGATTTCAAAATTCGAATTAAATTGAATAGATTTGAAATTCGAATTAAATTGAAGAGAATTGAAATTCGAATTAAATTGAATTTGAATTTGAAATCGATTTGAGATGAAATTAAAACGAATTTATATTGAAAAATTCAATCTTGATTTGAATTTTGAAAAGGAAGTTGAAACCGTTTTTGAAAACGAATCTAAACGATTTAAAAAATACATTTTGAAAGGAAATCAATGAAATATATATAATAAACATATTATATACATATAATGGCCTAAATAGAACGCGCCGCGCTGCAGCAGTCCGCGAATTTCGACAATTGACTTCGAATGGATATTGCGGGAGATTCGACCGTCGGATTCTCCTAAAACCATAACTTGTTGGGTTCGTATCGAAAAGAGCTTTCAACGAATATTAGAAATTAGAAATCTAACGGTTGGATTTGGAATTATGTCCAAATCAAATTTGGAAAAGGTCATTGTAAGTGCAGTTTGATGGCCGTTGATGGAAATCGACCGTACATGCCTTGATAAAATTATTAAAAATATTAATAATTTATGTAAAATCATAATAAATGATTTGGGAAGAATTGGGATGAAAAACTCCATATTTGAAAAGATAAAAATCGATTTTTATCGAAATGAACTAGTTTTAAACTAGAATTATAATTCCATTTGTTTTTAAAATAAATAAATTGGATTTGAAAGGGTTTTGAAACTAACCAGGATTTCCAATAACTGAATTGGAATAGATTTGAATCGAAATTGTCTTTGGAATATTTCGATGTTGGATTTCGTGATTATACAGATATTATTATGGAAATTTGAAAGATATATATATCGTTATTTCCAATACGATATTTGTTTATCGTAGAATTTGATATCGAATATAAGCCGATATATTTTCTATTCAGAGCCTTGTATTTAATATCAAATGTGATTTGGGTTTGTCGTGAATGGTGTCTTCATTAACACTGTTCTTAAACCCAGTTGAGGAAAAGATTAAATCTTTTTATTTAGATTTAATGAAGGGTACCAATTAAATGGTATTTAATTGGAATTGAATTTGAATTGATTTTTGGGTTTATCGTGAACGGTGTTTTAAATAACACTTGTTCTTTAACCCAATAATTAATGGAATGTGACTTTGGGTTGTCGTGAACGGTATCTTCAATAATACTGTTCTTAGACCCAACCGAGTTAAGAAATTTAGAAACTAACTGGAGATTAGTTAAGTTGAATGGTTTCTTAGGTATTGATCTGATGTTGGTTTCGGCGTTCGGGGTTAATACTTAGGGAATTGCTCACTTGCTATTTTACTATTAAAGGCTGATTGAAATATGATGTGATTTTAGGGTTTATCGTGAACCGCGTTTTAAATTACATCGGTTCTTTAACCCAGTTAAAGATTAAAACTAAGTGGAGTTTTGATGAATCTTTAATTAGATTGAAATGATCGAGAATGGAGTATCACTAGTTTTGCTCCAGGCGATAGTTAAATCTTTAATTAGATTTGAACGTGAAATGGTAATTAATTTACCGATAACACCGTGGTGTTAGATATGAAGTATTACCAGTTTTACTTCATGGGATGAATAGGTTGGGATTGGGAAATTAAAATAAATGATTACTTCGATGTGGTTCCCTAATCCCGACTAGTTTTCAAAGGAAGATTAAAGAATAAATTTAAAAGAATTTATCTTTGATAAAATTAATGGGAACCTTTCCCTAAGATTGTGAAATTTAGAAACTAACTGTAGGTTAGCTAAGCAGAACGGTTTCCTGGGTATTGATCTGATGTTGGTTTCAGCCTTCGGGGTTAATATTTGGTGAATTATTCTCTTTCTAATTTTCGGTTAGTGATTGATGAATTGGAATGAGGCGTATGTTGTGTTTGTGTAACACTTGTTTATTATATACGCGAGTTATTCAGAAAGACCGAGTTTATCCCATTCTGAATAACTGATTCGATGATGAGTCGAAGATGAAGACGGTGGTTGAAGACCGGAGGTCTTCACTTCGTTTGGGTGATTACTTATGATCTTGATTGGGATGTACACCCAAGAGGAGGGAATCAGTTGGTGATCGTCCAGACGTACTTGGAGATCGATTGATATGCGAGGTACAAGGTGCCTCCGATTTCGTTCAGACCCAGAACGGACTTGTAAATGGACTGTGTGTCTGACATTGGATATCATTATGTGTGATTGATGGAAATCAGTTTCATGGAGTGGTTTGACTATGTGGCATGCTAAGATGTAAATGATCAAGGCTTCTGTTGAAAAGCAGAGTCTTGTGATTGATGATCAAAGAACAACCTGTGTGGCATAACTTTGTGTAGCCTTGATTCGCGAGCCTCACACCCCAGTAGTGAACCAAAAACGGGAGAGGACTGCAGGGAGAACATGCGTTTTCTTCTAGCTAGGAGTCGTGTCAGTGTTTTTACACAGCCTGGCATTCTACTTATGTAGATGATGGATAGCGAGGCGCCTCGGATATATCGCTCATTCTCGAACCGATGGAGTCATTCATTGGCTCATTTACGCCCCATAGGGCGGGAGACGTAGTGTTCAGGATTTCGTCTAATCCACATCGATGGGCTGGCCCTGAAGATCCAAGGGGCGATGCGTTCTGATCCTGAGACATGGGCTAGATTGTCTCGAATTCGGTAGAGGACGATCCCTTGCCTTGTTTCACAGATGGAAATCCAACTTCAAATACGTGACGTTTCGGTTTTAGTTCTAATCCTATATATGGCGACATAGTGGGATGGGGCACTCATGCCGTCTATGATTGATATTTATGATTGTATATAAAATCAGAAACTAACTGGAAACGAGCTAAGATGGGTGGTTCCCTGGGTATTGATCTGATGTTGGTTTCGGCCTTCGGGGTTAATACTTAGGGAATTGTTCTCTTACTAATTTACGGTTGGATCTGATTAAGAATCAAAAGATGAAATTTAGCGTATCAAGCATTCTTTGGCTATTATAAGGTAAAACCCTATCCTCCGGTTTGTGTTGCATTGTGTGATGGGACCTGGGTCTTATAATAGCTTCATTGTTCTTTATTTAGCATTGCGCCGTTGTTTTATGCACTGGTATTCTTGGGAGGAAACCCGTTCCGTGTCATACGGCGTGGCCCCTTGATTTACCAAACTTTAAAATAAAGATTAATAACTGTTTTAGTTCTCACACCAGTCCCATGACTAACCTGGAGTTTATTGTTTTAACCTAAACTCTGGGTGCCCTTATTTTGACACGGGTAGCTAGTAGTTTTGGTTTTGCAGAATTATATTCACAGGATCCTGGTTTACAGCTAGAACGTTATCCGGAAAGCTCTGTATCTGTATATCTCTTTCAGTTGTGTATTGTATTATTTTTCCGCTGCTATGTAAAGTATTGTAATCTCTGATATTTTTCTGATGTATATTATTTTCGATATACTCTGAAATTATGTACTCTGATGTAAAATTATTATGATGTTTATAAAAGTCTTTTGTTATTTGTTCTGATTTGTTGTATGCCCAGAGTTAGCGTATACGGGATTCGAACGGTCTTGGTCGATTTAGCGATCGATTAGATTCGAGCGAAATCCGTGTCGTTACACTTACCAATTATGGTAGAAGTGTGAAGCAACCAATTTTGCATCCAAACCCTATCATCCAAAACGTCATGCTATCTAATCGTTTCATATTTAATTTCTTCTAAACTGGAAAAATTAAATTAAAGCGAAGAATTTTAACTTTTCTTCCACTTACAAATATTCCGTTTCCCGTCCTACAATGGAATATTTACCTCAGTTACCTAAAATATTCCATATGTAGACTGTAAAGGAGGCATAAAACAAGGTTTAAAACTTAAAATGCGTTAATTAATAACTCTCGCACATCGTTGACATGGTATAGAAACATCATTTCCAAGGCTAAAACAAGCTTTTCCTTATAACTGTTAACGTTTTTAATCGGTCCTATAGCATTGCTAAAACGCGCACACAAAACATCCAAAAATCTTCCTAACACCGTTTATGTGACAAAAAATCAAAACTTTTCATAAAAATAAATTCCCGGTTAAAAACATGTCATTTTATTTTGAAAATTTCCTTTCAAAACTTTTTCATTTTCCTATAAAATAAGAAAACGACAAAAATGTTTTTTTTTTCAAACAACATTTTCCAAAAACATAAAAAATGTATTTTGAGGTAATTTAAATGATTCAATCACATGTTGGCGAAGAAGGAAGTCAATCACGCTAAAAATGCAAAAACTGAAATCACACACACAAAAAGACCAAAATCATTTTTAACATTTATTTATTTATTTATATACCCTTGATGAAAGTAACGCAAAACCAGTCCTTTGCTAAAGTTATCCAACACAAAATTATATTATTTCCAGCCCTAGTATAATTGTTAGTTTAGATATAAATGAGATTTCATTCGAACAAACATGCATGAATGACATAAACATCTCCAGACATAGAAATCACATTATCCTAAGTTGTGCGATTTAAACAACACTAACTATTACAAGCACGAATCTCTACAACCAAGAACCCGATGCTGGAAAGGGATAACAACAAAGATAACGACAAAACAAGACCAAAACTCCCTGAACAATGGTTATAAACAACGAGATGCCTCGCTCTACGGCTAGAGCTCAAACCAAATTTTATGATCTTTAATTAACCATAATATGGTGGAAAAACGCTCAATCTCGTGTTACAAACACTGCCGGTGTTGTTGAGGTTCCCACATCAATATCTCTTCGAAGAGAGAATTGATGATGAGAGAAAGAAACCTACCACAAAACTTTTCACATGGTAGCCGACCTAATATTGTCTAAAGACAAAGTGGATAGGTGAATCTACATAAAGTAACTCCATGAGACAACACAAGAGAACACAAGTTGAATCAAATACGATGCGGTACTACATGATGGTTACGCCATCGATAAAAAAACGATTGATTTTCGCATCATAAGACAAATCCAGTCATAATTTCCCATTTATAGAATGATGTGCTAAATGTGTCTCACGTCTACCTGGGCGGTTTGAACATAGATTCTTGGCATCAAGACAAATATATTTGCTGCAAAAAACTCCAAGTTTGGTCAAACAAGAGATCATTCAAGTCCGTGTTCAAGACAGATTCCTCTAAAATCTCATCGAGATTCTCCTCAGAAAAACCGTTAAAAGATAGCTTAATCTTCATCTCCAAAACAATAACCGCCTTCAAAAGAACCTATTCGAACAAGCTGTAACCAAGGCGGATGTAGCACAAACAAAAATCTTGTTCCAAGATCTCGAGCAATGGAATGGTGCAAGTTCAACTGTCCCGACAAATTTTCTTAGCCGTAAAGCGGTGAAACCTTTTTACTCATTCCAATCAAGCAGTTGAACTCTACCCAAGGATGAGATTTAAATGGTGTGAGTAAAATCAGATAGCTCAATTAGGTATTATAGGCCAAGAAATGGTCAGAGAAAAGAAAATTAGTTCTTGGAGTACTAGCGAGGCAAGATCCAATGTGCGAACAAACGCGGAAAATGAGGAGATGAGGCGACGACAAGAAAGAGAAGAAGGATAAATATTTGGTTCAGCTAGATGAGGAAGAAAGGATGAAAGAAGGTAGTTAAGGAGTAATTTGGATGCAACTTTAATGGTTGAGCCCTCGGTCCAAGTTGTACCAAAACTCATCAGTTAATTGACCATCATAGTATAGCACTAAACGGTTAACTATCAAATGAGATTTGGACAGAGGTTGGACCTTGACCTTATTAGTCTAGACTAAAATATTAATCGTCCCATGTTGTCTTTTAATATTTGACGTGATACGAAATAATTATCCTCATCACCGTGGTATTTTAAGAGCGCAATTGAACTCCAAAGCAACTCCAAGGATTTATTTTCTCAACAACGATGCTTTGACTACATGACGAACGAATGAATTCCAAAAATAATTCAGCTAGAAATCCGTAATAAAATTTAAAATGGATTTTCCCCTTACCTAGCTGACAACAAACAGATGATTTACGAGATCAAATACCCCAAAAATCTGAACGAAGGATTTTACTTAGCCTTTTTGAAGAAAAAATTAAAACTTTAAAAAATGGAATTTATCTATAAACTAACGGTTTTGTATTTATAAATCCATTTTATTATGACTATATATATATTCCAATTTTATATTTCGAACTAGGAAAAAACTTTTGAAGTCGAAAAATGCTAGAACTTTAGAATCTTAAGGATTAATTATGATAAATTTTAATATATTATCCAATATATATATATATATATATATATATATATATATATATATAGGAAGAGGGACACTAAAAATTACAAGGAATGGATATTTATTATTTTCATGTTTAGTGGCATATTCCTTGTCATTTACAATTCCATCTTTCCTACCAATCAAACTACATCTATTAAAATTACACAATACCCCTCTAATTTTGAAACATGAATAGATTACAAAAATTTAAAACCATATCTCCATAAACTATTTTTCGGAACTGTATTTCAAAACTGTTGAAATCATTTTTAATATTCAATTAGTTTTAAAATTAAATTTCTTCAAATACAAGGCTAAGAACTCAATTGAATATCTCAACCAAGGTCAGTTACGAATTTTAATGAAGTAACAAATGGATAAACCACGTAATTATATTTTCGAAATGGATGCGACATTTAAACGTGGGCTTTTTCTTTTTGTTTGGGATTGAGTAATGTTCTTAAATGGACCTACCAACGAAACCAGATCAGGAATTTATGGCTATCTTCGTTGTAGCTAGCTTTTTATATTAACATATATATATATATATATATATATATATATATATATATATATATATATATCCAGTTTCCAACCTTGGATCAACGAAGTCCACCATATGTCGTCTTATGTTCTTCACGACGAGATCGCTAACGTACTATGCGGTAAGATAGAATTGGCTAGAAACCCGAAGTAAACATACTTCAACACATAGTCGATTAAAGCCCATTTTAATTATTAAGCACACGACTAATTCATTGTTGTAATAAATTAAAGTATGGTAAGAAAGACGAAGAAAAATAGAAAAGAAAATCGAATTAAATTCTCTTACGATTCCTAATTTAACTAATTCCTTTGATCGTTTAACCAAAGTTCTGATACCAAATGTAACACCCCACACTTTTCTACGCCCAAATTTTGACAAAAAAACGAAACTTAAATGCATCCAGGCATGTAGCGTGTATATCTGGTACCTGCAAAAAGGAGCATGAGCATAATCAAAGTACGATAAGATAACTCACAACGGAGATAAAGTAGGATAACAAGTATTAGCTCAAGTAACTAACTTTTCAAAGTAAGTCACTCTGCCAATACCGAGCATGAGAGAGAACGAGAACCGAAAGCCAGACCTAAACACCTGTGAGAACCTGCCTTCTCTGGGAAATCTGGGAAGTTGTAATAAGGAGGGGGTCAAAACAACAAGTTATGGTGACTAAGAAATGTACAACACAGACTATAACACAGATATATTCCGTTTTATTCAACCCAAGTTGTATTCCTGACAAGGTTATTGATTCCAAACCAACCTTGTTAAAGTTTATGCACGACTCTACTACTCTTCCCAAAGTAGTATTCCCAAATTACATTACTAAGATAGAACATTTACATACATTTTTGTGAAGCCTTTATACTAGAGTTCAACTGGTTAATTGTATCAAGAGTAGGTCCCTAATTCTGGGGTTTCTATCTATATCCTCATTCTTTATTCTTTATTATTTAACGCCTAACCATCTATGATAGATAGGGTGGATTCTCCCTGATCATTCAAGTCCCTAGGCGGACCTATTGGTCCCTTATTAGCCATCGATAATATACTCAAAGTTAACATAAATCAAGAGGGGGCAATTTACACGCCCTCCAAGTTAAGGTTTCTGTCATTCACGCATATACCCTTTCCCCATATAAGGTGAGAGCAGGTATTTTATTATTCGTTATACCTTCTAGCTGACCTTATCAGATAACCTCCTTAGTCACTTACTACTTCCCGTAGGATAGACGGCTATATCTAGCCCTTTTATTTTTTAGGTTTAGGTAGGATAACACACACCTGCCATTTAAGACCCCTATACTGAAAAATCTATTCCTGGGTGGACTCTTTAACCGTAGTCACTTAGCCTTTTAGGACCCAGGAAGCGGACTACACGCGAAGGTTAGTCGTTCGTACCCAATTAGCCTTTAACACCATTCCCTATTAGGGAGGCTACGTTATTGGGATATTCCGGTTTAATTCCTTTATACGAAAATACTATACGTACACCATTTTATTGTATGGCGACTTTACATGATTAATAATGTCTTACATTATTAACCTACTAAGTCCAACTATATTTTTAATTATAAGTTTTATTGACATAAATAAGGAAGGTTATATTCCCTTTTCTCTAGGACGTTTATTTAATTTCTTCCCAAATTTGGATTTCGTAATTAAACGATAATCAATATCCATTAATCTCCTTTTTGACACCCATTTCTTTTTATTTACTTTTTATTGCCCTTTATGACTCTAACGATCATATTTTTCCCAGGCAACTATTTATCTTTAATTTCCATTGATTACGATGAATGTCATTTATGAGCCTAACGACCATAATTTCCTAAGACATTAATTACAATGGAATATTCTTATTTTATCGGTACTGAATATATTTAATTGTTGTAACCCAACAACATTTCTTATTTTATTTATTTATTGTTGACTATTATATATATTTATTTATATATTACATACCAAGCCTCTCACATTAAGTTGACTACCTGTGGATGTTGGATTTGTCGGTCGGTTCCGGGCATACTTCTTCCACAAGTGAACTTAACCTCGTGCCTTAATACGATTATTTTTATGCATTAGACCCCTCACAATAAACTGGCTACCCGTGGTTGTTGGATTTGCCGATCGGTTTTGAGCAAGCTTACACCATAAGTTGAGTTTAACCATGTTTCTAAATGGAGGAGAAGGATCGCGAAAAGGGACAATTAAAGACAAGGACAAAATTAAGGGCTTTTTTATTCATAAGGACATCCCACTAAAATTTTACTCAAAAGGAAAATACACTAATTATAGTTTGATTCCCTAAATCACGTGCCTATTTCATCTTGACGCTCCTATCTCGCGAGTTTCTCATTCTATTTTCCTCGAACGTAGTTTTTTTTTCTCTCGATCTATAATTCTCTTCTCCAGCGCATTTTTTCTTCTAATTCAAATTGCAAAATCACTCTCGAGCCTATTGATCACTCGATCAGATCTGATCTCGACATCTGTCTAAAGTGCCGCGAATTTTGATTTTAATTCGATAGGCAGTAAAGATGATTTCGCGATTTTGATTTTGTGAATTTGTCATAGAAAATCGAATGAGAGAGACGAACGACGGAAGTTACTTTTTTGAATGGTGAATTTAGTAGCAGTTCGTAGTATCAGTTTCCCATTTTTTAAGGTATCATTTTTCTTGTTATTACAGTGTTACGCTTCTGTGTTAATTTATTTTCGTGATATATTAGTTTTGTACTTGTACTATTGCATTAACTTTGCAACTCAATCGAAATTATGTCATTTTAATCAATCAAAGTGGGATGTAAACATTTTTATTCATTTGGTTTCCTTTAAAATATCAAAGCAGTTTTAAGGTATCATTTTTATATTTTTTAGGTATCTCAACATGAATTTACATCATATCAGTTTTAAGTTATCATTTTTTTTATTTTTTTAGGTATCAGTTTTATATTTTCTACAAGAATTTACATCATAGCAGTTTTAGGTATCATTTTTATATTATTTTTAGGTATCAGTTTTATATTTTCAACATGAATTTACATCATAGTAGTTTTTAGGTATCATTTTTATATTATTTTAGCTATCAGTTTTATATTTTCTAGTTGATTTTCCAGTATTATGTTGGTTTAAGTTTTGATTGTGTATGATACTGCATGTTGCTGGAGTTTACTTGTATTCAAGACTGGATTGAGTACAAGTAAAAGTAAATGCACGAATGCTTGCTCGGAAAGGGGAGCAGTGTTGTATGTACTTGTATTGTGTAGGAAAACAATGTATCCTAGTATATCAGTTATGTATAGTTGTAGGTATCATATGATACAAGTGGGTATTATTGTGTATTATTGAGAATAATCTCATTTTTGTGATAATTGAATTTAATCAATTGTTATTATTTTTTAAATCGGTGGGTATTATTGAGAATAAATATTATTTTTGTGAAATTTGAATTGACTAGATGGGTGTTATTTTTTTATTAGTGGGTATCAGTTAGAATTAATCTTGTGTATCAAAAAAGTCAATTGCCAAAGCAACCAACACAAATCTACCTACTTGTCATAGTTCTCATACACAAAGCCATAAAAATGATACCTAAAAAAAATATAAAAATGATACATAAAACTGCTTTAATATTTTAACGACAAAGTTAATACAGAAAATGTTTGAATCACAATTTGACTGCTTAAAATGAAATAAATTCATTTAAGTAGCAAAACTGATGCATCCGTACAAGAAAATAAGTAAAATAGCACCAAAACTATAAACAAAACAGCACAACACTATTAATACAATAAAACTGATACCTTAAAAAAAATATAAAAATGATATCTTAAAACTGCTGCAACGTTTTAAAGAAAAATTAATGCATAAAATGTTTTCATCACAATTTGATTTTTTTAAAATGAAATAGGCTCGACTGTAATACATAGATAATGCAACAATACAACTACAAAATAAATACAACATTAAAAACACATCAAACGAATATAAAACAATGGTAAATAAACAAAAATGATACCTAGAAAAATATATAAAAATGATACCCAATTGTTGAAAAGTTGAACAATAAAATTGCAGAACCAAAATAAACATGAATCACCTTGCGAAATTAAAAAAAAAACTATTCGGCAGAAATGAACAAAAATTATAATGATTATAGCAACAACAAAAATTCAGTCGAGGTTGATTGTTGAGATCAATTTCGTGCCCTAAATTTTGCTATTCGATTTATGATTGAAGTTCGACTATAAGATAGTAGGCGGATTTGATTTGATTCGATTTCCAGTTGAGATGATTTTGTTAATTTTGATTCGCTGATTTCGTAGGAGAAGAAATCGGAGAAGAGAGAAAAGAGCGAAAGACTAATTCAAAGAAGAGAGAAAGAGGCGACTGAAATTTTTAGGGTTATGTCCTTTTGGATAAATTTTAAGTGCGTGTCCTTATGGATAAAATATTAATACTGTTTGTCCTTGTAAGTAGTTTCCTGTTGCGAAAATATCCATGCAATAATAATTGTTTCAAGCACTCTACATCCAGTCTTTATATATCGAAGTCTATAAGTGAATTTTTTTTATAAACGCTAAATAAATAATATACTAAAATTAAAGATATAATAAAAACTTTATGTGGTGTTCTCTCTATGAATAGCTGTATAATAAACTAAATGAGTTAACCTTAAACAACGGCCTACTAAAGTTAAATGAACTTTTATTTTTACGCGTACACAAAAAAATATTTTTGTTGATCCAATCTAAAAGTGTACAAAACAACATTTTATAATATTTTGTTTCTAAAATTAGCATTTTACACATGGAATCTAGCACATGCAAAAAAAAAAAAAAAATCATCTTTTACATATTGTGAATTAAGCTAATTTCAGGTACTAAGGTGTTTGCCAGATTTAATCCAAATAATTATCCGAAACCAGGGGCGATGTCGTGATGTTTTTTATTCATCTACAAATTTAGCTTTTCTTGTTAACATTCAGAGAAAACATTGTTGTCTTAGTAAGTTTATCAATTTCAATTGCACACCCATCTATGGAAGTCATTTCTTTGAAACTACGGATTATTAAAATAAGCATAGTTCACAATTTTAAGAGTACTCCAATATTGTCTTTATTGTTGGTACAAGTTTGCAAAAAAATTCTGACAATGTGCCTTA
The DNA here is from genome assembly GCA_030737875.1 of Allium sativum. Classification (NCBI taxonomy): domain Eukaryota; kingdom Viridiplantae; phylum Streptophyta; class Magnoliopsida; order Asparagales; family Amaryllidaceae; genus Allium; species Allium sativum. The sequence continues at coordinate 523,793,463 of CM060923.1, read as the reverse complement.
ATTTATTTATATATAGAATCAGCATTAATGCGTGCTATAAAGAATAAAGATCAATAACTGTAAAGCTTTTAATGGGCGAGGAATAACTCGTCGATAATATTTCAGGTGCAGTAACAAAAAGTACAATAAATTTAATCTTTGAATTACAATGCATGTCAGCTGCAGAATCCCCGAATATAAAGTCAGAATCACCTAATTTTTATAAATAATCTAAATATTCCCTTGTTGAAACAATCCAAGAAGGAAAAGAAGAGAACAAAAGACGTAGGATATTACCTTACCATGATGATCAGTAGAACCACAGAATTGTGCAAAGTAAAATCGCAGGATAAGTTGATGCTGCCAGATAACACAGTATATTGTATGTTGGAAGCTCCAGTTGTTCCTATCAGTCAGAGATCATCATTGAGGCAGCTGGCTCAAAGGCGGTCAAATTCAACTATGGAACCCATTGAAAAACGGAGGTGAATAGATTGAGCGGAAGGATGGACGAAATGCAAAGGGGGAAACTACATGGAGCACGCATGCTTGCTAATCAATTGGCTGAAGACGGAACCGAATAGGCACAACTTAATTTAAGGTTTACGAAGAAAAACCAGTGGGGTGAGAGAGAATAAGTATAAGGGTAATGGAGGAGTGAGATGTCCGGCAAAAACCGCAAAATAGACGTCGGTGAGGAAGAAGGAGACAAAAAAGACAAAGGCAAACAATGACAGAAGAGTTAAGGATTAGGTGGATAAGAAAGCATGGGGAAAATCTAAAATAAAATGGTACACAGATAGATGGGTGAGAGTCAGTTGAGTACTTAATACACCTGTCATGCTCACCATCTATCTTAAAATAAATTGGAAGTGGATTGAGAACCATCTAAATCCAACTCAGCTTTAATAGTATTATGGATTATTCATGCAAAATATAGTTGAAGAATCATATATCAAGTAATACACATCCCATTTATAAGTTTATTCACAAAGCAATATGATTAAATATTCAAAAAAAATTAGATGATTGGTGATGTTTAATACATTTTCCTAAATCTCCATGTTCTCGAACAAGGGAGGAATGATCGCATGATGAATTGCAATAGCCAAAAGTTCGATGATCTTCTGCCACTCTTCCAAAACTTTGCATGGGTCATCTAAGGGCTTAGGTTGTAGTTTCAATGCTCAGTTATAAGGCCTACCCATGGCACGCAGAGTTTTATTTCCCTTCTCCAAACTAAAAGCCTTCTTTTGTAAAACATGATTTTCCTTTCGTACTTGCTTAATTTTGGAAGTGTAGAAGTCAATACGCCGGAGCATATCCTCATTATACTTTCTTTTATAAAAACCTTTTAGTGTTGCATAAATTTTTCAATACAACCTATTAAAAAAAGAATCGTCTAACCCAAAGGGGACATTTCTCATACGATGGCTTATCTAGTACTATGAGGCCTCAAACACTGCTATGACTTGTGGAGACTTAGGCGCAGAGGTTTCGGTGGTACATACAAAAACGAATTTCCAAGTTTTACATTTTGATAATGCATTATCACGTTCAACTTCTAAATCAATGATTTGACGATGTAGCTCATCCATTTCTTGGTCAAAGTCAATAGAGGGATTCGTCTTTATCTCTCCCTTTATCTCAGGGATAGCTTTATCGTTTTGCCTTAGCCGATCCTCTAATACACTTATTTATACGTTCAAATGCTTCGTAGATGTCTTCAAACAAAACGTACCTATCATTAGTACCAATAGGAGGGCCCTCTAAAAAGTTTCCTCGATACATAGTTCGTAGCACGTGCTTCCTAGCAGAGAGAGTCCTCCATCAAAATTTCTTGTTTCATAGACATATAAACCACTTCCTACAAAATTTGTTTTCAGAAGTTGATGACAATAGTAGGTCATAGCTCTAATCATTCAAAAGAGGTTTATATAGATGTTACCTGTTAACGATATTTTTCGTCAACACCCGAAATATATCTGAGGGGATGACCCAAAAGGCAAAATAGGATCGTACGACTTTTCCCAGTTTGGGCAAACTCGCCATTCCTCTAAGAGAGGGGTTTTTCTTCTGAGAAAAGTGTCAGGTTGCCAAGAACATAACGTGCTATGCTGGGATATTTCGTTAATCCAATAGCATAATAGAATACTTACAAAAATATGTCGAAGAACAATATAGTATGTCGAAAGAACAAGAGAACACATAATTTTATAGTAGTTCGGTTTGATTCGAACCTACATACACTTTGAGAGCTCTTATGATTTTATTCATAGAGGAGGTTACATGAGTGGATTCCAAATAGATTTACAAATTAGGGTTTGTTCCCTTGAATCCTAAGGGAAGGGATATCAATTTAGAAGAAGAAGTGCCTTATTAAAGCAAGCTGGCCCCTTGGATGTGATCCCTAGGGCCTTTTTTATAGCGGATTTGGGGTCCATTCTGTTGTGGGGATATTGGGCCTATAAGATCTTTTTTCGACCGCCTTTTTCCTTGGTTTCAGACGTTTCGCTTCCGGTGGCTTTTGCGGTACTGGTTATGGCCTTCTAAGTGATGGTCCTAGTCAATTGGGGTTTTTTGAGATTAAGATGAACCTCATGATATTATGTCTTTCGAAAGGTATTTGGACTCTTAGTAGCAGTTCCCGGATGTAGGCTCTAGGATGTCAACTCCCGGCCTTTCTGTGAATACTTAGAGAAGCTTTCTCTCCAGATGTTCGTAGATATTTACCAGTTTGAAATTGCTGTCGATATCTGTACTAAGTAGCTTAGTACAGATAGCCTGCATCTTTGCTAGGGTTTCGGTTGTCTAGTCGGTAAAGCTTCTAGGATAGTTTGGTCCTTTGGAAGATAACTCTTGATAATGTGTTCTTTGATATTTTATGCAGTAGATGTTTCAGAAATAGACTCTTTATGTACTCTCAGCCTGATATCTTTGATGTTTTCTCATACTATCATATCAGCGTTGAGCGGGTTAATGCCAACACCCCCTTTTGCCCTTCTAGGCTTCTGTTAGCGATACTCTTTCCCCTTTCTTTCTTAGCTTCTGACTTGGATGTCCTTCCATTACAGAGCCTTCCCTCTAACGAATATGCTCCTTGGATAAACTGTGTCCGAAATCTGTAGACTTTGAATTCATTTCCCCCAACGAGGCGACGGTTTATGTAGCCCTTAGATCATTCTTTCGTGCTTGTGTTCACTGGATATCCCTTCACTGCTAGCTGGTTATGGGGATAAGTCTCGATGTTGCTTTAGGAATATTTCTTCCTATTTTTGTTTCTTCTTAGTGTTAGACTTTGCTTCATTAAGGATTCCTACGTGCTTGCAGTCATCCGATACCCCTTCACTGTCAGCCTACTTCATTGTTAATTTTGACAGTAACATTTACCCTCCTAGTGAAGGGGTGTTTCTGACTTTTCATGTCAAATTCTTTGTCCTTCTTTGGTGCATCATTTCTGTGTCTTTTGAGTTTCTTCAACTGAGGTGTTGATTGGCCATTCTTTGTGTGGTCCAGATTATCCTTGAATTCTAAATGCAAAAATCTCTCTTTATATATTATTATTTTGGAGCCAAAAGATAGTGAGATATATGCATACTTAAATATTTGCCCATTCTCAACAAAGTTTCGTGCCATATTTAAATATATACAGCAACCAAAATAGAGAATTGTATTTGATACAGTCCAAAATAAAACATATACAAACATTGCCCACGTAGGAGCCAAATTCATCCCGTGTAAATTAAAAAAAACAATTAAAACGAATCAAACCATGTCACCCACCTACTTTTTGTGTGGCGGCTAAAGTCATCATTCAGCAACCCAGTAAACTTCCAACATCAACACTTTCCAGAGTGTGATCAAGGTCAAACCTCCTACTTGCACTACATTTCAAAGGTGTCATATCGGAAAAGCTAGCCACCTCTTTTCCCTCGCTGGACTTTCTAGCTGTTCCAGCAGAGCCAACTACTCCTTTATGCCTAATCACCAAAGCATGGATCTCCATTTTCTCTTGATTACCCAAAGCACTCAGCGTATCTATTCTAACACCATCACTAATACCCCTGTTTTCAAGTACCACATCAATAGTGTCCATCCTCTCATCATCGTCCTCATAAATGTACACTTCCTCGCAATTTTCTTCTAATTGGTCCTCCTCTTCCTCATTGAGATTTGAAAGAGCTGCAGATGGGTTTTAAGAAAATGTTTTACCAACACTAGAACTATCGACAAACTTCGCTTTTCACTTCGACTTCCAAACCTTTGGAGAACTGTAACACCCCGCCTCCGCTAGGGTCACTCGCAAAGGAATGCACTAGCTTTAGAGGGGCATTATTGGTAAACATGCACAGAAATATCACAAGACAGAACATATAAAAATAGCGGAAGTAAAATCAAACTTTCATAACATGAATAAATAAGGTCTAAAGCCTTTTACATCAGAGTACATCAAAACCTGTCTTGCAATAGTAAAGAAGATAAAGACATTTTCATAAATTATTCCCCAAGTAAAAACAGTAAAGTAGCCATTAGCCAAGAAAAGTCCAAGCCATCCATGATGACCTTCAAGCAGAAGAAGTCTGAACTAAACAACAGTATTTCCTCCCTGTAACCTGGGGGGGAAACGGAAGAAAAGAGGCGAAACAAAACGGGTCAGTCAAAAAGACTGAGTAAGCCCAATCTACTATTAGCATAAAAACTAGTAAAGTTAACTGACATGAGAAACTGAGATGAACATAAGCATGATGACAAGATAGATAAGCTAAATCAAAATAACAGGATGAACTACTGAACTCAGATAAACTAAGGTGTCATGATAAATTACGATGTTAAGATAAAACAAGGTATCACATCGTCAGGTTTCTATCAAGTATAATATCCCCAAGATATCTGTCACGTATAACGCCCCGTGATATCTGTCACGTATCCACAAGATATCTGTCACGTATAACGCCCCGTTAACCAAGAATGACCCTCACTCAAAAGTCGTGTAATGGTCCATGTCAACCTAATATATCGCATATATAGGTTGCTCAACTTGTACGTTTTATTCCATGTAAATGTTCAGTCCCTTGCCGTAGACCATACGGGCTTTCCCATGAGATTCTACATTACTTTAACATAGTTCCATGATCCTTAAGATCGGTTTGGACTGTTACCCTAAACCTAGCTAGGGTCTTCCAACATGAATTATCGTTTGTACAACTAGGACTTATGCTACCTAGGGCCACTAGGGATTACGCTTACCTATTGCCCCTTTTCGTATCTCGGTTTTGGTTCAACCACCCAGGGCCACTGGGATTTACGCTAACCATCAACCGCGCCCTTTTTCCCACGCATTCATCGTGAATCGTTTTCCATGACTGTATGCACATGTATCACATCGTGCCATCCGAGTCCTGTCACAGGGCAGATCGAGAAATACAGGACTCGGTCGAGAGCTTTCGATTTATCTGCCGATGCAGATGCTAAGGTCTGTTTTTCTATACTTGGCTATGGTCCCACGCGACCCCTCCCTCAACTAGTGAAAGACAAGACAGGATAAATCCTGTATGAGAACACACTACTGGCCAACCCACAATCCTAGCCTTACCGCAACCATAATTAGATAGCAATTATGGTCTATTGGGTGTTCTCTGCCTTTCCGTACGTACACGCTTGACCAAAGATGGTAGGTAGTCTGACGAAATGCTATCTAGGGTACGACCGTGTATCGTCGACTATGCCCTATCCATCCCCGTCTTTAGGTCGCTCGCATAGCAACCAAGACATACTCTTGGTTCTTCTAACGCAGACCTTAACCTCTCATGAGCCTAATATAATCACCTGGCAGCTCATAGAGGGATACCAAGAATACCCTCACGTTCCCCGAAGCCGCTGCTTCGTTACCCAGTTCGCTGGAGCCTTTATCCAAATCAGATACTTGCTCCTACTCGTATACTTAAACGATGACCTACCGTATCAGGTTACTCATATATCTATGAACTGGTCTAAATTTCCTTGACTAAGAATCATTACTTAGTTATTCCTCAACTAAGGTTTACCACTTAGCCTTATTCCCGTTATCCTTGTTAACTACGGTTATCCCCTATCCTCAGAACTAGGGTTTACATAATGGATTAAGTGTCACTTAAGTTCATGACTTAACCCATCTACCAACCATGTCAAAATTGGCTAAGTATCCAAGTCCAAGACATAACCCGTCTTCAAATCATGTCAAAATTGGCTAAGTATCCAAGTCCAAGACTTAACCCTACAAACCATGCTCACGTTGGTTAAGTATGTATTAAGCAATTCACGACTTAACGTCGTCAAATTATCATTCTAGATTGGTTAAGTATATATTAACTTGACCCTATCAATTTACTCAGTCAAATCGGTCAAGTGTATTCAAGCGATTCGTGACATAGCCTTATCATGTTTTCACGTTAGATCGGTTAAGTATAGGTTAACTTAACCTCAATAAATTCACGAGTTAGATTGGTTAAGTATAGGTCACTTAACCACATCAATTCATCATGTTTAGATTAGTTAAGTGTTTAACTTAACCCCATTAAACTACCAAGTGGGATTAATTAAGTCTAGGCTAACTTAACCCCATCCGATTTCCATGTTTAGATTAGTTGAGTCTAATCTTAACCCCATTCGTTAACCGTATTTTTCGGTTAAGCGTCATTAAGAAAACTTACTTAACCTTACCAAGTTATCGCGTTGGATTGATTAAGTGTTGGTTAACTTAACCCCATCCACTAGTCATATAAAAATGGTTAAGTGTCATTAGGCAAATCAAGTTACTTAACCTACCCAACCTTGTCATGTTTTGTTAAGTATCATTAGCCTAATCAAATTACTTAACCCATTTGTCCATGTCATATTTGGTTAAGAGTCGTTAATCAAATTAACTTAACCCTATCATGTGGCATTAATTAATTAATGCACCTTCACCTCTCACATTAGACTTTGTTGTGGTTACTAGTTAAGCCGGTCGGTTCCGGGTAGCTTTACACCACAACTTGGTCTAACCTCGGGGTCAAGCACAACATGACCAACTTCCCACATTGGGTCCTATTGTTTGCAACTACTAGTTAGGCTGGTCGTTTCCGGGTAGTATTACGTTGCAAACTCAACCAAACCTCGAGTTGGCCACACTTATATTATCTAAGTGTCATGTCCATCATGTTTCCCAAAACATGTTACAAGTATTCAAGCATTTGGGTAGACCTAAATTAATAGGTAAATTCCCAAAGGGTAGACCTAACTTAATAGGTAAATTCCCAAGCTTATGTTTTTATGCATACTTACATGTCAACTTCCATGTTATATTTCAATTCATGTTTTCAAGTTGTATTTTCATGTCATTAGAAATTACCCATAACATAACCCAACGCTTTTAAACTCGCATATACGTTCGCGACAACGTAATGGATTAAAAGAAGAGACTTGGAAAAGGCATGACAAAAATGGATATTAAGCCACAAGTTAATCATGGTGGCAAATGAGGCACAAATGTGTTCATTAACTTGCATGTTACATTCTTAAGCCTCAAAACATGCATAAACCCAAACTTGGCACATAAGCGAATCATGGTGACAAAAGATATGGAATGATGACTAGTAACTCGCATATATCATCATATAAGGGTTATGACTTCATATGCAAGTTGACATAAAGGTTATGAGGGTTCTCATGTTGCCTAATGCAACATTTCAACATAAAGGTTGTAGCTTTTAGCTCACAAGATCAAGATAATGACTTCATAAACTTGCATGACATGATAGCATGTATCATACTCAATGATCAAACCCAAACTTGCAACATGAACATTTAACTTTATAGTTAATATCTAAGAGTAGGGAAAGGGCTTACATTGCTATGAAGGCACAAAAGATATGACAAAGCCCTTATGCAATCAAATAGACCCAAAATGCAAGCTCTAACATAAGAACCCTTGAGCCAAAATGATCAAAACCCTTGCTTTATGATGCAAAGATAGAAACTTGACTTGAATGCAAGCTAATGACACTCATATAAGCTTGAAAACACTTGTATGCATGGAAAATCTCTCATAGAAACCATTTAGAAATTTTATGAAGAGAGTGGAGGCCATGAGAGGTAAAATTTTGCCATAGTTTAGTTGCATGAATGAATAATGAGGATTTAGGATAGGTTAGGGTCTTATTTATAGATTAGGCAAGTGTTTTTGGCCATAGGATTAAACCTAGATTCAATCCAAGCCATCAAAGCATGTCTTGGGGAAGAAGTCAAGTGTAGGAACCATCTAGGGCCTTTAGATTAAAGATGAACCATGAGAACCATCCAAATGCGAAATCTGCATTTGAGCGAATCGGCCCACGGGTTGACAGCCAAACACCCTGGATTAATCCCTGGTCGACCCAGTGGGCTCGGGTCGACCTCAAAAATCGGCCGGTTCGGTTATTCCCCTCTCCCAATTCGCTGTTTTGAACATTTTTGCATATTTATTTATTTAATTTTCAATTATATATATATATATCAATATATATATATTTCTCTGTGCAACCCATTTCACTTAATTAAGTATACTTTAATTTGGGAATTTTTCGTGAAACTTCGCGAGGCCATATCTTGGTCATACGGACTCCGATTCTCGAAAACTCAGACTCTATTTCGCGTATTTTTCCGAGACGAACGCAATGGCATAGCCCGTTTTACTTGATTCAGAATTTAAAATTAAATTCTGCCTTGATTCTCGTCTTAACACGTTATCGAAAAATACGGGTTGTTACATACTCCCCACCTTTTAGGATTTCGTCCCCGAAATCTCCAAGTTAGGAAGAACATATCCTACCATCCATCATCCATCAACTCAAAACATCATCCACAAGCAACCATTGTCCTTAGATGATTTCTAATGCTGTATGAATATATGCAAAATGTGTGTGTACATGTTCCTTAGCTAATGCTAATGATCACGCCTGAATAATCTTTCTAATGCAAAATATGTATAGTGCCATGAATCCAACATGTATGCAAATAGTCCTAGTCATATAGATACTATATGCGTGCACAATCATTCATTCATATGCAACAACCGCATGATAATACATTCGATTTCATCCATAAACAAGTATAAATACTCGTGCATATGCAATATGAAATGTGACCGAGTCGAGCTAGTATCTAATGTGTATTCGCGCATCCACGAGCAACCACTTGCAACCACTTGCAACCATATCAATCATAACATGTTTCAAATACATGTTTACAACCATAGGGTTCTACCTAGAATTCCCTGAAACAGGGCCGAGAAGATGAACAAGACAAACTCCTTACGGGGTTTGTAACAGAAAGTAGGACCGAGAGGATGTCTACAAAAGATAACCTACAAGTAAGCTCTACAGAAACAGGGATCAAGAATATACTCCCAAAAAGAGATATCATGCGCGTATCTAGTCTTTGACCATCAAAGTCGTATTTCCTCGGGCTTACTTCCATTGTGCCTTGACCGCCCTTTAACTTCGCGATTTCGTAGCTTCTTATTTCCTGCTTCCATAACATGAGCTAAAACTCATTTCTTCGTCGCCTCTCGTTCCACTTGCACTTATCCTTTTTCTAGAATACTTGGCGCAAACATGACTGCGTACTCATGATCTCATGCAAGCTTTCCAAAATTCACTAGTGAATCTTGGATCTCGTTTATATACTATAAGGCATTCCATGTAGAAGAACTTTCTCTTGAAAGTAAACAGATGTCAATCAGGTTATCATGCGCACTTACTAGGGTGATCTCTATAACCCATGCATAAATGAAGTAAACCATCCGTCTTATTGGCGAACACCACTCGATCGGGCTTCAAATTTCCAATAAAGGCATCAAGGGATTCTAAGTAACTAGTCATGGCAGAACCTCAAAAAGGTTACCCGATACTTCGAGGGCATTACCAAGGCTAGTCAAAAGGTCTAACTACCCTCCTATCAAAACCGAGAGTGGCACCCCCTACTGGATAACCACTTCATCCCTAGAATCCATCCATAGCTTATAATCATAAGCATTATTTCCAAACTCAACACTTGGCATAGACATTCCCAAATCCAAACAAGTCATGTATAAATGGACTGATTCTTCAATAGGACTTTGAGACAAAAATGGGATTCTCTATTACGTTAGTACTTAAGGTGCAGAGACTCAACTACCGAAGCGGACTTAAATGATGCGGGGATCAAAACAAAGTCTTGGCGGGATGATAGAAAAGAATAACTAGATCTTCAACAAGGATGTTACCCCCCTACTCAGGTACTCTAGTGAGGGTATACAACGATGATCTTGTCCTTGTACCACAATACTTAACTATCCGTCCCGTTTCACCATACCAAAGATACTTTCTCGTCATGGGTTTCATTGTTCATCTTTCTCCCTCCTTTGAGGACTAAGTCATACTAACAAGTTGCTCATCCTTACGCTCGTATCCTTTATCCTCTTCCTCACTATCCTTTCTTATAACGCGGCCACTGGTCTCTTGAAAACCACCTCCATCGCATGGAAAGCACTTTCGTAGATAGAAAAGACTAGTCGCAGTTAAAACCACCGTGACTACAGATGGAGGAAAGAAAGGAGAAGAGATTCAATTAAGGAAACAAGGATAGTGCTAATGGCCTTTGGGGAATAGCCTTTTTCTTTTAAAAGAAAATTTTCTTGAAAACATGCTTCTTTGTAAACGATTTTCAAATAGTTTTCAGAAGGTCTTTAAAAACTTTTGCCCAGTCTGGTAACCTTCTGCTCTGATACCACGTGTAACACCCCGCCTCCGCTAGGGTCACTCGCAAAGGAATGCACTAGCTTTAGAGGGGCATTATTGGTAAACATGCACAGAAATATCGCAAGACAGAACATATAAAAATAGCGGAAGTAAAATCAAACTTTCATAACATGAATAAATAAGGTCTAAAGCCTTTTACATCAGCGTACATCAAAACCTGTCTTGCAATAGTAAAGAAGCATAAAGACATTTTCATAAATTATTCCCCAAGTAAAAACTGTAAAGTAGCCATTAGCCAAGAAAAGTCCAAGCCATCCATGATGACCTTCAAGCAGAAGAAGTCCGAACTAAACAACAGTATTTCCTCCCTGTAACCTGGGGGGAAACGGAAGAAAAGAGGTGAAACAAAACGGGTCAGTCAAAAAGACTGAGTAAGCCCTATCTACTATTAGCATAAAAACTAGTAAAGTTAACTGACATGAGAAACTGAGATGAACATAAGCATGATGACAAGATAGATAAGCTAAATCAAAATAACAGGATGAACTACTGAACTCAGATAAACTAAGGTTTCATGATAAATTACGATGTCAAGATAAAACAAGGTATCACATCATCAGGTTTCTATCAAGTATAATATCCCCAAGATATCTATCACGTATAACGTCCCATGATATCTATCCTGCATTTTAGCTCTGCACCTACCGTACTAGTATCCCCACCGTATCATGTGTTAACCAAGAATGACCCTCACTCAAAAGTCGTGTAATGGTCCATGTCAACCTAATATATCGCATATATAGGTTACTCAACTTGTATGTTTTATTCCATGTAAATGTTCAGTCCCTTGCCGTAGACCATACGGGCTTTCCCATGAGATTCTACATTACTTTAACATAGTTCCATGATCCTTAAGATCGGTTTGGACTATTACCCTAAACCTAGCTAGGGTCTTCCAACATGAATTATCGTTTGTACAACTAGGACTTATGCTACCTAGGGCCACTAGGGATTACGCTTACCTATTGCACGTTTTCGTATCTCGGTTTTGGTTCAACCACCCAGGGCCACTGGGATTTACGCTAACCGTCAACCGCGCCCTTTTTCCCATGCATTCATCGTGAATCGTTTTCCATGACTGTATGCACATGTATCACATCGTGCCATCCGAGTCCTGTCATAGGGCAGATCGAGAAATACAGGACTCGGTCGGGAACTTTCGATTTATCTGCCGATGCAGATGCTAAGGTCTGTTTTTCTATACGTGGCTATGGTCCCACGCGACCCCTCCCTCAACTAGTGAAAGACAAGACAGGATAAATCCTGTATGAGAACACACTACTGGCCAACCCACAATCCTAGCCTTACCGCAACCATAATTAGATAGCAATTATGGTCTATTGGGTGTTCTCTGCCTTTCCGTACGTACACGCTTGACCAAAGATGGTAGGTAGTCTGACGAAATGCTATCTAGGGTACAATGGTGTATCGTCGACTATCCCCTATCCATCCCCGTCTTTAGGTCGCTCGCATAGCAACCAAGGCATACTCTTGGTTCTTCTAACGCAGACCTTAACCTCTCATGAGCCTAGTATAATCACCTGGTAGCTCATAGAGGGATACCAAGAATACCCTCACGTTCCCCGAAGCCGCTGCTTCGTTACCCAGTTCGCTGGAGCCTTTATCCAAATCAGATACTTGCTCCTACTCGTATACTTAAACGATGACCTACCGTATCAGGTTACTCATCTATCTATGAACTGGTCTAAATTTCCTTGACTAAGAATCATTACTTAGTTATTCCTCAACAAAGGTTTACCACTTAGCCTTATTCCCGTTATCCTTGTTAACTACGGTTATCCCCTATCCTCAGAACTAGGGTTTACATAATGGATTAAGTGTCACTTAAGTTCATGACTTAACCCATCTACCAACCATGTCAAAATTGGCTAAGTATCCAAGTCCAAGACATAACCCGTCTTCAAATCATGTCAAAATTGGCTAAGTATCCAAGTCCAAGACTTAACCCTACAAACCATGCTCACGTTGGTCAAGTATGTATTAAGCAATTCATGACTTAACCTCGTCCAATTATCATTCTAGATTGGTTAAGTATATATTAACTTGACCCTATCAATTTACTCAGTCAAATCGGTCAAGTGTATTCAACGATTCGTGACATAGCCTTATCATGTTTTCACGTTAGATCGGTTAAGTATAGGTTAACTTAACCTCAATAAATTCACGAGTTAGATTGGTTAAGTATAGGTCACTTAACCACATCAATTCATCATGTTTAGATTAGTTAAGTGTTTAACTTAACCCCATTAAACTACCAAGTGGGATTAATTAAGTCTAGGCTAACTTAACCCCATCCGATTTCCATGTTTAGACTAGTTGAGTCTAATCTTAACCCCATTCGTTAACCGTATTTTTCGGTTAAGCGTCATTAAGAAAACTTACTTAACCTTACCAAGTTATCGCGTTGGATTGATTAAGTGTTGGTTAACTTAACCCCATCCACTAGTCATATAAAAATGGTTAAGTGTCATTAGGCAAATCAAGTTACTTAACCTACCCAACCTTGTCATGTTTTGTTAAGTATCATTAGCCTAATCAAATTACTTAACCCATTTGTCCATGTCATATTTGGTTAAGTGTCATTAATCAAATTAACTTAACCCTATCATGTGGCATTAATTACTTAATGCACCTTCACCTCTCACATTAGACTTTGTTGTGGTTACTAGTTAAGCCGGTCGGTTCCGGGTAGCTTTACACCACAACTTGGTCTAACCTCGGGTTCAAGCACAACATGACCAACTTCTCACATTGGGTCCAATTGTTTGCAACTACTAGTTAGGCCGGTCGGTTCCGGGTAGTTTTACGTTGCAAACTCAACCCAACCTCGAGTTGGCCACACTTATATTATCTAAGTGTCATGTCCATCATGTTTCCCAAAACATGTTACAAGTTTTCAAGCATTTGGGTAGACCTAACTTAATAGGTAAATTCCCAAAGGGTAGACCTAACTTAATAGGTAAATTCCCAAGCTTATGTTTTTATGCATACTTACATGTCAACTTCCATGTTATATTTCAAGTCATGTTTTCAAGTTGTATTTTCATGTCATTAGAAATTACCCATAACATAACCCAACGCTTTTAAACTCGCATATACGTTCGCGACAACGTAATGGATTAAAAGAAGAGACTTGGCAAAGGCATGACAAAAATGGATATTAAGCCACAAGTTAATCATGGTGGAAAATGAGGCACAAATGTGTTCATTAACTTGCATGTTACATTCTTAAGCCTCAAAACATGCATAAACCCAAACTTGGCACATAAGCGAATCATGGTGACAAAAGATATGGAATGATGACTAGTAACACGCATATATCATCATATAAGGGTTATGACTTCATATGCAAGTTGACATAATGGTTATGAGGGTTCTCATGTTGCCTAATGCAACATTTCAACATAAAGGTTGTAGCTTTTAGCTCACAAGATCAAGATAATGACTTCATAAACTTGCATGACATGATAGCATGTATCATACTCAATGATCAAACCCAAACTTGCAACATGAACATTTAACTTTATAGTTAATATCTAAGAGTAGGGAAAGGGCTTACATTGCTATGAAGGCACAAAAGATATGACAAAGCCCTTATGCAATCAAATAGACCCAAAATGCAAGCTCTAACATAAGAACCCTTGAGCCAAAATGATCAAAACCCTTGCTTTATGATGCAAAGATAGAAACTTGACTTGAATGCAAGCTAATGACACTCATATAAGCTTGAAAACACTTGTATGCATGGAAAATCTCTCATAGAAACCATTTAGAAATTTTATGAAGAGAGTGGAGGCCATGAGAGGTAAAATTTGGCCATAGTTTAGTTGCATGAATGAATAATGAGGATTTAGGATAGGTTAGGGTCTTATTTATAGATTAGGCAAGTGTTTTAGGCCATAGGATTAAACCTAGATTCAATCCAAGCCATCAAAGCATGTCTTGGGGAAGAAGTCAAGTGTAGGAACCATCTAGGGCCTTTAGATTAAAGATGAACCATGAGAACCATCCAAATGCAAAATCTGCATTTGAGCGAATCGGCCCACGGGTTGACAGCCAAACACCCTGGATTAACCCCTAGTCGACCCAGCAGGCTCGGGTCGACCTCAAAAATCGGCCGGTTCGGTTATTCCCCTCTCCCAATTCGCTGTTCTGAACATTTTTGCATATTTATTTATTTAATTTTCAATTATATATATATATATATATATATAAATATATATATATTTCTCTGCGCAACCCATTTCACTTAATTAAGTATACTTTAATTTGGGAATTTTTCGTGAAACTTCGCGAGGCCATATCTTGGTCATACGGACTCCGATTCTCGAAAACTCAGACTCTATTTCGCGTATTTTTCCGAGACGAACGCAATGCCATAGCCCGTTTTACTTGATTCAGAATTTAAAATTAAATTCTGCCTTGATTCTCGTCTTAACACGTTATCGAAAAATACGGGTTGTTACAAGAACCATCACTATCTTTCCTAAATACCCAATTCTTAAAATCGGCTAGTTCAGGAGGATCATTCGGATTTCCTGAAAACTTGTTAACTTCAATTTTGTGATAAGAATTCCTGGTGAAAAGCCTTATTAGCGATGGAATATGAACTGGAGGTGGCACTTCTATTTCAACGTAAAGGTATGAAAAATCAGCTACGCCCCATGTGTCTTCTTGCATTCTTAGAACCCTTCCCGCTTTTGACAATATAATCTTCACCATCTTGATCTTCCGAAACACAATGGGGAGATTCTTTAAGGTAATCCAAAGAGAAACCTCCTGCTTCGGTCTCAAAGAACCAAAGTTGAGATTCCATGGTCAGATATGTAGGGTACTCCTATCGTTTGAAGTAGAGTAGAAATATCTCGTAAAGAAATTTCTTGGAAACTTGTCAACGAAGACATTCTCGAACTTCTTGACCTTCCATTCCCAAGAATATACATAACCGAACTCCTTCAAAGCTCGCTCAATGCCATTGATCGAGAACTTACTCGAGAAAATGGAGATGATCGCCCAAGAATTGAAGCGCTGTAAATATTCGGCGGAAAGAAATGGTGACATATTGACCTCATTTCCAATTGCTATGTTTCTTGTTATTTGAAGAGGAAGAGTTGGAGCGTCGAAATCCCTTATGCCCCTTCTTTTCATGCTTGAAACAAATGATCAGGTTCCTACAATCCTTGATCCAATGTTCAGAATCTCCGTATTAGAAGTATCATTTTACATGATTTGATCTTGCTCAGAGCTTCAGAATACGAAAAGGCGTTAAGAGAGGACAATGATGATTTCCTTAGCACGAATTTAGGTACAGGATTCTTTAATAATATTTCTTTAAATAATTATTTTAATGGTGGCACATGAGGACTATCCGTGGCTTTGTTTGCACGTGGGAGTTCCAGATCGGACAAATTTTCTTACATCATTCAAGAACACGGAAGACGAAGATGAAGCAGACACCATTTTTGGCTAACATTTTTTTAGGAAGAATCCTATGTTCTAAGCAAGGTTAATAATATTAAGAAGCATTAGATATGAAATGCCCACGGTGTTTTGTTTGTGTTTCGAGTGTTAGTGCAGAGATTCAATATACTCAACTAATATGTGCATAAATTAATAATTCTTCCCTGAGCGAGCGATAGGGTCTGGGCCACCCTTTAACCGGTCTATTGAAGATCGAAGACCGGGAACCCCTTCCGGCATTAAATAGATGGGAGACCACAACCTTCTCCAGTATTACTGGATTGAAGATCTGAAGTCCACTTCTGAAGTGTAATAGAAGTCCTGAACTGAACCCAGATTCAGGTATTTAAATGAAGACCGGAAATCCACTTCTGGAAGGTAATAGAAGTCCCGAACCGAACCCAGATTCGGGTATTTAAATGAAGATAGGAAATCCACTTCCGGAAGCTAATAGAAGTCCCGAACCGAATCCAGATTCAGGTAATTAAATGAAGACTGGAAATCCACTTCCCGACGGGAATAGATACCCGAACCGAACCTAGACTCAGATATTTAAATGAAGACGGGAAATCCACTTCTGGAAGGTAATAGTAGTCCCGAACCGAACCTAACTTCGGGTATTTAAATGAAGACCAGAAATTCACTTTCGGAAGGTAATAGACGTCCCGAGCCTAACCCAGATTCAGGTATTTAAATGAAGACTGGATATTAATCCCTAAAAAATCCGTACGCACATTGAATAGAAAGTACCAGGGCCGGTTGTACGAAAGGTTATCCGAAGTGCTTAAATTGCTCACAACGGATGGAGTGCAACTGCACAAAGCAAGATGCAGATGCTAAAGCTAAGACAAGTCAAATTCCGCCATCATAACCGATGATGGTGACACGAAATGATTACATGAAGTACGACTTAACAAAGGGAAGGATCGAATATCCCACGAAGTCGCTTCGCCCAGCAGGAATGCTCTACCTAGTATCAAAGCCCAGTCACGCATATCGAGACGGAAATCCAGGTCGCATATATGTATATATCTGAATAACTGTCCATAGATGACAACACCTATCGCTAGATACTCAAACCAAAGGCCTACTGATTGGCCGTACACTAGTCTTCGGAAAAAACACATGTACATCTTAGAGTCGCAGCCCCGGTCAGTCATAACTCTATCACTCGCTCACCAAATCAAGCATAACCACGCTAAGGTGTCATGGCCGACTTGTTCCCTCGTTTCGCCATCAAACAAGTCGCCCATTAAACATAAGCTAGAGCGACCTTATAACATAGCTGCGAAGCCAAACATCATTATACAAAAGTAGCACGAAGACAAGTGCCCTTGGACTGAGAAGGACGGTCGCACAAGGGGAAAAGGAGGCTCAACTCCAAACCCGCATCCCACTCTTATAGAATCTCCCAAGGATCTCATAGGACGATTTCGTACATGGATCCGCTCATCTGTTTAAGATACTCGTTCCAACGAGCCACCCGCACATGATAACTGAATACAGCCACGGACGACTGGGTACAGCTAACCAGTGGCATGGTCGTAATTAACAAAATGAACGATCCACAACCCGGATAAAGGGATTCCAAATCATTTACTAAGGGGGTTCACCTATAAATACACCATGGCTACCAATATGAGAGGGGGAAGAGACAAAAGACCACGAAGTGCCGCCGACCTTCATCCTCAACCACAAATTCTGCCATGGCGACAAATATAATCTAATGAAGAGGGAAGACGAAAACATCCTTCTTCTCAATCATTAATCCATCCTCCTTCTTCTTAAATTCTGTTATTCTCTTGTATAATTCCTTAGATTGAAATATATAGACAAGGTATATTGAATAAATATCGAGATGTATGAAAAGAGAGAGAGCTGATATGTTTTGTAATTCTCATTATAAGACAGGATATCACCTTCACCGTGGACGTAGGCCTCATTAACGGCTGAACCACTCTAAATCTCGTCTCTACTTTACTTTTTTCGTATTTTTCATTTTTTATTGCTAATAAAACATGACTCCGTTTATTTCTTACCGAATTGGTGAAGTGCAATTTAGTACCTTGGGTGTTTAGACCATTTTTGGTGTAAACATTTAGGCGCCAATCATGGGGCCGTGTTTTGCCTTTTTCCATTTCAGATCTGACAATATTTTCTGGGAGGCACTGTGCTTACGATCATGAGCACACTAAGGAGAATCATTGATGAAGCCAACAACCCCAACGACGGCATCAACATCGTCACATCGCTAAATAGCTACTCCGAGGAAGGGGAGCTACCAGAAATTACGGAAACTGTAACCAGGGAAAAACTAGAGGAAGCTGTGACAGGATTAACTAGTCAAATAGCTATTTCAAGTAGCGCAATGATGAAGAAGCTCGAATCGATACTCTCCATTCAAGCCGCTACCGCAAAAGCTGCTCTAAGCGCTACTTATTCCTCGCTGGCTCGAACAAATCGCGAGTCAAAAACAGAGCTCCCCGCTCCAAACTCAAGACAGCAGGGTTCCGCCTCGAGAGTTGCGAGTCGCATCAATCCAAACCATGAAAAGGCCATGGCACTTGTGCACGATTACTCTGATGATGCGATCGCGGGATGGGACAACCGTCCTATTACCAACAGGACGACCATGCCGAAGAGATGTCCAACTTCCTTATCCCCGGTCAATGAAGATGCATCTAGATCGAGGGTTGATGGTAAAAGGAATGATCAGCCCATGGGTCCAACCAACGAACAAAAATACATCTTGGAAATTGCGCAAGCAATTATGGAAAAAAGCCTGAAGAGGATGGATGATCAGAGAGAATGGGGGTCCTTCCCAGATAAAACCCCACTTACCAATAGGATTAAGGAAACTGTACATCAACAAAAATTCGAGCCTCCGTCATTGCAGCCCTATGATGGGGCAAGCGACCCTAATATATTTCTGTTTTAATATGACCAGTACATGAATGAGGCATGCGCTACTGATGAAATCAAATGCTTTTATTTCCCAGCTTATCTAGAAGGAGTGGCCTATCTTTGGTTCACAAAGCTGCCACCACAGTCTGTGGATGATTTCGTTACCTTGGCTAAGTTATTCAATGCGCAGTTCAGATCCCAAGCGTTCAAAACTCGAGATGCAATGGAGCTAAGAGGACTACGACAAAGACCAGGGTAGCCTCTCAAAGCTTTTCTCACTCGCTTTGATATGGCATTGGCTAAAGTCAAGAATCTCGAACCTGGCTTGACCTTACTGGATCTTAAAGGGAGCATATGCAAGAAAACCAAGTTAGGGTGATGGATCAGGAAAAAGAAACCAAGTACACTTGAACGGCTACTTAGTAAAGCCGAAAAATATGCAAATATTGAGGAAAGAAATGCACGGGCAGAAAAGAATGGAAAGGTGCAAAGCAACTCAGATAATCAAAAAGGGAGCAACGAAGAGGAGGACGATCGAGCAAGAAAGAAGCTACGCTTTTTCAAGAACTCCAAATTCACTCCCCTCAACGATTCCGTGGGAAATATCTTCATGGCAACTAAAGGCACTGAGAGATATCCGGTTTTGAAACAAAGGCACATAAAAAATGTTGCCACGAGGTCAGGAAATTTTTGCCAGTTCCACAAACAGCCAGAACACGATACCGATGAATGTAGGCACTTGAAGTCAGTGATCGAAGGGTTGATCAGGAAGAACCGGTTGCAACAGTATATGCAAAATCATAAGGATCCTCCCGACTCTTCTCGAACAAGGGGAAGTACATCCTAAAAGGGAAGGGGCTCAAGACAATTCAAGGAGGACGCTCATCAGAGGGACCAAACGCTGATATTTCAATAATGGAGCATTAAAGTAAAGCTCTTATTAATTTAAATTATTCCCCTAATTTTATCTTGCTGTTAAAGCTTTTTTAACTTGCTTTATTATTCACTGTGTCCATGTTAAGCAATGGTTTAATTACAAAAAAAACAGTGTGCATCAGAAATTAATTACATGCCTACTTGAATAACATACTTGTTGGTCTGTGCTAAAAGGAAAATAATCTCTTGGAATGTAGATACAGCAAAAGTAATCCGCCATACACAACAAGGGGTGTAACGAGAAATCCAAGAGCACACACCAAGCGAAACAATTTGGGAATTGCAGACATCAAGCAAGACCAAACGGGAGCAATTGACTCATCGCCTCACTAGGAACAAGGTGTTCTGAGGAAGGCAACAAGACAAAGGAATGCATCTCCCATTATGATGTATGCTGAATGCTTGGAAAACACTCATTCAAAGGATTGCTATCAGGCCTCATTGAAGATACAGAAATATCATCGAAAAGCCCCACAGTTAAAATTGCTAAGCCCGCCGAAGAACCATCTTCTTAGGTGACCTTCCTAGGTGCTGGACACAAGTTTTCCAACTTGGGAAAAAAAACTCAATGAGGAAAACCAATGTCTGTGTCCTAAGGTAAGGCAAAAAGTTGGAAAAACCGACATGTCCCGAAACAGAAAAATTGCCAATCACGGGGGGCACCTTGTTAGGTGAAGGGAACGAAGTCTAACTCTTTTGAGTTAAGGCTCGATGAAATGAATTAGTGTCCGCTCCTCGGGATGAAGCATAAAATGGGGAAGGACTAAACATGCTGGAAGGACCAGCACAAAACAAAAACCCTACTGAAAGGAGGTGGTCATCCTTGTTCTTTGTTGTTAACCAAGTCAAGCAGAGCCAAGGATGGACTACAATAGCAGAAATCCTAGCCGAAGGGGGGTATCAGAAATCCTAGCCATTTAGGGGTATCCAACAAGGTCTTTCAGTCCTAGAAAAATCAGGACTGACGGGATCAAAATTGGGTTGAAATTGAAACCCAAGACCTCCCATGGGGGCACCAAAAAGAAAACACACAATAACCACACGTTGCTTCTAAGAAATCATAAATTAACCAAATTACGATGTGGAATCAACATAATTTATGAAAATAAAAAGAGCTTTGGTATGTGGACATAACCATTATGTAAATAACCACCAATGCCCACTCAAAACATACCATAGCCTAGTTATAACTTAGTTGCGAGAACTGTTCGAACGATAAGATTTGCACGAACAACAAACTAAAAGTATGACAAATCATAAGAATGAAAGTAATAAAATTATGATAAAGATATATAAACGTAAGATCGCAAATATAGAATATTTAGCGAGGGTCGGTACTCGCGCAAACAACCGGTCTAAGTACGTGATGAAAAATAATAATAAAGAGAAGTCAAACCTTCAAAGTCAAAAATTAAGACGTACGAGAATAAGCGAGCCTGGCTCCCTCATACACAAGCCAGACTAAAGAGGACTACCCAAAATTAAAACCAAAATAACTGAACAGGCGAAGCATTGGCAGGCCACAATACTCAGATGAGGTGAGAAATGATTCTCTCCCTAGATTCTAGGGCCTCGATAAGTTTGCGCCTATCTTCTTCCAGAGCTTGAAGTCGTTCAATAATCTCTTTGTTCGACTCCTGAAGATTTTCGACCAAGGAAAGCCAGCCACCCATTTTCTTCACAATATAGTCTCTGACTATTGTAATGAGGCCTTCAACCAGATGCAGACATGGTTGCAACTGATCGAATTCGGCAAATATGTTGTCTTTCATAGCATCCATCTTCCCTGCGATAATCCATCTGTTGAATGGATCTATGTACAGACCAGAACGCGAGCTAACTGGACACTGAGCCACAAAGTCCTCGGCGAGTGCAGGATGGCAAGGGTTCGGAACATGGAGAGGCTCTGATATGGCTGCAGGATCTAACGTGATGGATGAAGAGACCATACGAATAACAGCGGTCTGAATATCCGAGTCAGAGAGTCCATTGAGCGAACAATGACCGTGAGTATCATTCACACTCGAGGCCTCCTTACCCCGAGGAGACTTTTTGCTACCAGCCCTCCTCACCGATTTCTTCCTGAGCTTCTTGGACATAAGAAATTCCATCCTTGGGCGACCTGCTTCAAATGGACCAGTAAGGACACAAATGACAACCATGGAAAGGAGAACAACCTAGTCGAGTTCAAGCATAGACAAAAAATATTTCAATAAAGAAGCCTAGGGCATTTCACCAAACAATTTATGAATAAATACCAAGCATCGTTGTTCCAAAGAAAATCACCAAATGGTTCATGTTCTGCAAAGATAAATACAGAAACGGAATCTGTGCTGTACAAAAATCTTACCCAGAAAAATTATGGCACCACGAAGAATATTGCTCAAGATAGAAAGATGCTACTACAAAAAAAGGCAAAGTGATGGAATGAGGAAGCAAGAACCTTTCAAAAAAAAGGCAGAAATTTCGGACATAAGTTACCTGAGTAAGCTCTCTAGGAAGCACCGCTATGACCAAAGAATTTTTTGGAAAATATGTAAAAACAAAGTGAGGCAAGTTAAAGACGAATAAGGAGGACTAAAAGGCATTCATCCAGAGAATTCTCGCCACGTTAGCCTAGCGCCTGACTACACGAAAGTGTCTCATCAAATCCCAGATGGCATCTCGAAATTTAGCTATTAACACAGTAATCAAAAAGATACATCGGGCCTCTCGCACACAAGAAAAGACAATCCGCTCAGCAACAATGAAGTAACCTTAATATTTGGAACAACCGAGCCCTTAACAAGTCAGAACAAAACCTATCAGTCAATGTGCGATCAAATATATCAAAGCCAATGATTCCTTACTAAAAAGAAATCACGGACTTCAAGGGGCAAGTGTTAATCCCTAAAAGTTCCATACGCACATTAAATAGAAAGTATCAGGGTCGGTCGTGCGAAAGGTTATCTGAAGCGCTTAAATGTCTCACAACGGATGGAGTGCAATTGCACAAAGCAAGATGTAGACGCCAAACCTAAGACAAGTCAAATTCCGCCATCATAACCGATGATGGTGACACGAAATGATTACAAGAAGTACGACTTAATAAAGTGAAGGATCAAATATCCCACGAAGTCGTTTCGCCCAGCAGGAATGCTCGACCTAGCATCAAAGCTCGGTCATGCATATCGGGACGGAAATCCAGGTCGCAAATATGTATATATCGGAACAACTGCCCATAGATGACAACACCTATCGCTCGATACTCAAACCAAAGGCCTACTGATAGGCCGTACATCAGTCTTCGGAAAAAGCACTTGTATACCTTAGAGTCGCAGCCCCGGTTAGTCATAACACTATCACTCGCTCATCAAATTAAACATAACCACGCTAAGGTGTCATGGCCGACTTGTTCCCTCATTTCTCCATCAAACAAGTCGGCCGTTCAACATAAGCAAGAGCGACCTCATAACATAGCTGTGAAGCCAAACAACATCATGCAAAGGCAACGCGAAAACGAGTGCCCATGGACTGAGAAGGACAGTCACTCAAGGGGTAGAGGAGGCTTAACTCCAAACCCGCATCCCACTCTTACAGAATCTCTAGAGGCGCTCATAGGACGCTTGCTAACATGCATCTGCTCAACTATTCAAGATACTCGCTCCAACGAGCCGCCCGCACATGATAACTGGATACAGCCATGGACAACTGGCTACAGCTAACCAGTGGCATGGTCGTAATTAACAAAATGAACGATCCACATCCCGGATAAAGGGATTCCAAATCATTTACCAAGGGGGATTTACCTATAAATGCACCATGGCCAAAGTAAGAGGGGAAGAGAAAAAAGACCACGAAGTGCCGCCGAACTTCGTCCTCAACCACAAATTCTGCCATGGTGACAAATACAATCTGATGAAGAGGGAAGACGAAGACATCCTTCTTCTCAATCATTAATCCATCCTCCTTCTTCTTAAAGTATGATATTCTCTTGTATGATTCCTTAGATTGAAATACATAGACAAGGTATATTAAGTGAATATCGAGATGTATGAAAAGAGAGAGAGCTGATGTGTTTTGTAATTCTCATTATAAGACAGGAAATCACCTTCATAGTGGACGTAGGCCTCTTTAACGGCTGAACCACTCTAAATCTTGTCTCTACTTTGCTTTTTTCGTATTTTTCTTTTTTTATTGCTGATTAAACGCGGCTCCATTTATTTCTTACTGAATTGGTGAAGTACAGTTTAGTACCTCGGGTGTTTAGACCATTTTTGGTGTAAGCACCGGAAATCCACTTCCGGAAAGTAATAGAAATCCCGAACCAAACTCAGATTCGTGTAATTACAGATAAAAGAGCGGGAACCACTTTCGGTATTAATGTAGAGCTGAATCAACCTAGGTTCGGGTATTTGGAGATAGAAGCCCGAGAACCCCTTCCGGTATTAATGAAGAGCCGAATCAACCCAGATTCGGGTATTTGAAGATAGAAGACCGGGAACTCCTTCCGGTATTAACGAAGTTGGTATCCCCTTAGGATTTGATTTGTGAAGAAAAGGTTGTACATGCTTTTATGTGTCCTGTAACACCCCACCTCCGTTAAGGTCACTCACATAGGGAATGCCTTAACATTGGTGGAGCATTTTAGTAAACAGAACAGAAACTTACAAGACAGATAAAACAGTACTTGAAAGTTTTTAACTTTATTACAGCGGAAATAGAAATCAATATGGTTACACCCTTTCAAATCTCAGAATTCAAGTACAAAATATCAGTCTTGTACAAAAGCCTTCAAAATGCATGGTTTAAAATCATAATCCCCATAGAACGGAAGCTATACAGAGCCAAGCCATACTTTAAGCACTTCAAGCAAAGAGAAATCCGGATCAAGCTAAAGTATTCCCACCTTGGATAACCTGGGGGGAAACGGAAGAAAGGAGGCAAACAACAAGGGTCAGACAAAAAGTCTGGCAAGTCCAGTGACTTTCAGCATATGAACAGATAATAATAATATGACATGAACATAAAACTGGATGAGAGATAACTGTAACAGGTGTAGCAGATATAACAGAAGAACAGAATGACATAAACTATTGCTTTACACTTCTCTGCAATAATACTAGTATAACAGAATTAGGTGTCACCCTAATGTCTAAACTGAAAAAGGAACGGGTACAGAATAATATAACAGAAACAGAATGCTAATAATGGGCCTTTACTACCCGATCAGAAACAGACAGAAGCAGAAACAGATTAATCCCTATGGAAACAGAATGTAGAATTAGGTGTACACTAGTAATGGGTCTTTACCACCCGAACAGACGGTACCACGCAGAAACAGACAGGTGTTACCACCCAACAGAAACAGATGGTACCAACAGAAACAGACAGAACTAAGTGTATCCTAAAACCCTACCCCAAGCGATCGGCTCCCTAATACATAAATATCCTGTGTCGGCCCCACAGTAGGGAGTATCACTCCCTAAAGTGACAACCAATTGGCACAGACCTATTTACAGAAGTCACGGTGTCTTACATCCTCAGAGGCAGACCGGGATTCATGCACGCACATGACCCGGTTGGAACACACCATCAACACCCCTCGCCATTATCAGAATGAACCGCTTATAATTAGTTGAGTAAGCGTGCCTGGACCCTACTTACTGTTGGGTCAAAGTTTTGATACCAGAAAGGTTACTGACTAATATGGGTCCCAAACAACAGATGACACAAGTAATTCCCCTCCTAACCTTGTGTCCCCAGACTAATAGATTTCAGCTTAACTTGTCTACAAGTTTCAGACATACAAAGTTTAGATTAACTAGTTCACAGATCAGACAATCAAGTTAACAAGTTTTTCAGACTAACGGATCAGATGTTCGGATTAACAGGCTTACAGATTAACTGGTTATAGATTAACAGACTTACATATTAACTGGTTACAGATTATCTAACTTTGTATTGGGCCTACGGATTCACGAAACGGGTTTATCAGATTCATTGGTCCAATTGGTTTAACCTTACCCAACACGTTTTAGACATCATAATTATCTCAGATTTTCATTAGTTAAATATTAATGCCCAAACCTCTCACATTAGACTGACAGTTTGCGGCTACTGGTTAGGCCGGTTGGTTCCGGGCAGGTTTCTGTCGCAAACTGAGTCTAACCTTGGGTTTCAAGCACGTTATGACTAACTTCTCACATTAGAACCTATTGTTTGGGACCACTGGAATATGCCGGGCGGTTCCGGGCAGAATTACGCCGCAAACTCATTCTAACCTCGAGTTAGCCATGTTTATCTTTGCGGCCAATTAATTAATGATTTACCATTTATACCCACGCCTAATATACATGTCAATTATTCATAACTATAGCCAATTCAGATTATGTCAATAGCGGACTAATTATACGACTCAACAGATATAGCAGATAACAGATTTCTCAGGTTAGGTGACTTAGCAGATTAAGCAAACTAGCAGATTTGGTATTTTCAACAGACTTAGCAAATGACAGATTTGGCAGATGAACAAATCTAGCAGACTAGGCAGTAGAGCAGAACTAGCAGATTAAGCAATATAACAGAACTAGCAGATTAGGCAATGTAACATAACTAGCAAATTAGGCAAATATAACAAATTTACTTATTTCTTAAAGTTTCATACCTTGCCTAATTATAAACCTTGCCTAAGTTCATGTGCATAAATAATACTCTTGATTCACAATATTATCATATACCCTATGTATGTATTAAATTTACATAGCACAGATTATGGTCATAAATTTACCATATATCATATGTTCCAAATTTTTATTAAACTTGCATAGTACAGAAGATCCATATAATTTATACCAAATATAGCCATAGATTACTATGCATGTCATATATCCCAAAGGTCCCTTACTTATGTGTTTATTTACATTAATAGATATCCTACTTTCATGTAAATCTTTATACCTAGGCCATATTCTCTTTATCCTAAATCATGTGTTCAATACAGTCTATTTTATGTTCAATTATATACCTTTCTATGTCATGTCCACAAATCATATGTTCAATACCTTTTTATGTTATAAATATAACATGTCCAATCATATGTCTCGGATTCATGTTCTAGCTACAGTCCATGTTCTTTCCTCAAATTAGTCACCTATTGGTCATGCCCAATTTATGCGTCATTCATTTTACTGTCCCAAACATTTTAGCGCATGTTAATCTCTTATGAGATTGGCTCAGGCTCGTAGTAGCCTGGCTATAGAACAGAAAGAGGAAAGAGGTACAGAATAAGATAAATCAAATCAGAACAGAACAGATATAATCTCAGATTCAGATTCACAATTCATGTCAAAATCAGAATTAACGTTTATAGCGGAAAATAACTGTACTTGCCTTAATTGGATTAAAGAAAGAACTCTAGTTGTTGTAGAACCGTTGTAGAAGCTCTAATCTCTAATTGAATTTAGGTTGATGTTGATTGTCTTCTAGTTTTGATTCCAGTAGAGTAGCAACGCCATTTTTATTTTTAATTTAGAACATAGGCAGAGTAGAAGCAGAATAGAATTGTGTGCAGAGAAGGCTGGGTTTGGGCTATTTAAATAGGTTTAGGCAGACGAATCTAGACAGAAAACGAAACCGGATACATCAGAACGCACCCAGGCAGAAAAGCAGATTCGGGAGGCAGGTCGACCCATAGGTCGAATCTAGGTTCGACTCTAGGGTCGACCCCTTGGGGGCAGGTCGACTCTAGGGTCGACCGCTGGGGGCAGGTCGACTCTAGGGTCGACTCCCCAGTCGCCTGGTCTGTGCTGTTTAATTTTTTCTGTACTTTGGAAGGTCATAACTTGGTCATATGGACTCCGATTTACGAAATTTCGGACTCTATTTCGTGTATTTTTCCGAGACGAACGCAATGGCACAGCCCGTTTCCCTTGATTCTGATTTTATATTTTAATTATACTCAGATTTGTAATTCTTAATCTCATAGAAAATACGGGGTGTTACATTCTCCCCTCCTTAAAGGATTTCGTCCCCGAAATCTTCAAGTTAAGAAGAATGTGTCCTACCATCCAATCACTCGTCTACTCAGTCATCATCCACAAGCATCCATTGTCCTTAGAAATTTCTAGTGTTGTATGAACATTTGCAAAAGTGTGTGTATATGTTCCTTATCTAATACAAAGATCAGGCGGTCTACTGATTCAGTTGACCTCCTTAATGCGAATTATGTCAGTGCCATGAGTCCAATATGTATGCAATTTTCCTACTTGATACATATCCTTTCTATATGTGTGCACAACCATCCACTCATATGCAACATCCATGTGCTGATTCAACCATTTTGCACCCATAAAAATTTAAAATGCTCACACATCCATATGCAGTATGAGAGTGTTTTCGAGCCGATCTAGTGCATAGTGTGTGTATATGCGTCCACGAGCAACCACTAGCAACCACTTACATCCACTTGCAACCATCAAACAGAACATGTCTCAAACACATGTTTACACCCATTAGGATTCCTATCTATAAGTTGAACACTCGATCGATAGGATACAGTCGAGTGATGGAAGCGAGAACAGATAAAACAAAAACTTGATTCCTATCAGACATTGGTTGAGAAAATAATTCCCCTACGGGTCAACCCCGAAGACCGAAATCAACATCAGATTGACAGCCAGAAGGTTACCCTCTTTAGAGAATGTCAAAACTGGAAATCTTATCAGAAGTATTCAGATATTTACAGACTACTGGTACAGATCAGGTTTCCTAATGATTCTTCGGAAGCTAAGCATGATAAAATCATATCCCACAAAAACTCAGAATATATGCGTCATATTTGACGCCTAACACAGATATCCCTCAAACCCCAATCTCAAACAGATGAGCCATAATCCTTATGGGTCTGAGTCTACAGCGGAATTCAGAAATAATACTAGTATTAAAGTGCAGAGTATCGATTACAAAATCAAAATACAAGAATCAGAAAAAGTCTTAACTCCATAATCAGATAAAGAAATTAAACTTACTATAGAAATTTTCCTATTTCTATCCTAGCCACTAGCCTCAAGAGTGTTCGCCTGCCTTCCTTGTCCTCGTTCCTTCGGGCAATCCCTAGTAAAGTGTCCCATCTCCCCACAGTTGAAGCAAGCGCCCTTCCTTTTTCTGCAATCCTTGTTTAGATGAGTCGAGCTTCCACAAGTAAAGCACTTTTTCCCCTTCTTACCTTCAGACTTCTCATCCTTCCTTTGTGTTTCCTTTTTGGGCCCAACTTTCTTATTCTGTGGTTCCTCCTTCTTTGTCTCTTTCGGGCCCTTGTCTTCCTCGTGCAGTAGTGCCATATCCACCAATTTCTCGTAAGTTGCTCCCATGGGTACATGGGTCATGGCTAGGCTGTGCA
Source organism: Allium sativum (assembly GCA_030737875.1). Classification (NCBI taxonomy): domain Eukaryota; kingdom Viridiplantae; phylum Streptophyta; class Magnoliopsida; order Asparagales; family Amaryllidaceae; genus Allium; species Allium sativum. The sequence goes on along the minus strand of CM060923.1, from coordinate 523,763,988 downwards.
GTGGCTCGTTCAATCCTTTAACAAAGCGGAGAGCCTTTTTATGCTGAGTGTTGACTAAATCCAATCCGAACTTAGCTAGTTGGTTGAACTGGTTGACGTATTCCTTGACCGTCATACTTCCTTGCTTAAGAGATAAGAACTTTTCCAGTTGCAAACTCCGTTCAGCTTGCGAGCGAAATTTTGTCTCAAACCTTGTTCTGAAATCCATCCATGTCTCAACCAGCCTCTCGGCGTTAGTGACTTCCCACCAGTAGGAAGCTTCGTCTTTGAGCAGCCATACCGCCAACTGTACCTTCTGCCTATCGTCCACCTCGAAGATAACGAATAGATCCTTAGTTTCTTTGAGCCAATTCCTCGCTTCTACGAATGATTCAGTTCCTTTGAAATCCTTCCCACCCATGGCCCTAAAATCTCTATAGATCTTTGAGAAAGCAATTGCACGAGGAGGGGGTGGGGGAGGGGGATCATTTGCTGGACCTGCAGCGGCGGTCCTAGCCTCAAGATATTGACGAAACCAACCGGGTACATGAACACCCTATGGTATCTCAGATGCTTCAGACATGCTGAAACGAAAAAGGAAAGGTTCAATACAAAAAGGACTGAAAGAAAGATATACAGCTCTTGGGGATTATGTTTTTCAAAATAAGCTTTATTTTTGAAAATAATTCCATTCAAAACCATTTTGAAAATAGTTTTCAAAACTTTTTATAAAATCTGGTAACCTTCAGCTCTGATACCAAGTGTAACACCCCACCTCCGTTAAGGTCACTCACATAGGGAATGCCTTAACTTTGGTGGAGCATTTTAGTAAACAGAACAGAAACTTACAAGACAGATAAAACAGTACTTGAAAATTTTTAACTTTATTACAGCGGAAACAGAAATCAATATGGTTACACCCTTTCAAGTCTCAGAATTCAAGTACAAAATATCAGTCTTGTACAAAAGCCTTCAAAATGCATGGTTTAAAATCATAATCCCCATAGAACGGAAGCTATACAGAGCCAAGCCATACTTTAAGCACTTCAAGCAAAGAGAAACCCGGATCAAGCTAAAGTATTCCCTCCTTGGATAACCTGGTGGGAAACGGAAGAAAGGAGGCGAAACAACAAGGGTCAGACAAAAAGTATGGCAAGTCCAGTGACTTTCAGCATATGAACAGATAATAATAATATGACATGAACATAAAATTGGATGAGAGATAACTGTAACAGGTGTAGAAGATATAACAGAAGAACAGAATGACATAAACTATTGCTTTGCACTTCTCTGCACTAATACTAGTATAACAGAATTAGGTGTCACCCTAATGTCTAAACTGAAACAGGAACGGGTACAGAATAGTTTAACAGAAACAGAATGCTAATAATGGGCCTTTACTACCCGATCAGAAACAGACAGAAGCAAAAACAGATTAATCCCTACGGAAACAGAATGTCGAATTAGGTGTACACTAGTAATGGGCCTTTACCACCCGAACAGACGGTACCACGCAGAAACAGACAGGTGTTACCACCTAACAGAAACAGACGGTACCAACGGAAACAGACAGAACTAAGTGTACCCTAAAACCCTACCCCAAGCGATCGGTTCTCTAATACATAAATATCCTGTGTCGGCCCCAAAGTAGGGTGTATCACTCCCTAAAGTGACAACCAATTGGCACAGACCTATTTACAGATGTCAGGGCGTCTTACATCCTCAGAGGCAGACCGGGATCCATGCACGCACATGACCCGGTTGGAACGCACCATCAACACCCCTCGCCATTATCAGAATGAACCGCTTATAATTAGTTCAGTAAGCGTGCCCGGACCCTACTTACTGTTTGATCAAAGTTTTGATACCAGAAAGGGTTACTGGCTAATATGGGTCCCAAACAACAGATGACACAAGTAATTCCCCTCCTAACCTTGTGTCCCCAGACTAATAGATTTCAGCTTAACTTGTCTACAAGTTTCAGACATACAAAGTTTAGATTAACTAGTTCACAGATCAGACAATCAAGTTAACAAGTTTTTCAGACTAACGGATCAGATGTTCGGATTAATAGGCTTACAGATTAACTGGTTATAGATTAACAATCTTACAGATTAACTGGTTACAGATTATCTAACTTTGTATTGGGCCTACGGATTCACGAAACGGGTTTATCAGATTCATTGGTCCAATTGGTTTAACCTTACCCAACACATTTTAGACATCATAACTATCTCAGATTTTCATTAATTAAATATTAATGCCCAAACCTCTAACATTAGACTGACAGTTTGCGGCTACTGGTTAGGCCGGTTGGTTCCGGGCAGGTTTCTATCGCAAAATGAGTCTGACCTCGGGTTTCAAGCATGTTATGACTAACTTCTCACATTAGAACCTATTGTTTGCGACCACTGGAATATGTCGGGCGGTTCCGGGCAGAATTACGCCGCTAACTCATTCTAACCTCGAGTTAGCCATGTTTATCTTTGCGGCCAATTAATTAATGATTTACCATTTATACCCACGCCTAATATACATGTCAATTATTCATAACTATAGCCAATTCAGATTATGTCAATAGCGGACTAATTATACCGACTCAACAGATATAGCAGATAACAAATTTCTCAGGTTAGGTGACTTAGCAGATTAAGAAAACTAGTAGATTTAGTATTTTCAACAGACTTAGCAAATGACAGATTTGGCAGATGAACAAATCTAGCAGACTAGGAAGTAGAGCAGAACTAGCAGATTAAGCAATATAACAGAACTAGCAGATTAGGCAATGTAACAAAACTAGCAAATTAGGCATATATAACAAATTTACTTATTTCTTAAAGTTTCATACCTTGCCTAATTATAAACCTTGCCTAAATTCATGTGCATAAATAATACTCTTGACTCACAATATTATCATATACCCAATGTTAGCATTAAATTTACATAGCACAGATTATGGTCATAAATTTACCATATATCATATGTTCCAAATTTTTATTAAACCTGCATAGTACAGAAGATCCATATAATTTATACCAAATATAGCCATAGATTACTATGCATGTCATATATCCCAAAGGTCCCTTACTTAGGTGTTTATTTACATTAATAGATATCCTACTTTCATGTAAATCTTTATACCTAGGCCATATTCTCTTTATCCTAAATCATGTGTTCAATATAGTCTATATTTATGTTCAATTATATACCTTTTTATGTCATGTCCACAAATCATATGTTCAATACCTTTTTATGTTATAAATATAACATGTCCAATCATATGTCTCAGATTCATGTTCTAGCTACAGTCCATGTTCTTTCCTCAAATTAGTCACATATTGTTCATGCCCAATTTGTGCATCATTCATTTTACTGTCCCAAACATTTTAGCGCATGTTAATCTCTTATGAGATTGGCTCAGGCTCGTAGTAGCCTGGCTATAGAACAGAAAGAGAAAAGAGGTACAGAATAAGATAAATCAAATCAGAACAGAACATATATAATCTCAGATTCAGATTCACAATTCATGTCAAAATCAGAATTAACGTTTATAGCCGAAAATAACTGTACTTGCCTTAATTGGATTAAAGAAAGAACTCTAGTTGTTGTAGAACCGTTGTAGAAGCTCTAATCTCTAATTGAATTTTGGTTGATGTTGATTGTATTCTAGTTTTGATTCCAGCAGAGTAGCAACGCCATTTTTATTTTTAATTTAGAAAAGAGGCAGAGTAGAAGCAGAATAGAATTGTGTGCAGAGAAGGCTGGGTTTGGGCTGTTTAAATAGGTTTAGGCAGACGAATCTAGACAGAAAATGAGACCAGATACATCAGAACGCACCCAGGCAAAAAAGCAGATTCGGGAGGCAGGTCGACCCCCAGGTCGACTCTAGGGTCGACTCTAGGGTCGACCCCCTGGGGGCAGGTCGACTCTAGGGTCGACTCTAGGGTCGACCCCCTGGGGGCAGGTCGACTCTAGGGTCGACCCTTGGGGGCAGGTCGACTCTAGGGTCGACTCCCCAGTCGACCTGGTCTGTGCTGTTTAATTTTTTTCTGAACTTTGGAAGGCCATAACTTGGTCATATGGACTCCGATTTATGAAATTTCGGACTCTATTTCGCGTATTTTTCCGAGACGAACGCAATGGCACAGCCTGTTTCCCTTGATTCTGAATTTATATTTTAATTATACTCAGATTTGTAATTCTTAAGTTCATAGAAAATACGGGGTGTTACATGTCCCCTTTGAGCTTTTGTTCCCTTCTACGGGGTGAGATTAAATAGAGGTTGTACGTGCTTCGAGTGCTCCCTCTGAGCTTTTGCTTCCTTCTACGGGATGAGTTTCGAGCATAGGCTATACAAGCTACGAGTGCTCCCTCCGCGCTTTTGCTCCCTTCTACAGGATGAGATTTTAGCAGAGGTCGTACGTGCTCCAAGTGCTCCCTCCAAGCTTTTGCTCCCTTCTACGGGATGAGTTTCGAGTAGAGGTTGTACGTGCTTTGAGTGCTCCCTACAGAGGTTTTTCTCCCTTATATGGGATGAGATTTGAGCAGAGGTTGTATGTGCTCTGAGTGCTCCCTCCAAGCTTTTTCTCCCTCCTGCGGGATGAGTTTCGAGCAGAGTTTGTATGTACTCCGAGTGCTCCCCCCGGGCTTTTTCTCCCTTCTGCGGTATGAGATTTGAGCGAAGATTTTATGTTCCCCGAGTGCTCCGTCTGAAATTTTTCTCCCTTCTGCGGGATGAGATTTGTAGGCAGAGGATGTACGTGCCTAGGGTGCACACACACAGTTCGCGGCGAGAACACATCTCGCGGTCAAGTACACAGCTTGCGGGTGTGAGAACATATCTCACAGGCTAGTACACAACTCATGGGTGCAAACACACAGTTCTCGATGAGAACACATATCGCGGGCGAGCACACAGCTCGCGTGATCACATAGCGCTTTAAGTGGGAGCACACAGCTCGCGTGAGCATGTAGCTCAAAGTAAGGGGGATGTTGACATATTGAAAATTACAAGTATGCTTGAGAATTCTCTAAATGAATTAATATGATGCTTGAGTTAAGAGAGATGCTACCAGATCTTCACAATGTCTAGTTGTTTTCCTAAAGTACAGGGCACACTGATGCTATGTGACTGAGGATTCGGCAAGTGCGGCAAGACGAATGATTCTCTTATCGCAATCTAGGACGGCGCCATAAAACGATAGCAGTCCACACCTAGGATAAGGTAATACCCCCATAAAATCCAATGCATACACTTCGCAATGAACTCGACATTGTCGGCCTCTAATACTAGGTCTTTACAAAATAGCTCAAGATACTTAGATCCTCTGATAGGGTAGGCCACCACTATCGGACTATCCGAGATATATATGGATATATTCAACAGATTTGCTAATCGCTTGAAGATAAAAGAATGGGTTGATCTAGAATCGAACAAGATGTATACTGAATTTCCTAAAACTGAGGTTATACCTTTGAGTGCGGGACTGCGCTTGGTCTCTTAGGGGTCGACTTTGAATTGGTGTTGCTTTTGTTGCATAACTCTTGACAACTTTGGGCTTTGGTCAGTCTTTGGACATGTTTCCTTCTTCATGGCAGTTGCAACATTTCACTTGAACTCTTTTTTTTTAACCAAAGAAGTCCTACAGTCCTTGGCCTCATGGACCTTGCGGTTGCACCTTGTACAAATCTGTGCGTCCTTATTGAATTTTCTCTTCTTCTTCTTCTTCTTCTTATTTTTCACTATTCCTTCTTCTTGTAATTGTTGGAGCTTTGTTCCTTCTCTCCTTCTTTGTCCTCCTTGGCGCTTTCATCCGTGCACATGGTAGCTCTCTCAACTAGGGTTTTGAAAGTTGCCCCAAACGTTACTTGGGATAATAGAGTTTCCTTCAATGGGGAGTTTAGTCCTTTAACTAATCTAAGGGCTTTGTTCATGGCGATGTCTACCAATCTACTTCCAAACTTACATTACTCGGCGAATTTAGATATATACTCCTACAGGCTCAAGCTTTCTTATTTTAGTCGGATTAATTTCTCTAGCTGGATGGTCGTTTCTGCCCTTGGCAAGAACCTTGCTTCAAAACGGGTCTTAAATTCGACCCATGTAAAAATCCGGCCCTCGTAGTCCATCGATATTAAGTTCCATCATTCAAGAGCCTCATGCTTCAAATGTCAGGCTGCTATCCACCTTCTTACTTCGTTGGGCCAAGTAGTAGCCTCAAAGATTCTTTCACAGTCCATAACCCAAGATTGGGCACTAGAAAAGCCTTCCTTTCTAGATAATGATTTCCCTCCAAGATTCATAAAGTTGTTATAAAAGCGAGAAAAATCAAAGGCTACCTCAGCAGCAGGAGCTGCAGGTGCCGCCGGGGCTAGATTGGCATTAGGGACTTGTTCAATAGTATAGAGATACTGTTGAAACCATTCTGGCAAATATCTGGGCCTTGCCTGGTTACCCTGCTCAGTTGGGTTTTCATCCATCTACTATCTGAAAAGAAAAGGAAGATTCCTTCAGTGGATACTCCTGAGATAGCACTTAAGCTGAAAAAGGAAGAAAACGATAAAGATGCCTAGTATAAATGTGCATGCTTATTGGGGGCAAATATAAATAGTTTGAAAAATCTTTTTCAATTTACAAGTACGTCTCTCATACGTATAATTCCCTTATAATCGGGTAACCTATGCTCTGATACCAAATGTAAAAACCCACCTGAAATGGGCCTAAATTTCAACCCAGAAAAGGCCCATCGAAACTTAAAGTCATTCGAAACGGGTCGTGGTTCGTGTAAGGATTACATTTGCACTTAATATATACAAACACAGATACTTCGAATGGAAATATCACATAGCGGAAAGAGAAAATATAACACTAAAAATAGGATGCACCATTTATCTCAAAACCACAGAAATACAATAGTCATAGTTACATCTGTTCAATGGGTACATCAAATAGTTCATTCTCACAAGTTTCCAAAAGTAGTAAAGTGATAACTACTAATAATAGCATAACAACTTCATCTTCTTCATCAGCTTCAATCATCACTTTGTCCATGGCTTTTACCTCATCTACTGACCTATTGGATATGTTGAGTAGAGGAGTCAGAACATAAAGCTCCGTGTGACTGAAATATAGTGCTACTTAATGTCCACACCCTATATTTTTAGCAGGTTACATATGTCAAGGTATGTCTATGCAGCACACAACAAACATCAAGTTTCTAACCAATGGGGTGGGTATCAAAGTCAATCGCCCATTAGTGTTTTTAGGTTAAAGACCCAACGAGGTGGCATTCTCGGTCACTTATGGCCCTATTAAAGGTGGATTCTTATGATCTCTTATAACGCTGAGGCGGACCCCTAGCCCTTTAAGACCCCGTCCTAATATGATAACGTTCTTAAGTTCATACTCCCATTTGTAATATGAGAAGTAGTATTGGGAGCGTTACTACTTAACTGATATAACATGGTAGGACACCTATGTCACTTAAGACTTCCCTCAGACAGTTGGTAAGCAGGAAATGGCCACATATCTTCCAATTACCGATCTATCCCTAGTTGAGCCCTTACAAGCTTCTAGAGGAAGTGGACATCCTCGTTATCTACCCTACTTTGTTACCGTTTTATGCCCAACCAGTTTTAGAGCAGGTAGATCCAAAGACTTACTTCAAATCTAATAAGGGTGGGTCCCATGACTTTGGTTCCTCTCTAAGGAATAAACCTTGAGAGGGATCCTAGTCCTAACCGCTTAAGACCCAAACTAGATTAAAAGAAAGTCAAATGCTTAAGATCTTCCCAAGGCGTAGTAAACCTGTCTATTTTCATACAATAGACTTATATATATATAATTATATATACACACACTAGACTTCTCACATTAAACCGTATATTCGTAGATGCTGGATAAGCTGGTCGATTCCGGGAAGGCTTCTACTACAAGATCGTTTAACCTCGTGTCTAGTGTACTAAGTTTTTTCAATGGCCATGGCACCTAGACATATCACATTAGTTGGGTCAACTTGTGGTTACTGGATTTGTCGGTCGGTTTCGTGCAGACTTCTACCACAAGTGGCTACTAACCTCGTGTCGATGTGTCACTATTAATATATATATAGCCATTCTATATTTGCACACATAAGAAATCAAACATAATTATTATGGAGACATTTCAAATTCAAATCTAACCTAACCGCATTTATTACGTTAATACATCGTTAATTATGTTGATTACGTTTATATAAGTATAATAATAATAACGCCTAAATAACATAAATATTCGTAAAATTGGTGAAACATTCTAAGAAGGTGGCAGTTGTCAACTTTTATCCAAATCAAGGCATACAAATTAGGTTTCCATACTTTTACCGCTACAACATAGGCATGATTGCATAATGATAAATAAACAAATAACAGTGGATGGAAAAGCATACATATACACAATTTCAACTTACATCGTAGGCATAGCAATGATTTCAATACTAAATTAAAAATAGAGTATTAATAAATTTATACGTACATGTTTATAATTCATATTTCATCCAATTCACCCCTTTTTGGTGTTGTATGCATAAAAATGTTTACTGCTGACCAATTTCAAACACATTTAGATCCAAACCCAATTCAAATCATAAAATAATAAAATTCAAACCTTTTTGGGTTGTGATCAAATGATAATTAAAGGTGAATTACATAAAATAGGAATAATAGTAGCAACACCCCAATTTTATCTTCAATCCAATATTGCCGCCAAAAATCCACAAAACCCAATTAATCATGACAATTCATACGAAATTACAAGATAGACGATTTGGAGGTTTTAATGTTTATGTTGTCGAATTTCCCAAATCCTCCTAGGAATATCTATTTATATGAAAATCTATTAAAAACAAGAATATGCCTTAAAGTAAACTAGATTCCACTCATAGGTCTAGGCGGAATAGAGAGGAATTTGTGGTAGCTCTAGATCTGCACTAACTATTTGCGTTCAAGCGTGCTCCATTAATCCTCCTAATTATATACATATAAGAGAAATGCATTAGAATCTTATACATATATGTTTATACCAAATTCCATGATACTAAATTTATATGAATTTGAATATAGAGAGATTAAGAATAGAGTTAGAGAAATAGAAGAAAACCTTTACCCTATTCTTTTACTTTTCTATAGAATTTAGTAATGGTGGAGAGCCAACATGGAGGTAGGGATGGAGAATGATTAGGATTTTCATAGTGTGATAGGAGGGTAATATTTAGTAGCCCATGTAAGCATCAACCATTGGATTACTTTGAATTAATCCAAGCCTTTAATCTATATATCCTCATAGGAAAACCCTAATTGTCCAGCCGCCTAGCGGTTGAACCCTAGGGGTCGACCAGCGGTCGACACCCCTTAAGGGGGGGCGATCAACCCCTTTGAGGCTAGAATGCCCAATAAGGCTGCGTTGCTAAGCTTTTTATTTTCTTTAATATGTTCCTTAATCTCTCAATCTTATTCCATATTTGCAATATACGTTGTCCCCATGTTATTATCTTCAACTCAAAATTTGAATTCTCCGTCTTTATTTTTAATTTATAATTTGGATATATATATATATATATATTATCCATTTAATTATATATATCTATTTTGCATTTATGGTTCAAATTCATTTATACATAACTTCTTCATACATTGACTGTTTTCAACATATTATATATGAAAACTATTTAGAATTTCGCCACCAATCCAAATAAAAGAATTTAGCCAAATTCCTAAAGCAGCAAAATCTCATTATCCAGCCATAATATTTAATTGCTTATTTTTTTATATATTAATACTTATGAATTTTACGGGGTGTTACATAACCTATTCAGTTGGCTCTGTTCCCTTGTACTGTATCCCTCCTAGAGATTTATAGTCCTTGCATAGATTCGTGAAATCCATAGCTCTAGGTACCTGCATATGAACCGATATGTCTACTACATCCGTATTTGGAGTGAGAGCCCTCCTCATGATGGCTGCTACCAAGGCCTCGAACATGGCTGGGTTGTCTGGTGTACTGCCATTCCCCCTTCGGAGCCAGCTTCCTCCCTAGCTGCGTATCCTGGTGGTCGATGACACATTCTAAATCTGCAATTTATAATAATTAACTACTTATAAGAAAAAATGCTAGTGGATTTCAAACGCTACTACTATATACAATAATATGTAGTATCTATCCGTCAGAAATTTACAAGTACGTCTCTCCTACTTTAATACATCTTAGAACATTGGTTAAAATCGATAACCAGAGCTCTGTTACCAAATGTGATGACCACCCATAACTCCTGTACTAAACAAGAGTAATAATGTGCTAAAAGTTGTGTTAGAAAGCTATGGACGATCATCAGAGTAGGTAAAATACAAGCGGAACATGTCGTATAACTCACAGCGCAAGGATAAAGTACAATAGAACATACACAATAGGCAGAAAAAGTGAAGCATCATATAACAAACTTGTAAACTTCCAAAACATCCAGAAAGGTTATCCATACATCAATGGATACAACATCAAAGCTTATACAAGAAGCCTCACAACAAACACTCTCAAATAGCAGGAAACAAACTATATATATAGCAAAGTAATACGCTAGCCTCCTGCTCGCCACTGCACATTAGCATCGTCCTCAATAATCTCATGTCACCTGCCACCTTGTCTGCCCATCCAAAACCGGATGAATAAACCAAGGTAATAAGAGGGAAACATAAAACCTTGAGTCAGACAACAATCTTAGTGAGCGATAAAACAACTATATAACATCACCAACAAAGTATATGAGAATCACTACACCAAAACATCAAATTTGGCACACCAGCATTTAGAGATTTGATACGGCTTTAAGCCGTATCAAAGTTGATTGTACTCATAGCCGTATCAAATTTCATTTGCTACACCTTAATCAATCCGCAACTCACTCAACCAGTAAAATCTAACCGTAGATCTTGGAATGTTTGGATCAGTTCCTACAATACCTTTGAGCTATATCAATTTTATTTTTCGTTCCTTCTCTCTTTTGGCTCCCTTCTCAATTTTACTTTTTGTTTCTCGGCCGAATTAAAAATAATCCCAAACAAAAAAAATAGCGTGTTCCCCTTTCTCCAAATTAAATCTGCTTCCCTAAATTGCATCTTCAAGATCGATTTCTCCGCTTCTTCAAGGACCACTTATCAGAATCGTTTCATTTGAGAGCAGGATTCACTTCAAATCCCAAATCCTTCCCTCGAGACGATACCTAAACCTCAAATTCCTTAATTCACTGGTGACGTTGTAAGTTTTTATTTTCTACTTTAGCTGTTGGCAATTTTGGTTATTGGGTTGATTTCAAAATATTTACTTCATTCTCTCTTGTTCCTGTTCTTGGGAAATTGGCACATTCAGATATTTTGCGGTTTAGGGTTGGTAGTTTTTAAGAAGATTTATATCATTATTATTTACCATCTGTGTCAGACATGAACATGACATCTGGCACGAATGGTTTTTAAGATCCAAAGTTTCTTCTTAGTTCAATGTTGTATTAGTCTCTAGGTGAACTAATAAAATTTGTCTTGTTTAGTGACGGTTAAGCACAAAACGTGGTTTACTGGCATTGTATTTGAAGCCTGAAACTGTGATTTAAACATTAGGGGGTTTATAATAATGTTATATGATACCATCCTACAATGATGATGTGACTACTGCTTATCATATTTATGCCAATTTGCCGGTAAAACGATTTATTATCCTAAACATAGTCTGTACACACGAGTGTATTAGGTGCTTTTAAGCATTTTTTGCTTAATCCTACTACTGAATTATGAGTTAGCTGCGCTTGAGTGCACTTTCTGTAACATGCGTGCAGATATTTCCTAGTTTTCTGAATAGTTCAATTATGAAATGAATTCGAATATGAATCAGTTACTTAATGCATCATGTAAAAGATGCTGCTTTGTTTCTACGTGTCAAGTGGTTCAAGTCCAATGATCTAAGACATAGTCGACCTTTTATTTTTGTTCATGTGGTTTTGAGATAAATATTTACATTTTTCACATAAAAAATATCAGTAAAAAGTAGAATTTAGGTTGGTAAAATGTTTTTTTTTAAGTTTTCTTATAAATAATCCTATGCACACAATGTTATCAGATCTTTGCATTTGGACTTAGGTGATTGAATTTATCAGATCTGCGAAATGGTGAACCTTACGGACGAACTTCGGGCTCCACATCCCCAAGGAGTAATTTCTCTCCCAGCTAACTCAAACATTCTTGTGAGGAGATCAGGCACAAAGAAAATTCCTGCCAGCTCATCTGAAGCCCAAGATTCTAATAGAACGGATAATGAAGTTTCACCTCATAAAAAATTACTGCAAGAGCAACCTGAACTTCTACAACAGTTTGGGCTGGATTTGCTCCTTGTTTTGACAAAGGTATTGAACAAACTGGTTTTTGTTTTGTATACATAATTGTTTAGTTTTACCTTGCTATTAAATTTTACTTTAATATCTAATGGTGGCTGATATTACTAGTATAATCGTATCTTTTGTGGTGATTGTAGTTTAGAGGTCTCCTTTTGTTATATAAGTATGCATATACAATTATGTCATTAAAAGATTATGAGTTCTCGACCATAGGATACAACAAATATATCTTCATTGAATAAATTATGACATCCTTTCTTTAATTTTCTTCTCAGCTAAAAGATGTTCTATTTTATTTCACAGGTATATGCTTCTAGCGTGAATGGGCCAGTTTGTCATAAATGTCTATCTGCACTTGGAAAGCTTATGTACTTCAGCGCAGCTGATATGATACACTCTTTGCTTGGTGTGACTAATCTTTCTACGTATATTCAAGTGCAGTACATCACTGTTGGTCGAGTAGTGTGAAAAATTCAAGAGCTATATACTGACATTATGGTACAATCTTTTTTTTTGAAAGTTTCTTAGCAGGTATTTTAGCATGGAAAGATCCCCAAGTGATAATGCATGCGCTTCAAATAGCAGAAATTCTTATGGAGAAACTTCTGCCACATGCGGCATGTTTGCTCAGCTTTATTTTGACTTGATATTACAGGTCAATATTGACAACTTGGAAGAATATGTTTCTTCAGTCGTTGATGCAACTGTTAAATCAGGAATAACAGGACAGATGGAAGCATTTAGAGTAGGGTTTAACCAGGTAAAACAAATGTTTTGCTTCTTGCGTTACGCTAGTTCTATGTCACTCCTTATCTAACCTATTCTGAAATGAAATTTCTACTTCAATGTGATGTATTATTTCCCCATTACATTAGCACATGCTTTGTTAGATTGTGATGCTTTTCCCTTGTAATTGTATTTCCAATTCATTTTTTGTATTTTGGGGAGACTAGAATTGTCTTTTTTGGTTGATTTGGCCTATATTTTATGAATTGTATCTACAGATAGTTTGGTATCTTTAATTTGATTCATCATTCCATCTAACAACACATGCTTACAAAGCCAATCCTATGTCAGAATTCAGTTTGGAACTCAGTTCGGAACTGAGTTCGTGAACCCAGTTCAGTTCAGAACTGAGTTCACAGACTCGGTTCTAAACTGAACTGGGTTCGCGAACTCAGTTTCTAACTGAGTTCCGAACTGAGTTGCAGTGAGATTCCCAAAATATCTTCCATGTTTGTTTATCTGTGAGATTGACAGTAATTTTTTTCTCAAACAGGGGGCGTGATAAATATTTTAGAGAGAAACGTTTCCAAGATCTGTGGTATCCTTCTTAACATGCATATTGCCTTCTTTACCACTGGATGTGTTTTCTGATTGTTGAATAACTTCAATTAACAAGCACTGTTCCCAATTTAGCTGATTTGTTTCTTTGTTTTCATGGACCACATCGGCTTTCTCCTTCCCAAGCTTAGTTCGACAATTTGGCATGATACGCCTAGGCTTTCTAATCTTTTACAAATAATATTTGCTCGACAATTTGATTTGATATGCCCTTGCTTCCCACATCTAAAACAAACATTATAGTTCCTTCTAGGTTGCCATTAATTTCTAAGCTAATTGCACTTATTCTTGGTAAAAAGCACATCATTAACTTCATCAAGTTAAGTATAAGTCATTTTATTAACTAAGGTTCAGTTCGGAACTGAGTTCGCAAGCCCAATTCAATTCAGAACTGAGTTCACAAACTCAGTTCCAAACTGAGTTTGGGAACTCAATTCAGAACTGATGCAGTTCAGAACTGATTTCGTAAACTCAGTTCAGTTCAGAACTGAGTTCAGATCAGTTCTGAACTGAACCGAGTTCGCGAACTCAGTTCGAAACAAAGTTTGCAACTCAGTTCGAAACTGAGCTTGCAAACTGATTAGTTTCCTTAAATTTGAATGTTGTTTTACATTTATAAATGTAACATTTTTTATTGTATTTATTATTCTTGGCAGAACTTATTTGATAATCTTGTAGTCTTGTCCACAGATACAAAATTATTTCTTCAAGAAGCTTCTATGAAGAGCCATTCAAATTGGTCGAGCTCGCTGCCTATGAGCAAAGAAGAGCAGCCCATACTGGGCGCATTAACCATTGATGATTTGAAGCATGCATCGGTTACTTCATCACCTAGGAAGCCTCCATGTAGAAATTTTAATGACGTTCCTATTTGTTTGGTTGTTGTTAGTTTGGGTAGTGTGATTACACTGGATTTTTCCTATTGTATATCTAGTTTGTGTTGTAGTGTGAGATTATAGTGAGTTAATTCTTCTTGGACTCTTTTTAATGTGTGAAGATTGCTGTGGTTTTAGCATGGCCTACAATATATACATACATATATATATATATAGATACATATATATATATGTAGTAGGGCAATGTATTTTTTTATTTTTATTTTCAATTTGACATGGCCTTAGGCCATATCAAATGCATGTATTTGATGTGGCCTAAGATACGGCTTTAAATTGTATCAACTTATCCATTTGATATGGCCTGAGGCCGTATCGAATTAACAAAGGCACCATTTTTTGATACGGCCTAGAGCACTGCCAAATCGATTCAGATACGGTCATGAGCACTGCCTAATTGGCATTTCTGGTGTAGTGAATAAATAGACTAACAAACCAATCTACCAAACACAAGAGAAGAACTCATAATCTTCCTTCCCCACATCTAATAGTGATATCCTTTAAAATCAAGTAATCAAGAAACAACAGTTCAAACATGGCAACCAAGAGTAACCAAACAGTAGCAGAACAACCGACATTAATAGCAATAATAAATAGCAATCACAGCAACTAGTTATATCTCATGTAAACCACCATAATCGAGATCTACATCCCTCAAGCACAAGCCCCAGAGGCCTAAACCAATATCAGATAAGCACCCAAGAAATATCTTCTTTAACATCAGAAAACTTACGTGAGATGGTACAAGCAAAACAATCAAACATGAAACACCCCACCTCCGTTAAAGGTCACTCACAAAGGGAATGCCTTAACTTCGGTGGAGCAATTTAGGTAAAAAATGCAGATAAATTACAAGACTGACAAATAAAGCAGCGAAAAATAAAGTCATTTTATAAACAATGTGGTTCAGTTAATCTTTTACAATAGTTGTCCCAATCATACTTAAAAGTAATAGATAGAACTTCTATCTTGATTTAAAAACTTCCAAATATAAAAGCAGCATAAAAATAACAATGATGTTCCCCAATAAAGCATGAACCAGCCATAGCAGTGGAAGAGATAGTCCAAAGCAATACAGCGACTATCTTCAAGCTTGGAAAGAAAACTGAGCTAAGTGGTAACATTTCCTCCCTGCAAACCTGGGGGGGGGGGGGGATGGAAGAAAAGAGGCGAAACAAAACTAGGTCAGACATAAGTCTGGTAAGTCCAGTGACTTTCAGCATATAAACAGGCGAAAGCATCATGACATGAATAGACTGAATACAAGACAATACCATGAGAACAAGGATAACAAGATAACATACGATTGGTATAGATATGATAAGGCAAGATAAACTGAATGCAGTTCTACTCTTTCTCTGCTTCGCTACTACCCTATTATTCGGATTTCTATATCTTTGCACCCCCTAACTAGTTTCCCAACATGTAATATATATAAAATGATAACATGATCCCAATCCCCGCAATTGTGGTACTCTTTAGGGGTACATCTATTATGATGATTCCACCTCAATCTGCCTAATTGTCATGAATGCGTTAGATGTACCCTTACTACCCTATCGATCGGCTCCTTACTTGTATTAATTTCTCTTGTGTCTATGTCAATCGGCCCTCTCTTGCATGTAGATACCCTGTGTTGGTCCCACCGTAAGGTGTATCAGTCCTTATGATAGCAACCCGACACGATTCAAGATGCACAGTGTATAAAATTGGTACCCAGTGCCTGCTTTTTCCCACTTCGGAGTACGTGCACGCCCATAAACCGTCGGAACCTACACTGGCGTACCCCCTACCGCTATTTTGCCCGCTTATAATCAGCCCTGTAATCATGCCCTACCCTGCCTAGTTCAGGGTACCACGATACATTTATGTGGATTACTGCTGAAATGGGTCCCCGTTACTAGGGTTTCCTACTGGTTAAGTTTTGTGGGCCTTTATATACAAATATTACCCACCTACACGAGATGTACTTAACCCTGCCACCGATTCAAGCATGTTTTATTTAATGGTTAAGTTTTGTGGGCCTATATTTACTAATATTACCCACCCAACTTGATATGTACTTAACCCGCCCGCACATTATGCCATATTGGTTAAGTGTTGTCCATTTATGTTAACTTAACCCACCCATTTATCATGCCATGTTTGTTAAGTGTTTCTTGTTAACTTAACCCTCCTAACTTATCATGTTGGATTGGTTAAGTGTTTCTTGTTAACTTAACCCCGTTCGTCCATCAAGTTATATTGGTCAAGTGTTTCTTGTTAACTTAACCCCATGTGTTCATCATGTTGTATTGGTTGAGTGTCATCAATCAATTCAAGTTACTTAGCCCACCTACTTGTCATGTTACTTTTGGCTAAGTATTGCCTTCTTGTGTCAACTTAACCCAACCACAAATCAAGTTATATTGGTTAAGTGTTGCCTTCTTGTTTTAACTTAACCTTACCACAAATCAATTTATATTGGTTAAGTGCTGCCCTCTTGTTTTAACTTAACCTTACCACAAATCAAGTTATATTGGTTAAGTGTTTCCCTCTTGTTTTAACTTAACCTTAACACAAATCAAGTTATATTGGTTAAGTGTTTCCCTCTGGTTTTAACTTAACCTTACCACAAATCAAGTTATATTGGTTAAGTGTTTCCTTCTTGTTTTAACTTAACCTTACCACAAATCAAGTTATATTGGTTAAGTGTTTCTTATTACTTAACCCTACCCATTCATCATGCTATACTGGTTAAGTGTTTCTTATTAACTTAACCCTAGTCATTCATGTTATATTCATTAGCATTAATTGATTTATTAATGCACTAACCTCTCACATTAAATATGTGTTATTGTAGTTACTGAATGTGTCGGGCGGTTCCGGGTAGTTTTACACCACAACTCAATCTAACCTCAGTTTTTTCTTGGGCATAATGCACTAACCTCTCACATTAGATAGGTGTTGTTATGGTTACTGGATGTGTCGGGCGGTTCCGGGCAGTTTTACACCACAACTCATTCTAACCTCGGGTTAGGCACATTCATCTTTTCACTAATTTACATATTTACAGTTTATATGTAAATTATTCACAATTGTTGTCAATTTCAGATTATGACACATTTTTCATAAATGTCCAAGTCTAGATTTATATGCTTATTATCCCAACCAGTCATATTCCAATTCTCAAGTTATGCCCAACAAAGCTAATTCCAAGTTATGGCCACCAAATTCAATTTTCAAGTTATTACTAAAAATAGGCTACACCTAATCTTCCCAAGTTTGTAATAATAGTCATGCCCCAAAATTACAATATTCATTATACTTGGCGTCCCAAATCAATAGTTAGGCCAAATCCAGATTTAATGTTCTAATTTACATTTTACACCCAATCTAGATTTAATGCTTAAGTTACCCCAAATTCGCAACAATAACAATTATGCCCAAAACATGATTTATATGCCAATTTCATACTTTGTCGTTCATGCCAATTTTAGGCCCAATATGTCAAATTACATATTCATGTCAAATTACCTAAATTGCATCTTAACAGTCATGCCATACTACATGTTCCAAATTATGCCAAATAATGTCAATTTCATGTTATACCGAATTACCCCCGCATTCATAACGTACGTATTTCGAGTTTTAACTCGAGATTCATAGAATAAGTGGAGAAGCAAGATGGAACATCGTAAGGATAGGCATAGTCATATAATGATAAGAATTATTGGTCCAATAAACTTGATGTACTAAAAAGACAAGTTTTGCATAGAATACATCGCAGGCATATAGATATAATATGAATATCAACATGAATTTAAAAGGATTACAATTCCGATATACAACAAGGATAGATATGATTGGACCAATTTCAAAGTCAAAAATGATTTCCAAAGATATATATATATACACTCAAGCACAGATTCAATGAAAAGATAGCTTACATCAGGTATATTCTCATATCCATTTTATTACATGTCACAGTTAGATTTAGGTGTTCAAATCTAAAAATAACTGACTTACAAACAAAAGGAAAATCTTGTTTTTCTGGGATTTATTTTCTGAAACTGAATAGCTCTCCTTTGATGTAGACTGATTGTTCTTCTAATTATATTTGATTTGATACGTAGCTTTAATTTTGCTTTCTAGTTTGAGAAGAAATGGTGGTTAGGTTAGTATGATTATTGACAGCCTGGTGGCTCTTTGGAATGAATTTGTGTGGTTTAGGATTTAGATTTAGGTTGCTTATATAGAAATTTGATTTAATAAGAGTCGTTAGATCAACCTAGGACCAATCAAAGCCATTCAAACCTAAGAGAACCAACCAGAACATGCCATACAAGCCCTAATGACTCAGAAAATCATCACACAAAGAAACACGTCAGGTTTTCAGATCTGGCCCGAGGGGGAGGTCGACCCCCAGGTCGACCCCTAGGTCGACCCCCTGGTCGACCTATGTACCCATGTCGGCCCCTAGGTCGATCCCCTGGTCGACCTGGTCTCTGGGTGGGAAACTTCCCGCCCAGCCTGCTTCGGCGTTTTTGAATTTCGAAACTTAAATTTGAATTTCGGGTTTGTTTTATTATTTAAATTCTTTAATCTTCTGAAGGTCATAACTTCTTCATATGGAGTCCGATTTACGCAAACTCGGACTCTATCTCAAGCAGAATTCCGAGAAAAACGCAATGGCGTAACCCGTTTCCCTTAATTCTTCTTGTAAAAATTAAGTATACTTTTGTTTGTTAGTTTGACATTCACAGAAAATACGGGGTGTTACAAAACGTACGTGACCTTTGCTATCACTGCCTTTCCTTCTTCGAAACCATCGTTAATCGTATGACGGCCACTTGCCATATGTCATGGGCTAATGGTAGACCCCAGTTCTAGCAAAAACTCCATGCGCCTTCACGACTCGTATGTTTGTCTTCTCAAATCTTGACAACTAGGCCCTTCACGACTGCCCAAGGTACTCGATAACTAGGCCCTTCACAACTGCCCTAAATTACCCTGCTTTGAGTCTGCTAGAACCTACGACAACGATAATCTCTCGGCCCTCGCATCTCTAGTCATCAACCCCGATGACCATTCAAAAGCTCAGATCCCCCTCAAGAAACCATTATCAATGAACTCGTCACCTTGAGTTGTCTTCAGATTCGTTGCATTATGACGATCAACGAATACATCACATCACTTCGAACATTCCCACATGGATATTAACCGAAGTCACAACCATCATCGAACCAAACAACATTAATATAAGGTTCTACAAAATTCAGATCTCCACCCCTTAGGTTGTGACCGACCGACCTAACCTTCCCTACGACCTGACCCTGCTTCTTCTCAACACCTTAGATCGCCCAACAACCCAACACTTAGGTCGTTCCTGGCCTATGCTCCATGACCTAACTAAGTCGTGCTTCCCAACAATCCATACATCACTCAACAGACGCACAACCTTAGGTCATCACCATGACCTAAGTCCAAACTCTACCAGGATCCCTACGACCCGACCTTCATCATGTAGAACGACATGCTTCCTTCTAAAGCTCCATCACGATCTAAAGCCAAACGTTCACTTCCCGCCACGTCACCCAAACCACCCGACCTATGGATGATGACCCAACCTACGCTTTGCATAACCTTTAGCCCATGACCCAAAGCCACGAATGCCTTCCACGATTTGGTACCCGTGCTCTAAATACTTGCGGCTTTTCCTTCGTTTCTTCGACAACAAACCGGCAACTTGACTTATGAAAAACGACCTGACTAGTCTGACCAAAACAACTCCAAACTTGACCAAATCTTCGCCAAACAACAATATTGATGAAATCAAATCATCCAATTCAACCACAAACATGTTGTGAAATCACTAACAACATGTGACAATTATCATCAATAATCATATAATATTCACCAAAATCATGATAAATTAATGAATAAATTAAAATAATGGATCTAACATGCATAAACAATTGAATTAACAAAGAAATTACCAGTTTTAAGTTGCTAGATCAGATCCTATGGTGATTCAAATAAAAATATATTTACCATGATGTAGATCTAGGTGAAAACATACTTGAAAATGATGAAATTATGATCAAACGACTTATATACTTGATTGAATCCATGTGAGAGATGCATATCACTCACCAGTTCTTCAAAACAACAAAAAAAAACACTTGAACCTAAATCCGAATCGCGAAGAACACTCTTTAAATCTTCCAATTTGATGAGATCTCTCTTCGATTGATGTTGATCTAGCTTCAAATGATGTAGATCATCGATCTTCTTCCTTAGATCTAGATTTTATTGGTGGAAATGTTTTTTTCATTGAGTAAGGAGGATCACGAGCCCAACCAAACAAGAGAAATGAAGAAAGTAAACTATTCTCCATACCTCCAAGCCCTATTTATAGTCCCCCACCATCCCACTACTTGGCTTCTCCAAATCAGCCTATTATGGGTTAAAACATGAACAGAAAACTGTGAAACATTAAAACAACAATTCCTCCCAAACCGCTGGACCAAATCTTTAATTTCTCCACTCTACAGAATTGGCAACACCATTCCCTTTCCAATGAAATCAATCTCAGCACCTGATTCGATCTCAGTTAAAAGTTATACCCTGTTCAAAGCTAATAGGGATAAAATGGTCGCAAATAAAATTGGTATAAATTATGGACATGTCTCACATACCCATAAACAACATATCAAAACTTGAGAGTGAATGAAACCTCAGAGAACAAAATAAAAATATTTTACGATCCTCCGATACGTAAAATGCTGGCAGTTACACTTGTACTCTTTTTCACTGAGACCAAACCCTAATTTCTCAATCAAATTTGGGTGTACAACATTACTTCTAATTAATTTTAGGAACTGTAACCATTATCCTATTATATTTACTTTCTCTGATCAACATTGGTTACAATTGTTAGTTATTAATTTATAGTCTGATTTATAGCAATTAATTATATTGATTGCTACAAATGGTCACCACAAATATATTAATTCATTATGGATTACATTTACATATGATTCCATAATTGAACCTTATCCAAACATCCAAGCATTACATGCAACGTATATTTTACCGTTTTACACAGATTTTGATGGATAATATGTATATATTTATATTTTATGTTTTCGTGTGATCAACATAGTTATTATTTTTTATTTCCACTGTTATTAATTTAATGATTTGGTTTAATTGACAACCAAACATTCCTTTTTACATTAAATAATGTCAAAAGCTTCCAAATCTAACAGAAAGACCGTTAGCTATGGACATCGTAAATAATGCCTACTTAGTGGAATTGACATATTTTCAAATCACAAGAAATATATGTAAATATACAATTTGGAATAGTTTATGCAAATTACGCACAAATATGTATATTTACATTTATACGTACATTTGCACCATATTTTCTCTTTTTGATCTTTTTATCATACCTCTTGTGATTTCAAAATGATGCCTTTTTATTCAAAAGGAGGAATACAACATTTTTGCAACAACTACGCCAAAATCCAACAATATTGAGTACAAACAGGCAAATTTCTTTTAATATTACAATCACATAATT
This sequence comes from Allium sativum, assembly GCA_030737875.1. Taxonomy (NCBI): domain Eukaryota; kingdom Viridiplantae; phylum Streptophyta; class Magnoliopsida; order Asparagales; family Amaryllidaceae; genus Allium; species Allium sativum. The sequence continues at coordinate 523,741,792 of CM060923.1, read as the reverse complement.
TACCGATCGAATCATTATACCTAAATTCACATAATTTATTATTCAACACTGAATTAGAGATCTGAAATATAACTACATCTAAATGTTATTTAATGGGGCTCGTTTCCAGATCTACAGATCTTTACAACAACTGCATTATATTTTACAACATAACTTTTGGAATATGTGTAAACAGGTTTGAGAATCCTACAATTAATGTTATGCACAACCACAATATACAATTCACAAGTTCTAACAATTTTTATAATCAGATCTGATGGGTGTCATTCCAATTACCATAATTTATTGAACAGATCCGATAGAAATAAGCATAAAAATTGAGATCCATTATAAACGAGATTAATAAGTTATCATAAATGTATATATAAATTTCCCACTCACCTGCAAGCATCCAAATTCAAAGCTTGAACCCTTTAGGCGTAAAATTCCCAAATTCTTATAAATCTACAATTTATTTGAAAAGGAGAAAATTCCTGATTTGTAGAGATATATGGAAATGGGAAGAAAGGAAGGAATCTATTGTTGAGCGCTAATTTGCATTCTTTTCCACTGGATCTGATAATCCTATCAATCTTATGTGATTTGGATTCGATTTGTTGTATAAGAATATACTTTTGATTAAGAAATTAGGTTTGAGAAGGAGGAAAATGGCAGTGCTTCGCTGCTGCCCACAGATTTCTGTGGAAAAGAATGAGGCATCACCCATTTATTTATAGGAGTGGAATTGTCCCTAAGCCGTTGGATTCATTTTAATTTATATTCGTCCATCTGTTTTATGCAAATTATAATCCATACCTATAAGACCTAGCCGTCACTGGGCATTTTGACGCCTAGTGGGTCGACCATAGCGATCGACCGACCCCTATGGTCGATCGCTTGGGCGTCAAAACGCCCAATCAGGCTGGTTTAATAAGGTATGTAATATTTACAAATTCTAATTTATTTATTTTTCATCCATTTTCATATTTCGTTTGTAACTTTTTCATACAGATCTTTTCATGAAACTTCAAATATGAAACTTGACCATTATTCCGAGATTAAAGTTTCAGGGTCAAATTTCATTGTTTGTAGAAATTCCTATTTTTAAAATTCTAATAATTAATTAATATTGTAAAATTTCTGAGTTGTTACATTATTCCCTCCTTTAAAGGAATTTCGTCCCGAAATTATGACACCTATAGTCCTATTCTACACAACAAATTTGTGTACATCCACTTTGCAACCATATGTATATGTGCATGGTGTACATAATGCATTTCAACCATAAAATATGTATGCAAGATGATTCTAAATCGGATCATCCAATATGTTTGCATTAAAATTTTGAAATACTTTCAAAAGCATGATGCGAAACATCCTAAATATAATGGCAGTTCTATATGAATGCAAAATTCGAAAACTCTTTTTCATCCATTACCTTCATACAATTACGAATAAAAGTGTGAAGAAGCCAATTTTGCATCCAAACCCTAACATCCAAAACGTCATGCAGTCTAATCGTTTCTATTTAATTTCTCCTAAATCGGAAAAAGGAAATTGAAGCGAAGAATTTTAACATTTTTTTCGCTTACAACTTTTTCCATTTCCCGTCCTAAAGTGGAATTTTCACCTCAGCTACATGGAATACAACAAAATTTTCCATCTGTAGACTGTAAAGGAGGCTTAAGACAAACTCTAAATTGTAAAACGAGTTTATTTATAACACGCATCGTTGACAAGATATGGAAATAACGTTTCCAAGGCTAAAACAACCATTTCCTCGTTGTCGTTAATGTTTTTATCATATTGTTGGTCCTACCGCACTGCTAAAAGCACACACAAAACATTCAAAAATCTTCCTTACGTTATTCATGCGACCAAAAATCGAAATTTTTCATAAAAATAAATTTTCGCTTATAAACTTGTAATGTTTATTTTCAAAAATTCTTTTCAAAACCGTTTCACTTCCCTATAAAATAAGAAAATGATAAAAAGTTTTTTTTCAAACAACATTTTCAAAAAACTTCAAAAATGTATGTTGCGGAAACTTAAAACGATTCAAGCCACATGTCGACGAAAAACGAAGTCGGTCACGCAAAAAATGCGAAAACTGAAATCACACAAAAGATCAAAATAAATTTTGGTTTTAACAAGGAGGGGTTATTTATTTATATATATACACGTGGCTTAGAACCGGACCTTTACAAAAATTTATCCAACACAGAATTCTATTTTTTCCAGCTCTAGGACAACTGTTAGTTTAGATAAGAAATGAGATTTCATTCGAACAGGCATGCGTGAATGACATAACTATTCCAAACATAGAAATCTCATTAACCTAAGTCGTGCAATTTAAACAACACTAACAACCACAAGCACGAGTCACCACCAAGCCAAGAACCCGATGCTAGAAAGAGAAAACAACAAAGATGACAACAAAACGACAACACCGAAACTCACAAAACAATGGCTATAAACAACGAGATGTCTTGCTCTGCGGCTGGAGCTCAAACCAATTTTTATGATTTTAATTAACCATATCATAGTTGCTGTAACACCTCGCATTTTGTAACAATTAAATAATTAAATAGTGCATATGTATATACATATATATATATATATATATATACACACACATATATATATGCATAGACATAAATATATATATATATATATATGAAGAATAAAATAAAGATAATATGTGATTTCATGTAGTAAATACATGCACTGAAAAAGAAGAAAAGATTAATGCAAATAAAAATGTGATGCATGCATTAAAAGAAAGAAAGGATTGTCTGCATGCAATGTAAATATGTTGCATGCACCGATTTACAAATATTATGCATTAATAAAAGAGAAATAAAAGAAAAAGATGCATGCAATGGTTTAATTAAAAGATTACATCAAATATGAAAAAGAGAAATGAGAAAAGAACAATGACCACCATTGTTCTAAGCTTTGTTAACAATAGCCTTAGTAGTCCAGTGGTTAGAGCATGCAGCTTGCATACAAGAGGTACAGAGTTTGATCCCCACCTCCATCATATTGTTTTCCAGGGAACGGCTAATATAAACACGTATTCATAAGAGAAAATATATATAAGCGCACATATAAAGAAAGATATACATATAAGGAAGTAAGGAAAAATATGTGCATATATGTATATGAGAATATATGTGTATAAATGTGCAGAAATATATATGTACAAGAGAAAAATTCAAGATAAGACCACAATCAATGAAATATGGCAAGAATCAAATAACGGTGCAGCACTATTTGAATTTTGAAAATGAAACCAAAGTTGGGCGTGTATATACATGTGTAAAATGGCCACTAGAAGATTTGTATACGTATAAGAATATTATATGTGAATGTAGCACTTATATAAATTCCAGAAATTCAAAAGTTCGAAAATCAAATTTCTGCGCCAAAACAGCTCGTGGGACCCATAGGGCGGTCGAAACCCCTGTAAGGGGGTTGACACCAGGGTGGACACACCTGTAGGGGGTCGACACCCCCTAGATCAGATTATATCCATCCATGAATCTGGAATATTTTCTTAACTAGGTTCAATGTTGACTCAACGCTGCGTGTAAGATAAGATCCTGAACACATATAAATAGGCTAGCAGAGCCTAGCCTAAATTTCATATTTCTGAGACGATGTCTATACTCTACCATTCTTCTTCCTCCTCAAATCTCTTCAGAAAAATAAGATAATTAGTTTAGGAAAATTCTGAATCAAGATCTGGAGGAAAAGAATGAATATTAACAAGAAGGTGTTCAGAATCATATTCGAACTAAGGTAATTTATTAGATCTGGTCTATTTCAATTTTCTCCTCTTTCTTCCCTTTTTCTTTAAGTAAGAATTGTGGATCCATCGTTGCTAGGTTCTAAATTCAGTTAGGAGTACCATGGAATACTAGATCTGGACCAGATTCAGGATTTGGAAAGCAAATTAGGTGAGTGGATTTAAGTTATATTATTTTTAATAATAATATATTATCATTTAACATTCCCCGTTATTATGCAATGTGAAATTGCTAGAATAATTAAAAGTATTGAAATGCTAATATGACAGGTTGAGATATTAATATGTTAAAATATTAATATATTAGAAAATGAATGTTAGGCACCCATCCCTATTTTCAAACTTAATTAGGCTCACATCCCTGCCAACTTTCCCATACAAACCCGCCCCCTGTTTTCATAACTTCCACCTTCTACATGTTCTCTTAAAAAAAGGTGCTGCAAAGTAAAAAAATTCTAAATTCTAGAAATATTCTCTGAAGTCCAAGGAAATTAAAAAAAAAGTTGCATCCACCTCCGTTAAAGTCACTCACAGAGGGAATGCCTTAACTTCGGTGGAGCATAAAAGATGTAGATAAATTACAAGACAGACAAATAAAGCAGCAGAAAATAAAGTCATTTTATAAACAACTTAATTCAGTCAAGCTTTTACAACAATTTCCTCAATTATACTTAAATGTAATACATAGAACTTCTGTTTTGATTTAAAAGCTTCCAAGAATAAAAGAAGCATAAAAACAATGATATTCCCCGATAAAGCATGAACCAGCCATAGCTGTGGAAGAGGGAGAGTCCAAAGTGATACACCAACTAATCTTCAAGCTTGGAAAGAGAAGAGGTCCAAGTTAGGTTGAGCTATTCCCTCCCTGACTACCTTTGGGGGGGGGGGGGGACGGAAGAAAAGAGGCGAAGAACAAACTAGGTCAGACATAAATCTGGTAAGTCCAATGATCTTTCAGCATGCAAACAAGATAAAGGATCATGACATGAATAAACCGAAAATAGGACAATACCATAAAAACAAGGTAACTAAAAACAAGATAAGTGCAGGGTGAACTGAATGCGCTTCTTCTTTTTCTCTGCTTCGCTACTACTCTGTTAATCTGATTTCTATATTTATCTCTGCACCGTCTAACTAGTGTCCCAACTAGTAATCTGTATAAAATGATAATCGTGATCCCAACCCTCGTAATTGTGGTAGCCTTCAGGTGTACATCTATTGTGAGGATTCCACCTCAATCAGCCTAATTGCCATAAACATGTTAGATGTACCCTTACTACCCTATCGATTGGCTCCCTACTTGTATTCATGTTCCATGTGTCTGTGTCAATCGGCCCTCTCTTGCGTGTAGATACCCTGTGCTGGTCCCACCATAACGTGTATCAATCCTTATGATAGCGACCCGATATGATTCAAGATGCAAAGTGTATAACTACTGGTACCCAGTGCCTGCTTTTTCCCACTTCGGAGTACGTGCATGCCCGTAAACCGTCGGAACCTACACCGACGTACCCCCTGCCGCTGCTTTGACCTCTTATAATATGTCCAGTAATCGTGCCCCACCCTTTCTAGTTCAGGGTACCGTGATACATCAATGTGGGTTACTGCTGAAATGGGTCCCCATTACTAAGATTTACTATTGGTTAAGTTTGTAGGCCTATATTTACTAAAATTACACACCAACCCGATGTGTACTTAACCCTCCCATCGATTCAAGCATTTTTAATAAACGGTTAAGTTTTGTGGGCCTATATGTACTAATATTACCCACCTACACGAGATGTACTTAACCCTCCCATCGATTCAAGCATGCTTATTTAATAGTTAAGTTTTGTGGGCCTATATTTACTAATATTACCCACCAACCCGATATGTACTTAACCCTTCCACCGATTCAAGCATGTTTATTTAATGGTCAAGTTTTGTGGGCCTATATTTACTAATATTACCCACCAACCCGATATGTACTTAACCCTCCCGCGCATTACGCCATATTAGTTATGTGTTATCCGCTCATGTTAATCATGTCATGTTGGTTAAGCATTTCTTATTAACTTGACCCTCCTTATCATGTTGGATCGGTTAAGTGTTTCCTATTAACTTAACCCCGTTCGTTCATCAAGTTGTATTGATCAAGTGTTTCTTGTTAACTAAACCCCACGTATTCATCTTGTTGTATTGGTTAAATGTCATCAATCAATTCAAGTTAACTTAACCCACCTACGTGTCATGTTACTTTGGTTAAGTGTTGCCTTCTTGTGTTAACTTAACCCTACTACAAATCAAGTTATATTGGCTATGTGTTGCCCTCTTATTTTAACTTAACCTTGCCATAAATCAAGTTATATTGGTTAAGTGTTTCTAAATTTACTTAACCTCACCCACTTATCTAATTAACATGTTATAAAGGTTAAGTGTTCTATTTAACCTCACCCACTTGTCTAATTAACATGTTATAACGGTTAAGTGTTCTAAATTTACTTAACCTCACCCACCAATTTAGTTAACATGTTGTATTGGTTAAGTGTTTCCTTAATTGACTTAACCCTACCAATCGTGACTTAGCAATATTAAAGCACCAACCACTCACATTAGACAGGTATTATTGCGGTCATTGGATGTGTCGGTCGGTTCCGGGCAGTTTTACACCACAACTCAGTCTAACCTCGGTTCCTTTTTGGGCTCAATGTACTAACCACCCACATTAGACAAGTATTGTTGTGGTCACTGGATGTGTCGGTCGGTTCCAAGCAGTTTTACACCACAACTCAGTCTAACCTTGGGTTAGGCATATTCGTCTTTTCTAAATTTACATATTTCTTATTTATGGCAAATTCCATATGTAAATTATTCCCAATTTAATTATGCCATAATTATCCTTTTAATTATGCTCACAATTTATACCATTTAATGAACCAATATATGCCATGTAATTTTTCATATTTATCCTACATATTTATATGTAAATTATAAATTAATTATTGTCATGGCCCACTTTCCTTCTAAATCACGTTCATAATTTTAGGTATATAGATTATACCATTTTCATGTCACTTATCATGCTTATGTGTCAAACATGCTGATTACATGTAATTTCATGTTTTCCCCAACGTTACCCCCGTTGTACGTTCGCAAAATTACATAGAAAGTTAGGCTCGATATTTTATCCTAACTTATAAAACAAAAAGGGGAAAAGAGGAACTTTGCAACATTCCAACATCATACAAAAGTATGGATCTAACTACACATATGTCACATGGATCTGGCATAGAACAATATACTTTTAACTATGAACTTGCAAATTTGATCTATGCAACATGAACCACAAGCATATGAATTTATTCTAAACTATACAAGTTAAACTTGGCATGTAGTGATGAACTTGCAAATTAGATCTATCATAAAGGCATATGGATCTAACATATAAAGTTGTAGATCTAAACATATAAGGTCATAGATCTAAACATGTATGCATAATGGCTCTAAACAATTAGGCATAAATGACATGACTTAGCCTAAAACTTGTATGTATTAGAATATCACCAAACTTTCATATGATAATTTCATTCCCAAATTCCTATACAACATCATAGGTTTACTCACCAATTTCCACATAACATGATAGGTTCGATAGACCATAATAGTTCGCATATATGATAAAATAGACATGAATAAACATGAATCAGCATCACATACAACTTGACACAATTTTATTTTACAATTCATTACAAATCATGTCTTTAATTTATTCACATCTGAAAGATGACTACACTTACAAACAAAAAGGAATTCTTGAGTTCTGGGATCTGTATTCTGAAACTGAATTGCTCGCCTTTGATGTAGATCAATGAATACTCTTGGTTGAATTAGATTAGATTTAATTTGAATTTGGTTTTAGTGGTGGCTATGTTTAGATGAGAGTGAATAATAGAATTAGGTTTTAGGTTTAGGGTCCTTATAAAGTTGTAGAGAGTGTTTTAGGACCATTAGATTAACCCTGAACCATGAGAACCAATCAGATGCCACATCTGCCTTAGAGTGAATAGGCCCACGGGTTGACAGCCAAACACCCAGAATCAACCCCTAGTCGACCCAGCGTGCTTGGGTCGACCTCAAAAATGGGCCAGTTCGGTTATTCCCCCTCCCGATTCGCTGTTTTGAACTTTTTTGCATATTTATTTATTTATTTTTTATATATATCTATATATATATATTTCTCATATGCATACAAACTTCAAGGCTTAACAAATGTCTATCTTGACCGAAATTTTGAGACGAACGTAATAGCGCAACCCATTTCACTTAATTCTTCTTCTAAAAATTAATTGTTCTTGAATTTGTTAATTTTAATATTCTCAGAAAATTCGTTGTGTTACAATACATGTATGCAACTTTTACTAATAACTGCATACATGTATGTAGCTATCTGAATGCACATGTAGTAAAATGTGCACGGCTATTGAATAATTGCACACAAGTACGAAATTATTTAGACATAACTGCATATTTGTATACATGAAAGTTTTGCAGAATTAAGGCATGGAAATATTTGCATACTTGTATGTTGTTTTTCATGTACAACTACATACTTGTATGCAGCTATACGATGATGCTTGTTTTCCATGAAGAAATTGAATTGTTGCGTAAAAACATGCTTGTATTTCATGAAATATGCATATGTGTATTGCATGTATGCTGCTGTTTGACGCAGAATTGAAATAGATACATACACATATGCAACTATTTTGAAATATATGCATCTTTCGATGCATTTTACTGCATTTTCGCTGTTTTGTGTTTATTTAATTTTGACGTGTTTTTAGGTTGTCTTTCCCTTGATTTTATTTAATTATGAATTTATGTGAATTTTTATGCTTTTTATTGAATTTTTGAAAAATATGGATGTAATTTACAATAAGTTTTTGACTGGACCTGAGCCTAATTTTGAAACTTAATAGGGACCTGTGCCAAATAGACCCCTTTAGAAATTCATATGTTGAAACGTTTAATGTGCTAAAATGTTCACATGCAGAAATGTAAACTTGTTAAATATGTGTAGCGATTACTATTGTTCTAATTTCATACTAATTGTGACATTTATGTACTTGAACCCATAAATGTAAAAATTGGAATTATTACATGTTTAATTAAAATAATTAAATGATTTAACGTTTCGTGTTATTTTGAGATGAAGCTAATTATACGTTAGGAAGAACATGCGACATGAAATTAAGATAATGGACTTAATATGACATTAAGCATGACATGTAAAATAGATTATAGTGAAATTTGAAAGAATGGACGTGCCTAAATTATACAGAAAATTTACCGTAAATAGAAAATTGTAATTACACTTAGACACAAGGTTAAATTCAACTTGTGGTAGAAGTCTGATGTTCGACGATGAATATTCTATGAATTAGAAATCGAAATATCGTGATAGTAAACCACAAGTGCACGACATACAATTGTTAGTATGTGGCGAATACGGTCGATCCGTAGGGAAAGAAGTAATTTCAAGCTTATTCAATCAAATTAAAGCAAAATTCAGATTGATTTAATTAAAAAAAATTAACACTAGAACTAAGTTGAGAGCTAAATATGAAATGAAAGCAATTTAGAGGTAAACCCCCTCTCATATTTATGAAAATTAACAAATGTACGATCTATGATCTCCATTAAGTGGCATAAATGTAACATTTAAACCACTTATGATTCTCATGAAAATGAAACTAAAGCAAAAAAAACTATTTTAAGTATGGCTTATGAACAACTAATAGAACTATAAATCATCAAATTTTCTTACTTTCATTTCAAAATTAATAACCACTTAGCAAATATTGATGTAATTTGTGTTTACATTGACTAAGCAAAGCCTATTTTGTCATCTAAAGACATAGACTATCGAAATCACTTGTATAAACTTACATCAACATCCACTAACATGAAGCACAAATTAGAGATCACAAATCATACAAATATTGAACTTACATAAAGTTAGAGATCTTCATTACCCCTAAATCAAAGGGATTAGCCACTCATATGTGTTATCGAATCAACACATGTAAGTTTCAACATAAATAGGAACAAAACAAAAGAACGAATTAATTAACAATAACAAAATAGATCTAAACTACTTGCATAAAACTAAACTATACTAATATATAAAGTAGATAACAAGAATTAAATAAACAGGAAACAAAATTGCATTAAACTGAAATTACATGAGAGAAATGGTTAAGAATCCATGGAAGAAAAATAGAGGTTTTGATTTCAACCTCCACTCTAAACTAAAAAGAATCCAAGATTCTTTTTACATCAACATACCAGGGTTATTTATACATGTTAAAAACCCTAATTCAACTTTAGCATGCAATCAAGAATGCCCTTTAGGAAGTGTGGCCACCAATTAATCATCACGCTTTAATCACTCCATCATCAAATTTGCTTGATGCTTTATCATCCACTAATTTGTCCATTAGCTTTTAAGTATAGTAAGTGGGGTCCTCCATGATTATGTATCAGAATTATTTCCTCTTCATTCCTTTTGTATACATATAAATCTTTATGAAGCTGTCTTCCAAACACGCCAAATGTCTGCAAAAACAATGAAAAATGTCCAAGTACAAATTCTCAAAATAACTTAAGCACAAAAATGACCACTTTTCCTTTGTATGACGATGAATGTATGATATTTTGAAATCGATTGAATTATGGTTTAAACATGATAAAATAAGCATGCATGACATTTATTAGCACAAAACAAGAATAAATATGTGAATATAAATGTGCATTTTTACGTGCACATCAAATACCCCCATAGTTATCTTTTTATTCGTCCTCGAATAAACTGAATAACTAAGCTAAATCTATTTTCGTAGGGAGCACGATTGCATTAGGCGTATGCAACAAGCTATTAAACCTCTGGGTGTCCCTTGTAGGTCGAGTATTGTATCGTGAGGGTTTTCAGCGGATACTACCCATAAATCAAAAAGGTAAATGCAAAAAAATATTTATGAAATACAAGATTAGAAAATATTTATATAAATTCAATTACTATCTTAAATAAGAAGAAATTCGATCGTTATCTTGAGTTACCAACAATGGCATCCAACAATGGCACCCAACCCCCAACCCCCACCCTCTAAAACTAGCCCAACCACCTTCGATGACCCCAAGTTAGTCGAGGCGTCCATTTCCATCCTCACCACCACCACCCAGCCTTTGGCGAAATCTCCTCTGCCGTCAAAGCCGCAGACCCATCCCAACCTACCTTTGTCGGAGGCTGCCCAGGTGCCTTCTCCTTCGCTCCTTCCACTACAACTCTATTACCACCGCTACTCCCAACACCGCCACCAAGTCAATGCCTTTCCTACCTGCGGATCCAGAAATGCAGACCCAAGCACTGCCCCCGGCCTCCACCGAAGCAGTCTACCTTGACGGCGTTCAAAAAGGGTGCTTTCCCACCATTTGTTTCTTTGGCTCGGACAGTGGAAAATTTGAAATCAAAACGATTATGTTTCCACTATGCTTCTCCAGGCCACATGGCAAGTCAATGCAGCAATGCAAAGATTTGCTTTCGATGTGGATGTTTTGGGCACACGCAAAAGAGCTGCTATCGTGGATCCTCTAACAGGAATATGCTAATCACTTCGAAGCAGCACCTGTCCCTGCGAATTCCTCTGCAACTATCCCATCCATTCCTCTCTCCGCCCACGTGTCTACAATCAATGCTGTACCTTCTCTCCACATCAAATCATCCACTCACCTTAAATCCCATTCGTCCCCACCCATTACTCTCCCCAACCCAAATTCTTCATCGTTATCCTCTCTTTTTACTTCAGAAATGGCATTTCCAGCCATTGCTCCAAACCTCGTCAAAGTGGAGATTCTCACCTGGTACTGGAATTTCCACTCAGTTCGAACCACCCTCTCTGTCTTCTTCTGTCACCGGGACTGGGTGATCTTCATTCTCTCTGACCATACTTACCTCGTCCAGTTCCTAAATGTTGACCTTTATAATACGGCTCTTAACCGCCAATTTATCTTCCGTCCTGGTGGTTCGTTGGCGCTGCAGGCCAGGCCTCCAGCTACCGAGTTGGTGGATCGTAAATTCTAGCCTACGTCATGGGTGCGAATCAAGGGCTTTCCAGTTCATCACGGCAACAGTCCTGACCACCTTACTGTTGCTCTCTATCCAGTTGGTCTCTTTCTCAGAATGGATGATTGCAATTGGGCTCAAAACGACTTACGCTACGTGTTTGCGAGGGCAAGGGTGCCAAAGGATGTGACTTTACCCACTACTTACTCCGTTCATCTCGGGAACGCTCATTATGTTATATGTGTGGAAGAATGGGACCATTTCCACCAATCATTGAACCCCGAAGACCTACTTTTGGGTAATCAATGGGAGAACAACCACGAGTTTTTAATGGAGTCGTTTAACTTTAGCTTTTTGGTGCCGGACCCAGAACCTCGATTTGACGCCATGCAGATAGAATCAACTTTACCAACACATACCCAACCTTTTACCTCGCCTAGAACCACCCACCAGCAACCTGACAGCTCCCTAAAAGTCATTATCCCCCTTGGTTGGAAACCCTGGCATTCCCTGGAGCGTATTTGGGACCCAATCACTGATTGGGACATAGACATCGATCTCTCCAGCCCCAACCATCCAGCTGACCCCGTTGAGCAGCCATCCATTCCGGACAACACCCCACCGCCACCACCTTCACCACTCCCTGATTGCCTCTCACCCATGCTTACACCAGCCCTGTCATGCTCCGTTGTTCGTCGAAGTGCACGTATTCAAGCTTCAACCTCAGGTACACCGCAGGCACCTTTCATACCAACTCTTTTGGACACCGCCATCGTATGGGATGAGTCTGAAGGAAGCACAGACGCTGGCGACGCTCAGCTACGCCTTCACTACCCTCGTCCATGTTAAGTACATCTTGTGCAGCACACTCTCTCGTGATAAGCAAACTTTTTTTTGTTTTTTCGCAGTGAATGTTGATGATTTACGTGATTATGCGAGGAGTTCTGTTAGCAGTGCTAGTAATGTTAGTTGGTGGGGTTTAGAAGTAAGTTTGTCTTGGTTGTTCATTAGCAAAACATGTAGCTAATCGCGTCGTGCGCTAAAACTCTCCACATGTACTTTGCATACATTATCAGTACTAATGCTATCGGTCAGGCTTGTTGACCGAGTATGTTATGATTAGTAATATCTAATCGGGTGTGTAGAGTCGCTCTACACAACCGTTATGCTCAAAAAAGATTAGAAAATATTTACAAGATGAATGCAAGATTTTAAAGGAATATTTACAAATGGATAATATACTTTTAAATATTACACGAATGAGTTAACACAAATTTGGGTCGTCACTATGAAATTTGAGTCCATTACTAATCAAAACTTCAAACAAAAGTCATGTTATCATCACAAACTCCTCCAGCTTGGCCAGTTGTTTCGGTAGAAACATAGTGCAAATATGAAATGAATTTTATAATCGATATCAACAATCGTAAAACGACATCTCAACTTCCTTTTGGTTACAAGTTAGGTCGAATAAGCGAACAGCGTGCTTGGATTTAAGTACTAACTCTCTTTTTATTACAAAATATTTACATTATTATTATTTACAAATACCTACATATACCACCCCTACACTACATTATGACTTACGTGAGGGTCGGTAATCCTTAGGTGTCCAACTCATAAAATGAGACCAAGGTATACCGACGTTGACTTTGTAAACAAGGTGTTGGAAAGAGCTTGGCGGGTTTGCACACCAACGCGAGATGTACTAGCAATGTTGGATACCCTTGGATTATTATTATATATGCATATACATTCTTTTTTTTTTGCTTTTTCTACATAAGGGAGAGAGAGAGAGAGAGTTAAGCGCGGATATCTTAGCACAACTTCACTTATAAGGTCTAAAATGTTATTGCAAGTAGTCTAAATCAACCGTTCATTTAATCGGATTACAATTCAAGAAACATTTCATACTCATCACCTACGAATTTCCCAATATACCAGTTACATCAAATTTGCTCATAATTCAAACTTTCCTTTCATTATCCTCTAAGAGAAGTAAATCTCCAAACATTTTACTTGAATGACCAAAATTGTATGCTAACTCCATCATGTCTTATTTAAAGGTAAATAGAAATGCGATTTTTTTTTTGATTTTTTTGAATGAAAGAAATAAAAGGAAATTTCTATGCAAAAGCAAAATAAATATGAAATGCTCCCCACACTTGATTTGGACTGTGTCCCCACAGTCAACCCAAATGGAAAGAAAATGAAAATTTTGAAAATATGACATATAATTACAAGAGAAAAGAAAAAAATATACAGTATATCAGAAAATATATTGACAGGAAGTAAATGAAACAGTCTTCTAAAGACCGATTCATTTGTCTCTTCAAGTATGAGAGACACAGTTAAGCTTGAAAAACCAAATTGAAAAAGAATTTGAATTTGAACGTGTATTTGGGAAAACAAATGTCGTTTTATTAAATATTTATTGAGTTGCTTTATTTTCGATGATTTTTTAGGTAAAGTGAATAAATGGTTGAAATTCATGTTTAAATTCACCAATTTGAATTTCAAATTTATCATTGAAAACCTGTTCAAAAATATTGATTTCAAAATCCAAATGGCGATTAAAATCTGCCTCATTAAAATTCAAATCATTTTTAAAAAGTCCAAAAAATTCATGCTTATAAAATTTGTCTTCCTTTGGTGAATTGTCAACAACTTCAATGCACGGATTATTTTTCAAATCCAAAGTTGTTGTTTGAAAGTCGTTATTCTCAGAAAAAGGAATATTGAATTTGAGATTTGGTTCCACCCTCTCGAAAGAATTGAAATCCAATTCAATTGCCGTGTTTTCAACAACTTCGTTAAAATTGTTATTTTCGGTTTTAAAAGTTATTATTTGAAAATCATCAATTTTCGTAAAAGATGGATTATCATTCGTATCATCACACGGTTGGATTTTGTAATTTTGTTTTTTCACAAAAATTCAAATAGTGTTGAAACGACAAATTCTTGTGATTATCGTGAATTTCATTCAGTTGCTCAACAAAATCAAATTTATAATTATTTACATGAGAATTTTCAATTTTAAATTGCAGAGAACAAAAATTTTCAGTTGCACCACAATTGAAATTATTCCCATTACCAAAACCATTTGAAAAGTTATTCACATTCCCATTTGGAATTTACAATTCATTTTGTGTTCGAAATTGGGTTGATAAGGGTTATAATCAAAATCATTTGAATTTGAGGTTGAATATGAATTTTGATGTAACAACCCGTATTTTCAATAACCTGTTATAACGTAAATCGAGGCAGAATTTAAGTTAAAAATCTGAAACAAGGGAAACGGGCTATGCCATTGCGTTCGTCTCGGAAAAATACGCGAAATAGAGTCCGAGATTTCGAAAATCGGAGTCCGTATGACCCGATTAAGGCCCAACGAAGTTTTCAGAAAACTTCAAAGTAAAAACAGATTTCAAATTCAAGTTTGAATTTGGAAATTTGGGCCAGTTTGGGCCAGGCGGGAAAATTCCTGTAACAACCCGTATTTTCAATAACCTGTTATAACATAAATCGAGGCAGAATTTAATTCAAAAATCTGAATCAAGGGAAACGGGCTATGCCATTGCGTTCGTCTCGGAAAAATACGCGAAATAGAGTCCGAGTTTTCGAAAAACGGAGTCCGTATGACCCAGTTAAGGCCCATTGAAGTTTTCAGAAACTTCCATGTTAAAAACAGATTTAAATTTTAAATTAAAAACAAGGATTAGGGCTAACTGGCGTCAGGCGGGAAAATTCCCGCCAGGACCCCCATGTCGACAGGCATGTCGACAGGGGTCTTAGGGTGTCGACAGCCCTGTCGACAGCCCTGTCGACAAGGGGTGGCCGGGCAGATTTGCCTGGCGCACCATTTTTGGTTTTGGTCTGGTCTTGTGGCTTGGTTCTAGAGAATTCCGAAATCTGATGGACCTAATTCAACCTAGGGTTAATCCTATGGTCTAAATCACTAGCCTAATCTATAAATAAGACCCTAACCTACCCTAAATCACTCATTATTCATTCTAGCAACCAAACTATGTCAAATTGAATTCTCAAATGGCCTCCACCTAAAAACCCTAGCCTCCACCCTCTTCAAAAATCATTCCTATGAAGATTTTGATGTTCATACAAGCTTTTCTAAGTTGTATGAATGATCATTAGCTTGCATACATCATCAAGTTGCAAGCTTTATTTGCTAAGCTAGAGTTTTTGGGATTTTTGTTAATTGGAGCTTTGTTTTGGGTTTTTATATGCTTGCATAAAGAGCTTCTCAATCTTTATTAGTAGATTTGTGTCTTCATAATATTTGTAAGCCCTCTTACCTTCATTTTAGAAACTCTAAAGTTAATATGTGATGAAAGTTGGGATTTATGCATGTTTAATAAGTTATGCATGCTTATGCGAGTTCACTATGCTATGTTATGCATGTTTAATAAGTTATGCATGCTTATGCGAGTTCACTATGCTATGTTATGCATGTTTAATAAGTTATGCATGCTTATGCGAGTTCACTATGCCATGTTACACATGTTTGATAAGTTATGCATGTTTATGCAAGTTCACTATGCCATGATTTGCAAGTTTAACAAGTTATGCATGTTTATGCAAGTTCACTATGCCATGATTTGCAAGTTTAACAAGTTATGCATGTTTATGCAAGTTCACTATGCCATGATTTGCAAGTTTAACAAGTTATGCATGTTTATGCAAGTTCACTATGCCATGATTTGCAAGTTTAACAAGTTATGCATGTTTATGCAAGTTCACTATGCTAAGTTATGCAAGTCCAACATGTTATGCATGTTTATTATGATATGTAAGATTTATCATGTATGTTGTGCCAAGTTCCCTCTTTCTATCCTTTATGCGTTATGACGACTATGTAAGCGATAGAATGACGTTGGGGGGTTTTTGGGTAAAACTTAAAATACATGAAAATATAAGATTGGGAATTTGCCTATTAAGTTAGGTCTACCCCTTGGGAATTTACCTATTAAGTTAGGTCTACCCAAGTATTTGTTAAACTTGTGATTATGTTTTGAAAATAAAGTGGACATGACACTTAGAAAACATAAGTGTGGCCAACTCGAGGTTGGGTTGAGTTTGTAGCGTAAACCTACCCGGAACCGACCGGCATAACTAGTTGCTACAAACAATAGGACCCAATGTGAGAAGTTGGTCATGTGTACCTTGGACCCGAGGTTAGACCAAGTTGTGGTGTAAAGCTACCCGGACCCGCCCGGCTTAACTAGTAACCGCAACAAAGTCTAATGTGAGAGGTTAAGGCACAATTAAATTAATTAATGCCTCATGATTAGGGTTAAGTCATGGCCCACTAATACTTAACCAATTTTGGGGATACGAGGGGTTAAATGGGGTTAAGTGGTGAACTGTTGGTTACACTTAACTAATTTAATCCATGATTAGTGAGGGGTTAAACCACACTTAACCCTCTTAGAAAACCCTAGCAACGTGGTCTGTTCCAGCAGTAATCCCAGTTTGGTATCATTCACAACCCTAGAGGCTAGGCTGGGGCGGGGCACGATTACTGGACTGATGTAAGCGACCAAAGCGACGGCTGAGTGGTGCAGCGGTGCGGGTCCAGGCGGGCTACGGACGTGCATGTAGTTCGGTGTTGGACAAACTCGAGGCATGGGTACCAGTAGGTTTAGACTGTGCATTATTGCTTAGGTGTCTGGGGTTGACACCCGAGGGCTTGATACACCCGAAGGTGGACCCAGTACAGTCTGACTACAACCATATGTGGGCCGTATGGACACCAACACTTGACGTGTTAGGTTTATAGGGAGCCGATCGACTAGACCGTTGGGCTGGACCTTGTATTAAGGTCACCTCATGCTATTGGGCCAAAGTTTGGGCTGAGGGATCAATACCTGTTATGTTAGTTTGCTAGTACACTGTGGTGCAAAACTTAATCTTCTCTATGTGATGACACCTTTTATCTATTGCCAGTATGTTCATCTCAGTTTCCATCATGATGTTAACTTTATTAGTTTATAGACTGATCGTAGTAGGGCTTACCAGTCTTTTTGACTGGCCTGTTTTCTTTCGCTTCTTTTCTTCCGTTCCCCCCCCCCCCAAGGTTCTCAGGGGGGGAACAGTGGTGCTTAGCTTGGATCGCTTGCTTGTTTGCTGGATAGCTCATGTATGTCTGGACATTGAGCTCGCTATGGTTTATCATCTTTATTTTTGGGGATAGCACTATGTATTTCAGTATTTCTGTTTATGATGTACTAGACATGTTTATTTTGGCAGTTGACTTTATGATGTACTAGACTTGTTTTGAGATGGTTTGAGATATTCCGCTGTTTTATTCTCACTTACTCTGTTTTACATATATATTTATGTTCTTGTTCTGCCTTGATATATCATTGTGCATGCTTACCCAGTTCTAACGCCCCCTAGAAGCTAGTGCCCCCGAAAGAGTGACCCTAGCGGAGGTGGGGTGTTACAAATTTGGTATCAGAGCATATGGTTTACGAGAAAGAACAAAAAGTTTTTTTTAAAAAAAGACTTTTGAAAAACTATTTTCAAAACAAGTATAAAGTATTTTCCAAAGAAAAGTCTAGTATTTTAAAAGGCTATTCCCCAAAAAGCCATTAGCGTTATCCTTCGTTCCTTTGACCTAATCTTATCTTATCCTTCGTTTCAGTATGGCTGAGGATCTTGCCATCCCGGATGGAGTAAATGTACCACTCTGGTATAGGAGACTTCTAGAAGCTAGGGCGGCAGCCGGCCCCGCAAACCCTACTCCCACTCCTCCTCTTGTAGTTGAGAATCGTCCCCCTAATGTCCCTCCTCCGGTGGTCCCTATTCCTCCTCCTCCAGTGGTTAATATTCCTCCTCCCGTTGCTAATGTTCCTCCTCCTCCTGTTGCTGAGGCTCCTCTTCCTCCTCCTCCCCCTCAGCATCCTCAGGTTGAGTTCACGAAGGTTTGTAAAGACTTCAAGGCGATGGGAGGCAAGAATTTCCTAGGCACGGAATGTTTTGTTGAAGCTAGGAATTGGCTGAAAGACACTGAGGACTTGTTTGCTATCTTTAGGATTGATGACGAGAGGAAGATCTTATTGACAGTATGGCTTTTGAAGGATGAAGCGGCCTATTGGTGGGAGGTCACCAATGGGACGAGGCCCGTTGAGACTTGGGCCGATTTGAGTGCTAGATTTGTGGCCAAGTTTCTATCTTCTGATGAGGCGAATTTACAGATGGAGAAGTTCATTGCATTAAAGCAAGGTGATATGTCTGTCAAGGAGTATGTGAACAAGTTTAATCAGCTGGCCCGTTTTGGTTTGGATATGGTGAACACTCCTGAGAAGAAGGCTCTTCGATTTGCTAGAGGATTGAATGAGCCGCTGCAGGGTTTGGCGATGTCACATATTCCGCATGGGGCTACTTTTGAGAGTTTGGTCGATATGGCTCTACTTCAGGGAGATGGAAAGAAAGAGGTCAAGACGAATGATACTCAAGCAAAGAAGACTGATTCTCAAGGTAAAGGCAATCAAGGTGGTCAAAGCAGTCAGGGGAATCAGAGCAAGAACAAGAAGGGGAACAACAACAAAGGTAAGGGAAAGTGCAATTACTGTGGTGCGCCTGGACACTTTGCTAAGGATTGTCGGAAGAAGAAAAGGAAGCTTAGTGGTGGATGTTTTTCCTGTGGTGAGACTGGACACTTCAGCAAGGAATGCCCAAAGAAGAAAGGACAGGCTGGACCTTCAGGAGGGCAAGTTCATGCTCTCAATACCGCTCCAGTTCCCGATCGAGGTAGTGTTTCTGTTGAGAACCTTGTTTATGTTTCTGATCTTCCAGTTCGTACCTTGTTTGATTCTGGTGCATCACATAGCTTTAATTCATCTGATCATGTTGATAGCTTGCACCTTAGTACTAGCTTAGTGGATGATCCTGTTTGTGTTTCGAATCCCATTGGGGGTTCTGCTCATCTATCTATGATATGTGAGGATCTGAGGATCTCTATACTCAGTGTAGAGTTCTTGTGTAGTGCGTATGTTCTTGGTTTCAGGGGATACGGATTGATATTGGGCATGGATTGGCTGTCCCGATATGGAGCCATTCTTGATTGTGAGCATAGGGTTGTGAGGCTTGTGACTCGCCTTGGCAACACCTTAGAGATTTCATGCAATCCGAAGGATCCCGTCATGTTGTGCTATCTTGAATCTCTCGACTCGTCAGAGGAAACCCTTCAGTCTGTAAGGGTGGTCCGAGATTATCCAGATGTTTTTGAAGAAGTTAAGGGGTTGCCCCCTAAACGAGAGATTGATTTTCGCATTTATCTGGTAGATAATGCTAAGCCTATTTCTTTGCCCGTTCGGCACATGGCTCCGCGTGAGAGACGGGAGCTCGGCAAGCAAGTAAAGGAGTTACTTCAGAAGAACTTCATCAGACGAAGTATATCTGAATGGGGAGCGCCTGTGGTGTTTGCTACTAAGGCAGATGGTTCTCTTCGACTTTGTGTGGACTATCGAGAGTTGAATAAGCTGACTAAGAAGAACAGACACCCGTTACCGAGGATCGATGATCTCTTTGACCAGCTTGTTGGTGCTTCTGTTTTCTCTCAGCTTGATCTTGCTACTGGATTTCATCAGCTCAGAGTGGCTGAAGATAGTATAGACAAGAATGCATTCAGAACTCCAGATGGATTCTTTGAATGGCTTGTTATGCCGTTCGGTTTGACGAATGCACCCGCGTATTTTGTGGACTTGATGAGTAGGGTGTTTCGAGAGTTCTTGAACAAGTTTGTCGTGGTCTTTGTGGATGATATTCTGATCTTCTCCAAGGATGAAGAAGAGCACGCGAGGCATCTTGTAGAGGTGATGGATACGCTTAGAGCGCATCAGTTAAAGGCCAAGTTCTCCAAGTGTCACTTTTGGAGAAGGGAAGTTAGATTCCTTGGGCATATCGTATCCAAGCAAGGCTTAGCGGTGGATCCCGCTAAGGTGGTTGCAGTTCAGGATTGGAAGACTCCAAGGAATGCAACCGAGGTGAGAAGTTTTCTAGGTCTTGCGGGGTTTTACCGGAAGTTCATCAAGGACTTCGCGAAGATATCCGCTCCTCTTACTAAGTTGACGAAGAAGAACTTAGTTTTTGCTTGGGATATGGACTGTGAGCTTGCTTTTCAAAGACTCAAGAGAGCCCTTACCTCAGCACCAGTTCTAGCTTTACCCGATGGTGGTAAGATGTTTACCGTGTACACTGATGCTTGTGGCACGGGACTGGGCGCCGTTCTGATGCAAGAAGGCAGAGTTATATGTTTTGGTGGTAGGCAACTTAAGGTGCATGAGAAGAAATATCCCACTCATGATCTAGAATTGGCAGCGATAGTATATGCACTCAAGGCTTGGCGTCATTATCTTCTGGGAGAGAGATTTGAGCTGTATACTGATCATAAGTCTTAGAAGTATCTCTTTTCGCAGAAGGATCTGAACTTGAGGCAGCAAAGATGGATGGAATTCTTGGCGTCCTATGATTTTGATATAGCCTATACCCCTGGCAGGAGGAATGTTGTAGCGGATGCGTTGAGTAGAAAAAGGTTGACACTAAGTCCTCTATTTGTTGAGATGAAGAATTTAGAGTTCTTGGCAACCTTTGATTTCTCTTTGGCGGTTGAGTCGATGACTGGTTCTTTAGCATCTCTTGAGCCCAGGCCTACCCTTCTGGATCAAGTTGGGGCTTCGCAGAAGGAAGACCCTCAGATAATTGAGATCATGGATAAGCTGATTCGAGGGGAGACATCTAGTCACCTTGCTCGATATTCTATAGATGATAAGGGTTGGCTGAGGAGAGACGGAAGGCTTTGTGTTCCGATGGTAGAAGATTTGGTGAGGAAAGTTCTTGATGAAGCACATCGCTCCAAGTTGACTATACATCCGGGTGGAGATAAGATGTATAAGGATATGAAGCGCATTTTCTTCTGGCCTGGGATGAAGAAGGATGTGGCAGAGTTTGTCTCTAGATGTATCATTTGCCAGCAAGTTAAGGCCGAGTCAAGGAAGCCCGGTGGGCTATTGCATCCTCTAGATGTTCCACTTTGGAAGTGGGAGAGTATCTCCATGGACTTTATTGATGGGCTTCCAAGGTCAAGGAAAGGGAATACGAGCATTTGGGTCATTGTAGATAGGCTTACGAAGAGTGCTCATTTCATTCCGGTGAAGAGCAAAAGGACCGCATCTGGACTAGCCTCAGTATATCTTCGTGAGATAGTATGACTACATAGAGTCCCTTCCAGCATAGTCAGTGACCGAGACCCCATCTTTACTAGTCAGTTCTGGAACAGTTTGCATGAAGCTATGGGCACGAGGTTGAACCTGAGTACGGCTTATCACCCGCAAACGGACGGCCAAACCGAAAGGGTGAATAGGGTACTCGAGGACCTATTGAGGCTTTGTATCCTGGACTTTGGTGGTACTTGGGAAGACCACCTTCCTCCTGTTGAGTTTGCATATAATAACAGTTATCAGGCAAGCATAGGGATGGCACCATTTGAAGCTTTATATGGGAGGTCGTGCAAGTCGCCTACATGTTGGTGGGAGACTACAGATAAGCTTATACTTGGACCTGACATGATTAGAGATACATCCGAGAAGGTCGAGTTGATTAGAAGACGGATGAAAGCGGCCCAAGACCGACAGAAATCCTATGCTGATAAGCGAAGATCCGATTTGGAGTTTGATGTTGGGGATATGGTTTTCGTAAAGGTTTCTCCTTTGAGGAATGTGGTCCGATTTGGAGCTGTTGGGAAGTTAGCACCGAGATTTGTTGGACCCTTCCCTATCATAGAGAGAATTGGGAAGATGGCTTATAAAGTGCAATTGCCTGAGAAGCTGTCCGGAGTGCATAATGTCTTTCATGTCTCGCATCTCCGAAAGTGCCTACATGAGTCCGCTGAGGTGGTTGAACCTAGCATTCTTGAAGACGTGGAAGTAGAGAAAGAGGCAACTTTGAGGAGAGCTCCGATTCGTATCTTGGGGACGGAGACCAAGAAGCTAAGGAATCGAGAGGTCAAGTTGGTGAAGGTTCAATGGGGTGAAGCCGAAGAAGACGCAACTTGGGAAACCGAGGAGAAGATGCGTGGGCTTTATCCATTCCTTTTTGAGGGTACACTCTCAATCTCTTTCCTTTGTTAGCATATCTTTCTCTTTGCTATCCATGTTTATCTAGTTATCGTGCTAATCTTGTCATGAGAACCTTAGGTAGAAACCCTTTGGATGAAACATGTGTTTGAGACATGTTATGTTTGATGGTTGAAAGTGGTTGCAAGTGTTTGCAAGTGGTTACTCATGGATGCATGATACACATTAGGCACTAGATCGGCTCACACACTCCTCATATTGCATGTGCATGAGTGTTTATGCTTATTCTTGGATGAAATTTGTATGCAATCACATGGATGTTGCATATGGATGTATGATTGAGCACGCATGTTGATATTATACATTATGTTAGGGATTTGCATACATATGGATACATTTCACTAACATATTTTGCATTGATCTTTGCATTAGATAAGTACATATACACACACTTTTGCATATGTTCATACAACATTTAGAATCTTTTAAGGACAATGATTGCTCGTGGATGATGTTTTGAGTAGATGGATGATTGGATGGTAGGATACGTTCTTCCTAACTTGAAGATTTCGGGGACGAAATCCTTTAAGGAGGGGAGAATGTAACAACCCGTATTTTCAATAAACTGTTATAACATAAATCGAGGCAGAATTTAATACAAAAATCTGAATCAAGGGAAACGGGCTATGCCATTGCGTTCGTCTCGGAAAAATACGCGAAATAGAGTCCGAGTTTTCGAAAAACGGAGTCCGTATGACCCAGTTAAGGCCCATTGAAGTTTTCAGAAACTTCCATGTTAAAAACAGATTTAAATTTTAAATTAAAAACAAGGATTAGGGCTAACTGGTGTCAGGCGGGAAAATTCCCGCCAGGACCCCCATGTCGACAGGCATGTCGGTAGGGGTCTTAGGGTGTCGATAGCCCTGTCGACAGCCCTGTCGACACGGGGTGGCCGGGCAGATTTGCCTGGCGCACCATTTTTGGTTTTGGTCTGGTCTTGTGGCTTGGTTCTAGAGAATTCCGAAATCTGATGGACCTAATTCAACCTAGGGTTAATCCTATGGTCTAAATCACTAGCCTAATCTATAAATAAGACCATAACCTACCCTAAATCACTCATTATTCATTCTAGCAACCAAACTATGTCAAATTGAATTCTCAAATGGCCTCCACCTAAAAACCCTAGCCTCCACCCTCTTCAAAAATCATTCCTATGAAGATTTTGATGTTCATACAAGCTTTTCTAAGTTGTATGAATGATCATTAGTTTGCATACATCATCAAGTTGCAAGCTTTATTTGCTAAGCTAGAGTTTTTGGGATTTTTGTTAATTGGAGCTTTGTTTTGGGTTTTTATATGCTTGCATAAAGGGCTTCTCAATCTTTATTAGTAGATTTGTGTCTTCATAATATTTGTAAGCCCTCTTACCTTCATTTTAGAAACTCTAAAGTTAATATGTGATGAAAGTTGGGATATATGCATGTTTAATAAGTTATGCATGCTTATGCGAGTTCACTATGCTATGTTATGCATGTTTAATAAGTTATGCATGCTTATGCGAGTTCACTATGCTATGTTATGCATGTTTAATAAGTTATGCATGCTTATGCGAGTTCACTATGCCATGTTACACATGTTTGATAAGTTATGCATGTTTATGCAAGTTCACTATGCCATGATTTGCAAGTTTAACAAGTTATGCATGTTTATGCAAGTTCACTATGCCATGATTTGCAAGTTTAACAAGTTATGCATGTTTATGCAAGTTCACTATGCCATGATTTGCAAGTTTAACAAGTTATGCATGTTTATGCAAGTTCACTATGCCATGATTTGCAAGTTTAACAAGTTATGCATGTTTATGCAAGTTCACTATGCTAAGTTATGCAAGTCCAACATGTTATGCATGTTTATTATGATATGTAAGATTTATCATGTATGTTGTGCCAAGTTCCCTCTTTCTATCCTTTATGCGTTATGACGACTATGTAAGCGATAGAATGACGTTGTGGGGGTTTTTGGGTAAAACTTAAAATACATGAAAATATAAGATTGGGAATTTGCCTATTAAGTTAGGTCTACCCCTTGGGAATTTACCTATTAAGTTAGGTCTACCCAAGTATTTGTTAAACTTGTGATTATGTTTTGAAAATAAAGTGGACATGACACTTAGAAAACATAAGTGTGGCCAACTCGAGGTTGGGTTGAGTTTGTAGCGTAAACCTACCCGGAACCGACCGGCATAACTAGTTGCTACAAACAATAGGACCCAATGTGAGAAGTTGGTCATGTGTACCTTGGACCCGAGGTTAGACCAAGTTGTGGTGTAAAGCTACCCGGACCCGCCCGGCTTAACTAGTAACCGCAACAAAGTCTAATGTGAGAGGTTAAGGCACAATTAAATTAATTAATGCCTCATGATTAGGGTTAAGTCATGGCCCACTAATACTTAACTAATTTTGGGGATACGAGGGGTTAAATGGGGTTAAGTGGTGAACTGTTGGTTACACTTAACTAATTTAATCCATGATTAGTGAGGGGTTAAACCACACTTAACCCTCTTAGAAAACCCTAGCAACATGGTCTGTTCCAGCAGTAATCCCAGTTTGGTATCATTCACAACCCTAGAGGCTAGGCTAGGGCGGGGCACGATTACTGGACTGATGTAAGCGACCAAAGCGACGGCTGAGTGGTACAGCGGTGCGGGTCTAGGCGGGCTACGGACGTGCACGTAGTTCGGTGTTGGACAAACTCGAGGCATGGGTACCAGTAGGTTTAGACTGTGCATTATTGCTTAGGTGTCTGGGGTTGACACCCGAGGGCTTGATACACCCGAAGGTGGACCCAGTACAGTCTGACTACAACCATATGTGGGCCGTATGGACACCAACACTTGACGTGTTAGGTTTATAGGGAGCCGATCGACTAGACCGTTGGGCTGGACCTTGTATTAAGGTCACCTCATGCTATTGGGCCAAAGTTTGGGCTGAGGGATCAATACCTGTTATGTTAGTTTGCTAGTACACTGTGGTGCAAAACTTAATCTTCTCTATGTGATGACACCTTTTATCTATTGCCAGTATGTTCATCTCAGTTTCCATCATGATGTTAACTTTATTAGTTTATAGACTGATCGTAGTAGGGCTTACCAGTCTTTTTGACTGACCTATTTTCTTTCGCTTCTTTTCTTCTGTTCCCCCCCCCCCCCCCCCCCAGGTTCTTAGGGAGGGAACAGTGGTGCTTAGCTTGGATCGCTTGCTTGTTTGTTGGATAGCTCATGTATGTCTGGACATTGAGCTCGCTATGGTTTATCATCTTTATTTTTGGGGATAGCACTATGTATTTCAGTATTTCTGTTTATGATGTACTAGACATGTTTATTTTGGCAGTTGACTTTATGATGTACTAGACTTGTTTTGAGATGCTTTGAGATATTCCGCTGTTTTATTCTCACTTACCCTGTTTTACATATATATTTATGTTCTTGTTCTGCCTTGATATATCATTGTGCATGCTTACCCAGTTCTAAAGCCCCCTAGAAGCTAGTGCCCCCGAAAGAGTGACCCTAGCGGAGGTGGGGTGTTACAATTCCCGCCAGAGCACCCAAGTCGACAGCCCTGTCGACTTGGGAGTCGACTTGGTTGGACCCAAGTCGACATCCCTGTCGACTTGGCTGTCGACTTGGTCCAGCCGGGCAGTTCTGCCTGGTGCACCATTTTGAGATTGTGTTGAGCTTGGGGGCCAGATTCGATTTTGAGGGCTGAGATTAGAACTAGGGTTTAATCCTAAGGCTAGAACTAATCCTAATCTCTATAAATAAGCCCCTAACCTAACCCTAAATCATCATTATTCACTCATACAACTAAACTATGGCAAAATTTTACCTCTCACGGCCTCCACTCTCTTCATAAAATTCCTAAGATATTTCTATGAGAGATTTTCCATGCATACAAGTGTTTTCAAACTTGTATGAGCATCATTAGCTTGCATTCAAGTCAAGTTTCTATATTTGCATCATAAAGAAAGAGTTTTGATCATTTTGGCTCAAGGGTTTTTATGTTAGATCTTGCATTTTGGGTCTAATTGATTTCATAAGGGCTTTGTCATATTTTTGTGACTTCCTAAGCATAGTAAGCCCTATTCTACTTTCATACTTAAACTCTAAAGTTAAATGTATGATATGCAAGTTTGCCATGATATGCAAAGTTTACTAAGTCATGCTATGCGAGTTTGATATGTTATGCTATGCAAGTTTGCCATGTTGTGATATGCAAGTTTATCAAGTTATGATATGCAAGTTTGAGATGTTATGATATGCAAGTTTTGTTATGCAAGTATGCCATGTTATGCTATGCAAGTTTGCCATGTTATGATATGCAAGTTTATCATGTTATGTTATGCAAGTATGCCATGTTATGATATGCAAGTTTTGTTATGCAAGTATGCCATGTTATGATGTGCAAGTATGCCGTGTTATGATATGCAAGTTTATCATGTTATGTTATGCAAGTTTGATATGCAAGTTTGTCATATGATATGCAAGTTATGTTATGCAAGTTTGGGATGATCATTTGGTTCATGTTATTATGTTATGCAAGCTTATCTTGGGTTTATGAGCCTAAAGCTTCAAGCTTTATGCTAAAGGTTGCATCTTGGCAACATGTAAGTTATCATATCCCTTATGATAACTTGCATGTGAGGCTAAATGCGAACTTATGGCCATTTCTACATGTCATTTATCACCATGTATCACCAATATGCTAAGTTTGGTTTTATGCATGCTTTTGAGACCTAAAAATGTAATATGCTAGTATATGAACATATGTACATTTCATATGCCACCATGTTGAACTTGTGGCTTCAACACCTTTATGTCATGAATTATGCCAAGTTCCCTCTTTCTATCCTTTATGCGCTATTGCGATATGTAAGCGATGGGATTGCATTTGGGGTTGGGTAAACTTAAAAGATATAAAAAACATAAGCTTGGGAATTTACCTATTAAGTTAGGTCTACCCTTTGGGAATTTACCTATTAAGTTAGGTCTACCCAAATGCTTGAAAACTTGTAACATGTTTTGGAAACATGATGGACATGACACTTAGAAAAGATAAGTGTGACCAACTCGAGGTTGGGTTGAGTTTGTAGCGTAAACCTACCCGGAACCGACCGGCTTAACTAGTTGCTACAAACAATAGGACCCAATGTGAGTAGTTGGCCATGTTGTACCTTGAACCCGAGGTTAGACCAAGTTGTGGTGTAAAGCTACCCGGACCCGCCCGGCTTAACTAGTAACCACAACAAGGTCTAATGTGAGAGGATAAGGCGCATTAAATTAATTAATGCCTCGTGATTAGGGTTAAGTCATGGTCCACTTAATACTTAACCAATTTGGGCTTGGTAGATTAATCAGGGTTAAGTCGTGAACTCATCGTTACACTTAACCAAGTTAATCCATGATTAGCAAGAGGGTTAAACCGTACTTAACCCACTAGAAAATCCTAGCAATGGGGGTCCACTCCAGCAGTAATCCCAAGTTTGTATCATCATGTCCCTAGGGTCTAGGCTAGGGTGTGGGGCACGAATTACTGAACTTGAGGTAAGCGACCAAAAGCGACGGCAGAGTGGTACGCCGGTGTAGTTCCGGGCGGACTTTTGGTCGTGCACATAGTCCGAAGCCGGGGAAAGCATGCACGGGTACCAGTAGATCGAGACTATGCACACATGTTTATGGTGTCCAGGGGTTGCCACCCTAGGGCTTGATACACCCGACGGGAGACCCGGCACAGTCTGACTACAATCATGTTTGGGCCGTATGGACACCAACACGTGACGAGTTAGGCTTATAGGGGGCCGATCGACTAGACCGTTTGGTTAGACCTTGTATTAGGGTCATTTCTTGTTATTGGGCCAAAGCTTGGGCCAAGGGATCAATACTTGTTTATTCAAGTCATGTTAGTTTACTAGTACACCTGTGGTGCAAAACCTTAATCCTGATTATGCGATGACACCTTTATCTACCTTGTTAGTTAATCATCATGCTAGTATGTTGTTATCCTTATGATCATACCTGCTTCTCATGTCAGTTAACTTTATCAGTTTACATTGATTGTAGTAGGGCTTACTCAGTCTTTTTGACTGACCTGTTTTCTTTCGCCTCTTTTCTTCCGTTCCCCCCCCCCCCCCCAGGTTCTCAGGGAGGGAATATTGGAGCTTAGCTGGATTTCTGATCGCTTGATTGTGGGATTTTAGCTCATGTACGGTCTTGACATGAAGCTAGCTATGGTTATCACTTATTTGGGGATAACACTTATGTATTTCAGTTTTTCAGTTGATGTTGTTTTATCTAGACTTGTTTATTTTGAAAGCTATGTTGTACCAGACCTGTTTTGAAATGGTTTAAAATCTTCCGCTGTTTTATTTATGTTATTTACTCTGTTTACGCATATACATATGTTCTTGTTCTGCCTTGATATATCATTATGCATGTTTACCTGATTCAAACGCCCCTCCAGAGTCAGAGTGCTTGCAAGAGCCACCATGGCGGAGGTTGGGGTGTTACATTTGGTATCAGAGCCTATGGTTTACGAGAAGGAATAAAAAGGTTTTTAGAAAACTTTTGGAAAACTATTTTCAAAATCAAGTATAAAGTATTTTCCAAAGAAAAGTCTAGTTTATTTTAAAGGCTATTCCCCAAAAATCCATTAGCAAAAATTCCTTCGTTTTTCTCCATTCTGAATCTATCTTTTTCTTCGTTTTCAGTATGGCCGATAACTTTGCCATTCCGGAGGGAGTACACGTACCTGGTTGGTATAGGAGACTTTTGGAGGCTAGGGCGACCGAAGCCGGCCCCGCAGATGTTCCTCCTCCTCCTCCGGTAGTTAATGTTCCTCCTCCTCCTGTCGCTAAGGTTCCTCTTCCTCCTCCCCCTCAGCATCCACAAAAGGTTTTCGCGGAGATTTGAAAAGACTTTAGGGCGATGGGTTGCAAGAATTTCATTGGAACCGAGACTTTCGTAGAGGCCAGGAATTGGTTGAAAGAAACCGAAGATCTTTTCGCCCTCTTTAACATAGATGATCGTATGAAGGTTTTGTTGGCAGTGTGGTTGCTAAAGGAAGAAGCTACACGTTGGTGGGTGGTCACCACCGTTACTAGGCCAATTGAGACTTGGGATGACTTTCGGGTAAAGTTTGGACTAAGGTTCCTATCACTAAAGCAAGAGGACATGACTATTAGGGAATACATAGATAAGTTTAATCAACTGGCTCGGGTCAGTTTAGACTTGTTTAACACAGCTCAGAAGTAGGCCCTATACTTTGCTCTAGGATTAAATGAGCCATTACATGGTTTAGCTATGACTCATATACCCTTGGGGGCAACTTTCGAGAGCTTGGTGAATATGGCCCTACTCAATGAAGAGAATAGGAGTGACAAGAAGGAGATCAAGATGAATGATACTCAAGCCAAGAAGACTGATTCACAGTGGAAAGGAAATCAGGGTAATCCAAGCGGTTAGAGCAGTCAAGGCAATCAGAACAAGAACAAGAACAAGAGTCAAGGCAACAAGGGGAACAATAGCAAGGGCAATAACGACATGAGGAAGTGCCATTATTGCGGTTCAGTTGGGCATCTTATTAAGGATTGTAAGAAGAGGAAAAGGGAGAATGGTGAATGCTTTTTCTGCGGTGAGACTGGACATTTCAGTAAGGATTGCCCGAAGAAGCAAGGGCAAGGCCAGGGTCAGACTCAGTGTGCAAGACCAGCTGGAGGGCGAGTTCGTCGCATCAACATCGTTCTTTCATCTCATGATCGAGGTAGTGTTTCTGTTGGAAGTCTTGTATATATTTCTGATTTTTCAGTTCGTACCTTGTTTGATTCTGGTGCATCGCATAGCTTTATCTCGTCTGATCTTATTGATAGTTTGCACCTAAGTACTAGTCTAGTTAATGATCCCGTGTGTGTTTCAAATCCAATTGGGGGTTCCGCCCATTTATCTATTATCTAGGTGGATTTGAATTCTCGCGTGATGTTTATATTCTCGGTTTCATGGGGTATGGGTTGATTTTGGGTATGGATTGGTTGTCCAGTTTTTGGAGCCATTCTTGATTTTTGAGCATAGGGTTGTGAGGCTCATGACTCGCCTCGGTAATACCCTAAAAATTTCTAGTAACCCTATGAGTCCCGTCATGTTGTGTTATCTTGAATCCCTCAACTCGTCTATCGATAGTTTGTAATCGGTGAGGGTGGTCTGAGAATATCCTGATATCTTGGGTGAAGTGAAGGGGGTTACCCCTAAACGAGAGTTAGATTTCCGCATTTATCTGGTTGATAATGCCCAGAAAGTTTCGTGGCCGGTAAGGCACATGGCCCCGCAAGATGAGAGTTAAGAAAGCAAGTCAAGGAGTTGCTTGAGAAGAACTTCATTAGATGAAGTATATCTGAATAGGGAGCGCCTGTAGTATTTACTACCAAGGCAAATGGTTCTCTTCGACTTTGTGTTGATTATCGTGAGTTAAACGATGAGAATAGACAACCATTGCCAAGGATCGATGATTTGTTTGATCAGCTTGTAGGAACATCTGTTCCATCAGCTCAGAATAGCTGAGGCTAGTATAGGCGAAACTGCGTTCAGAACTCCAGATGGATTCTTAGAATGGCTAGTCATACCATTCGGTTTGACTAATGCACCCGCCTACTTCGTGGACTTGATGAGTAGGGTGTTCAGGGAGTTCTTGAACAAGTTTGTCGTGGTCTTCGTAGATGATATTCTGATCTTCTCTAAGGATGAGGAAGAGCACGCAAGGCATCTCGTGGAGGTGATGAATACGCTTAGAGCGCATCAGTTAAAGGCCAAGTTCTCCAAGTGTCACTTTTGGAGAAGGGAAGTTAGATTCCTTGGGCATATAGTATCTAAGCAAGGCTTAGCGGTGGATCCCGCTAAGGTAGTTGCAGTTCAGGATTGGAAGACTCCAAGGAATGCAACCGAAGTAAAAAGTTCTCTCAGTTTAGTTAGTTAGTAGCGTCCCTTGAGCTTAGACCTACCCTTCTGGATCAAGTAGGGACTTCACAGAAAGAAGACCAGCAGTTAGTCGAGATCGTGGACAAGTTGATTAGAGGCGAGATGATAAGTCACCTCGCTATTGATGATAAGGGATGGCTAATACGCGATGAGAGAAAGAAGATTCTTAAAGATGCACCTCACCCGAGGAGGTGGCCGAGTTTGTCCCAAGGTGCATGTTGTGCCAACAGGTTAAAGGCCGAGTCATAAAAGCCCGGTGGGCTATTACATCTATTGGAGGTCCCCGCAATGGAAGTAGTAAAGCGTCATGAAGGATTTCGTGGATGGACTGCCTAGATCAAGAAAAGGGAATAAGAGCATGTGGGTCATAGTAGGTAGACTCACGAAGAGTTCTCATTTCACTCCGGTAAAGAGAAAAAGGACTGCATCATAGCTAGCGACAGTTTACCTTCAAGAAATAAAGCAGTTGCACGAGGTTCCCTAAAGTATAGTTAGTAACCATGACTTAATCTTCACTAGCCAGTTTTGGGATAGTCTACGGGAAGTCATGGGCAAACGGCTGAATCTAAGCACGGCCTATCATTCGCAGGCGGATGGTTCATTTCGTTCAAGCGTGAGTTATAGAAAATCACGTTAGTAAGAGTAATTGGCAACGTGGATTGGTATTTTCAAGAAAAGTTCTGCCGCGTGGAATACTTTATAGTAAGTAAACGAGATCCAGGATTCACTGGTGAATTTTGGAGAGCTTGCATGAAACCATGAGGTCATAGCCAAGAATGATAAGAAGAGTAAGTGAAAAGGGAAGACGAGAGGCGACAATGAAATGGGTTCCAACTCATATTTGGGAAATAAGAGTTAAGAAGCCAAGGAATCATGAAGTAAAAGACGGTCAAAGCACAGTGGAGTTAAACTCAAGGAAACGTGACTTAGAAGACTGAAGGCTAGATACGCGCATCATATCTCTTTTTAAGAGCATATCCTTGATCCTTGTTTTCCTGTGGAACTTACTCGCATGTTTTTTTTTTTTACGTATATCCTCTCTGTCCCATTCTCGGTCCTATTTCTGTCGGGAGGTATGACTTATTGGCTAGTAATACATGTTAGGGTTTGAAGGAGTCCGTTAGGTTGACTAAACCTTTTGGGGCTTTTATAGAATATGGGCTGGGTTGGAAAGGGATTTCTTGTAATCCGAAAAGAGTATATCCTACTTATCTTCCCGATCTCTTTGTAGCATATCTTTTGCTATCCATGTTTGTCTGGATTATTTAGTCTATTATGGTAATCTTGTGATGAGAACCTTAGGTAGAAACCCTTTGGATGAAACATGTGTTTGAAACATGTTATGCTTGATGGTTGCAAGTGGTTGCAAGTGTTTGCAAGTGGTTACTCGTGGATGCATTATACACATTAGGCACTAGATCGGCTCACACACTCCTCATATTGCATATGCATGAGTGTTTATACTTATTCATGGATGAAAATTTTTGTGCTATCGCATGGATGTTGCATATGGACGTATGTTATGTGCACGCATATAGATGTTATACATTACGTTAGGAATTGCATACATATGGATTCATTTCACTAACATAATTTGCATTGATGATATTTGCATTAGATAAGTACATATACACACACCTTTGCATATGTTCATACAACATTTAGAATCTTGTAAGGACAATGATTGCTCGTGGATGACGTTTTGAGTAGATGGATGATTGGATGGTAGGATACGTTCTTCCCAACTTGAAGATTTCGGGGACGAAATCCTTTAAGGAGGGGAGAATGTAACAACCCGTATTTTCAATAACCTGTTATAATGTAAATCGAGGCAGAATTTAAGTTAAAAATCTGAATCAAGGGAAACGGGCTATGCCATTGCGTTCGTCTCGGAAAAATACGCGAAATAGAGTCCGAGTTTTCGAAAATCGGAGTCAGTATGACCCGATTATGGCCTAACGAAGTTTTCAGAAAACTTCAAAGTAAAAACAGATTTCAAATTCAAGTTTGAATTTGGAAATTTGGGCCAGTTTGGGCCAGGCGGGAAAATTCCCGCCAGAGCACCCAAGTCGACAGCCCTGTCGACTTGGGAGTCGACTTGGTTGGACCCAAGTCGACAGCCCTGTCGACTTGGCTGTCGACTTGGTCCAGCCGGGCAGTTCTGCCTGGTGCACCATTTTGAGATTGTGTTGAGCTTGGGGGCCAGATTCGATTTTGAGGGGTGAGATTAGAACTAGGGTTTAATCCTAAGGCTAGAACTAATCCTAATCTCTATAAATAAGCCCCTAACCTAACCCTAAATCATCATTATTCACTCATACAACTAAACTATGGCAAAATTTTACCTCTCATGGCCTCCACTCTCTTCATAAAATTCCTAATATATTTCTATGAGAGATTTTCCATGCATACAAGTGTTTTCAAACTTGTATGAGCATCATTAGCTTGCATTCAAGTCAAGTTTCTATATTTGCATCATAAAGAAAGAGTTTTGATCATTTTGGCTCAAGGGTTTTTATGTTAGAGCTTGCATTTTGGGTCTAATTGATTTCATAAGGGCTTTGTCATATTTTTGTGACTTCCTAAGCATAGTAAGCCCTATTCTACTTTCATACTTAAACTCTAAAGTTAAATGTATGATATGCAAGTTTGCCATGATATGCAAAGTTTACTAAGTCATGCTATGCGAGTTTGATATGTTATGCTATGCAAGTTTGCCATGTTGTGATATGCAAGTTTATCAAGTTATGATATGCAAGTTTGAGATGTTATGATATGCAAGTTTTGTTATGCAAGTATGCCATGTTATGCTATGCAAGTTTGCCATGTTATGATATGCAAGTTTATCATGCTATGTTATGCATGTATGCCATGTTATGATATGCAAGTTTTGTTATGCAAGTATGCCATGTTATGATGTGCAAGTATGCCATGTTATGATATGCAAGTTTATCATGTTATGTTATGCAAGTTTGATATGCAAGTTTGTCATATGATATGCAAGTTATGTTATGCAAGTTTGGGATGATCATTTGGTTCATGTTATTATGTTATGCAAGCTTATCTTGGGTTTATGAGCCTAAAGATTCAGGCTTTATGCTAAAGGTTGCATCTTGGCAACATGTAAGTTATCATATCCCTTATGATAACTTGCATGTGAGGCTAAATGCGAACTTATGGCCATTTCTACATGTCATTTATCACCATGTATCACCAATATGCTAAGTTTGGTTTTATGCATGCTTTTGAGGCCTAAAAATGTAATATGCAAGTGTATAAACATATGTACATTTCATATGCCACCATGTTGAACTTGTGGCTTCAACACCTTTATGTCATGAATTATGCCAAGTTCCCTCTTTCTATCCTTTATGCGCTATTGCGATATGTAAGCGATGGGATTGCGTTTGGGGTTGGGTAAACTTAAAAGACATAAAAAACATAAGCTTGGGAATTTACCTATTAAGTTAGGTCTACCCTTTGGGAATTTACCTAGTAAGTTAGGTCTACCCAAATGCTTGGAAACTTGTAACATGTTTTGGAAACATGATGGACATGACACTTAGAAAAGATAAGTGTGACCAACTCGAGGTTGGGTTGAGTTTGTAGCGTAAACCTACCCGGAACCGACCGGCTTAACTAGTTGCTACAAACAATAGGACCCAATGTGAGTAGTTGGCCATGTTGTACCTTGAACCCGAGGTTAGACCAAGTTGTGGTGTAAAGCTACCCGGACCCGCCCGGCTTAACTAGTAACCACAACAAGGTCTAATGTGAGAGGTTAAGGCGCATTAAATTAATTAATGCCTCGTGATTAGGGTTAAGTCATGGTCCACTTAATACTTAACCAATTTGGGCTTGGTAGATTAATCAGGGTTAAGTCGTGAACTCATCGTTACACTTAACCAAGTTAATCCATGATTAGCAAGAGGGTTAAACCGTACTTAACCCACTAGAAAATCCTAGCAATGGGGGTCCACTCCAGCAGTAATCCCAAGTTTGTATCATCATGGCCCTAGGGTCTAGGCTAGGGTGTGGGGCACGAATTACTGAACTTGAGGTAAGCGACCAAAAGCGACGACAGAGTGGTACGGCGGTGTAGTTCCGGGCGGACTTTTGGTCGTGCACGTAGTCCGAAGACGGGGAAATCATGCACGGGTACCAGTAGATCGAGACTGTGCACGCATGTTTATGGTGTCCAGGGGTTGCCACCCTAGGGCTTGATACACCCGACGGGAGACTTGGCACAGTCTGACTACAATCATGTTTGGGCCGTATGGACACCAACACGTGACGAGTTAGGCTTATAGGGAGCCGATCGACTAGACCGTTTGGTTAGACCTTGTATTTGGGTCATTTCATGTTATTGGGCCAAGGGATCAATACTTGTTTATTCAAGTCATGTTAGTTTACTAGTACACCTGTGGTGCAAAACCTTAATCCTGATTATGCGATGACACCTTTATCTACCTTGTTAGTTAATCATCATGCTAGTATGTTGTTATCCTTATGATCATACCTGCTTCTCATGTCAGTTAACTTTATCAGTTTACATTGATTGTAGTAGGGCTTACTCAGTCTTTTTGACTGACCTGTTTTCTTTCGCCTCTTTTCTTCCGTTTCCCCCCCCCCCCCAGGTTCTCAGGGAGGGAATATTGGAGCTTAGCTGGATTTCTGATCGCTTGCTTGTGGGATTTTAGCTCATGTACGGTCTTGACATGAAGCTAGCTATGGTTATCACTTATTTGTGGATAGCACTTATGTATTTCAGTTTTTCAGTTGATGTTGTTTTATCTAGACTTGTTTATTTGGAAAGCTATGTTGTACCAGACCTATTTTGAAATGGTTTAAAATCTTCCGCCGTTTTATTTATGTTATTTACTCTGTTTACGCATATACATATGTTCTTGTTCTGCCTTGATATATCATTATGCATGTTTACCTGATTCAAACGCCCCTCCAAAGTCAGAGTGCTTGCAAGAGCCACCATGGCGGAGGTTGGGGTGTTACATTTGATTTTTTTGAAAACTTTGACTTGAATTGTTGCACAAATATGAATTACACCATTCGTTTATTCTTTGATTTTGTTGAGTGGTCATTTCAAGTAAAGATTCAATTTTTGTTTCAAGAGTTGAGGGTTGATCGTCATTTTGAAAACTTTGTGGTGCAAAATCAGGATTATTTTGAAAATTTTGAAAAGTTGGTGGTGTAAAACCCACATTGTTTGTACAATAGTTATTATTAAAATGTCCATATGAATTTATGTAAAATTATATGGATTATATGGATTTTCACAACTATCGTAAAATCTGTAGGAATAAGGAAATTGGGACATTTACAAGAAAGCCCTTTTTCCTGATTTTTTTTTGTATGAGAAAAAGAAATATTCACAAAAAAAAATTGTTTTTTTTTTTTCATATTTTGGATTTTTTTTTTATATGCATGAACCTAATGCAACTATATGAATGTAAATTACTTATTTACAAATTACTTAAATTATATAATGACGTTAGATTAAATTCAACAAAAGATTTCTCAGCTAGTTAACGGACATGAGTTATCGGTGCACCAGGAATCACCTTAGCAATGTAGCCGAAGATTTAAGTACCTTCAGAGGAACAACCGATATAATATTTACGAATCACCGTAATATTCATTAATGGTTATTATTCTACCGTAGTCTAGACACGGAGAAATAATTCATTAGAAATAAACCAATTTGTCAAAATATAACAATGTCCTTAAAAAAAAAAATTTGAGATGAATGCAAAACCGAAATTAAACGTGAATTACCAACGCAACTATGAATGAATTTTATTTTGTTTTTGAGTTTTTCAATTCAAATGCAAGCAAACAACAATGCGATTAAATAAAAATGGAGTTAGAATACGATACCTGAGCATGCAGAATTTGTTATCAATTCGTTTTTTTTAGCGGCAATTATCTATTAGCAGGCACAAGCAAAGCGGTGCAAAAAAAAATGAAATCCAAGCTAGCAATTCATGTTTCTTTTATTTCATGCAACCTGAAATAGAGTTGACGAAGATATATACAATTTAAAACAAAGTGACTTTTTTTTTAGAAATTTTAAGTAAAACAACTTCACTAAAAAACTAAAACTTAAAATAAAAGCAAAATGCACACCTTTAAACAAAAACAAACAAATGCTTACACACCTTTTTTTTAACTCAAAAGATAAAGAAACTTAAAACCAAAACCAAAATTAATTTGCAACAAGAATTCACAAACCAAGCCTTAACTCACATTATTCCCACACCTAAGCAAGCCCGGCCCAGTAATACAACTTTTGTTTCTAATGCAGTCAAAAAACAAAGCTCGTCAATCACCCCCTTTCATTTTCACTCAAATGGAAACAAAGCCTCGTGAAAGAACTGTGAAAAATCAAAAAAAAAAAAAAAAAGCGGAAGAAAATCGTAGAGCTAAGTGGGAACGTATCTACCAATCGCTATTTTGAGGGCGCGGAAATTTGGATTTGCTGTTGACTAAGGAGAATCGAGGGTGGAGATCAGTGTTGTGGTGAAGATGGTGATATGGTCTGAATGACTGGTTTGGTTGGATATCAGAAGTGTGGACGGAGGTTGAAGGTGTGTAGCGTGATTGGTTTTGTGGGTTGTTAATGAGGAGAGGACGATGTATGACTGCAGTCAAGTTCTGATGAGGGGTACGGTGGTAGAGCTTTTGGTGAATTTTGTTTGCTTGGTGGATTTTGTGAATTTTGGTGAAGTCTTTTGAATCTTGGGTTGGCGTGTCTTGGACATGGAGATTGAAAGGGTGTAGGAAGTTATTGCAGTGGGTGCTCATGTTTGTTTTGTGTTAGTGGATAAATTGGTGGTATGTATAAGATGGAGGGGAGTTTGAACAGAAAAAAGGATGTGAAGATGTTGATATGGAGATGCGTGACTTGATCGGCAAGTAGGCTGAAGTTGTTAGCAAAGATGGAGAGGGTTTGATAGGCAGAGAGAAAAAATTGGAAACAAATGTAGAAAAGATTGGAAAGAAAATAAAGAAAAGAAAGGAAAGGAATCATAAAAAAGCAAGTTTTTTTTTAAATTATTATTAGTAAGAATTGTAAAAGGAGAAGGGATAGCTATGTACTTAAAATAAGGAGGAAAATTGGAAAGAATCAAAGAAAATATGGCATTTTTTTTAAAGATTTGTAAAAGAAGGAAGAGTTTGTAGAATTATGGAAAGAAATAAATAGATAAAAAAAGACATTTTATGGAAATTATGAAAGAAGAAATAAAAGAAAATTTGGAAGGATTTTTTTTTTGAACTAAATTTTAAATAAAAGGAAAGTGTATTTTTTTATGAAGACTAATGCAAAATA
Source organism: Allium sativum (assembly GCA_030737875.1). Taxonomy (NCBI): domain Eukaryota; kingdom Viridiplantae; phylum Streptophyta; class Magnoliopsida; order Asparagales; family Amaryllidaceae; genus Allium; species Allium sativum. The sequence continues at coordinate 523,702,438 of CM060923.1, read as the reverse complement.
AACAAAACACAATTAAACTAAGACAAAACAAACATACAAGATACAATTTTTTTTGAAGAACAACAAACTAAAAAATCCAAAGAATAAAATCAAAATTAAATTCTTTCCCCGACAACGGCGCCAAAAAACTTATTCCACAACGAATATTCTATGAATTTGAAATCCATCGCATGAAATATCGTGATAATAAACAGCAAGCGCATGGTGTACAATTGTTAGTATGTGGCGATTACGAGTCGATCAGCAGGGAAACAAGTAATTTCAATCTTATTCAATCAAATTAAACCAAAATTCAGATTGATTTAATTAAAAAAAAACTAATTAACACTAGAACTAAGTTGAGAGCTAAATATGAAATGAAAGCAATTTAGAGGTAAACCCCCTCTCATATTTATGCAAATTAACAAATGTACGATCTATGATCTCCATTAAGTGGCATAAATGCAACATTTAAACCACTTATGATTCTCATGAAAATGAAACTAAAGCAAAAAAACTATTTTAAGTACGGCTTATGAACAATTAATAGAACTATAAATCATCAAATTTTCTTACTTTCATTTCAAAATTAATAACCACTTAGCAAATATTGATATAATTTGTGTTTACGTTGACTAAGCAAAGCCTATTTTGTCATCTACAGGCATAGACTATCGAAATCACTTTTATAAACTTACATCAACATCCGCTAACATGAAGCACAAATTAGAGATCACAAATCATATAAATATTGAACTTACATAAAGTTAGAGAGCTTCATTACCCCTAAATCAAAGGGATTAACTACTCATATGTGTTATCGAATCAACACATGTAAGTTTCAACATAAATAGGAACAAAACAAAAGAACAAATTAATTAACAATAACAAAATAGATCTAAACTACTTGCATAAAACTAAACTACACTAATACATAAAGTAGATAACAAGAATTAAATAAAAAATAAATAAAATTGCATTAAACATAAATTACATAAGAGAAATGGCCAAGATGCCATGATAGAAAAATAGAGGTTTTGATTTAACCTCCACTCTAAACCAAAAAAAATCCAAGATTCTTTTTACATCAACGTACAAGGGTTATTTATACATGTGAAAAACCCTAATTCAATTTTAGCGTGCAAACAAGAATTGCCTTTAGGAAGTGTGGCCATCAATTAATCATCACGCTTTAATCACTCCATCATCTAATTTTCTTGAAGCTTTATCATCCACTAATTTGTCCATTATCTTTTAAGTGTAGTAAGTGGGATCCTCCATGATTATGTATGAGAATTATTTCCTCTTCATTCATTTTGCATGCATATATATCTATATGAATCTCCCTTCCAAACGCACCAAATGTCTACAAAAACAATGAAAAAATGTCTAAGTACAAATTCTCAAAATAACTTAAGCACAAAAATGACCATTTTTCCTTTGTATGACGATGAATGTATGATATTTTGAAATCAACTGAATTATGGTTTAAACATGATAAAATACCCACATATGTCATTTATTAGCACTAAACAAGAATAAATATGTGAATATAAATATGCATTTTTATGTGCACATCATCTGCCCGGAACCGCCCGGAAAAATCCAGCATCCATAAGCTGTTAATTTAAAGTGAGAGGTCTAGTGTGTAAATAAACATGTAACGGTGCTAGGACACGAGGTTTAGTCAACTTGTGGAAAATGTCTGCCCGTAACCGCCCGGCAAATCCAACATCCACAAGTGGTAGGCTTAATGTAAGAGGTCTAATACGTAAACATATATATAAATATTTGTATATAGAAGGATAGAAATAAATGACATTAATTGTGATTAATGGAAATGGATGGAATTGAATGGAAGTTACAACCGTAAAAGAATGGAAATGAATGGGGAATGATAATAACCTATTATAAATAAATTATGTTAATGAGAATGTTACATAATAGGTTGGCTTGCCCTAGGGACAAGTGTAGGTCATAATAAATGATAAATAAAAAGGAATAACTTATGTAATAAGATAAGTTGTACTTAATTGCAAATTAAGTTATCTGTATGAACGAGAATCTGAAATATGCTGATAAGGACAACATAAGTTATATTTATGGAAAGGAAACTTATTACTAAACCTTAGTTAATAAATATGTTAATAAGCAAACAATGATAAGTTGTAGTGATAGTATAAGATGGGATTATTATTAAATAAGAAAGAATGAGGCAACTTATGAAATAAAATTAGTTATATTTAATCATAAACGATAAGTGACATATTAAATAGAAAACATGTGAAATGAGATATACTTAATTCGTATTAAGTAGAACATGTTATTGTAACCTTTAAATCAAGCAAGAATATAATGGGATTGTGGATTACTGACCATGGATCACAATCTAGGGAATAACATATTGTGGGCTTGTTAATAAACTTAAATGGGTTAAGTTATATGACTGAAATTAATAAGCATGAGGAACTTGGTAACTTGAATAAGAAATCAATGTGAACGAGAATAACCAAGTTAAATGGAAACCCAATGAGGTAGAGTAAGCGCATAATTGAATGTTTAGACATAAGGTCTAATAACACATTAAACTGAGGTGCTTGGACTAGTCTGTACGTTTGAGGGTGAATAACCCAACGGGGTAGATCATCGTGGTTTCATGAGGCACGAAGGGAGCGCACGTTCATCTGATTTTTCTGTCAGCTCCGAAGGACTGGAAGGGGAAGCACATGGCTTCTTGGGACATGGAGGGTGCTCCTGGTAGCCCTTTGTGCGGTGATAAGGTTCCTCCTGTGCTCACAGAGGGTAGGTCTGCGCGTTGTACCAGTGAGCATTCCTTGATTGCCAATATAGTGGGCAATTAAAAGACTATAGGGTGGCATAGGTGATTCGACAATCCGTGTAGCCTTGTGACTAGGATAGGTTATGACCAACCTTGTATACCCCGATAGGTCTAACCTAGGGGATAGTAAGTCGTCGGGTATCTACCATCGACAGTCAGCTCGTTACGTGATGCACGACGTAGAAAGGTGGAGAACTCCAAGAGACCATAGACCTTTTGCTATCAAGGCTGTGGGTGAGGGTGGCCAATTAGGATTTGTTGTTTGTTTGGGGGTGCTAGAGGGCCAGGATATTAGTTCTCAATCTTGTTCGTCTTTCATTAGTTGAGGGAAGGGTTAAGTGGGATCATAGCCACTGAAAATGCAAACCTTAGCATCTGTGTAAATCGATATCTGAAAAGCTCCCGACCGAGTTCCGTGTTTCTTGTATAGCCCTACCACGGGACTCGGTGCACAGTAGAGGTTATGTGCAGTTAAGGCATTGAGTACGATTGGCGATTCGTACATGGGAAAGTATAGATACATGCATGTCTTCTCTAGGTGGTGTATCGTAGACTCGAGGGAATTTCTCTATAATGGAATCTGATTCGATCGAAGGTGGTAGTCTATACGCTTACGTATTGGAGTAATGGCAGATATATGCGGAATGTAACATTGTTAAATAGAGATTCGTATGTCACTTAGGCGTAGGATGAGGGACTGCGTACATTTTTGTGGCATTACGGTGGAGACCTGCAAGTGGGGTACCATGGATTGTATCTTAGTATTGGGGGTTGCTACATATATACTGAATTAGGTTAATCGACTAGGAGTAAATGGGTACGACGTGTGTGTAAGAATTGAGTTTTGTTAACCTAAGTAACCTAAAAAACAAGAAAATATAACTGAATGGTATATGTAGGATTATCAAAAGTGTGTTTAAATCCAGTCACCAGAACTTGTGTTCTGACCCCCTCCTCATAACATACTCGCAGTTTCAATTTGTGGCAGAGACATAATAGCTTTGGATGCTAGTTAGCCAGTATTATTAATACGATAAGGCTATACTTTGATTATATTATATTTCATCCATTCCGTGGTGAGATATTTTTTGAGCTCTGTCATATTTTATGTCTCTATCTTTTCTACAGGATACCAGAGCAAACCAACACAAGTTTCAATAGATTAGAATTTTGTAAAAAAATTCGGTCTATCGGAATTCGCATTGTTACAGTAGCAAAATGCTCGGTCTCGTGTAACACACACTGCTGGTGTTGTTGGAGGGTTCCACATCACCATCTCTTAAGAGAGATTTGATGAGAAAGGAAACCTACTGTAGCGTCCCAGGAATTTCGACACTCGAATCTTAACACTAATACATCCCTTGTCCAAAATTCAATTATTGAAAACTCCAGAAAACTAATAGAAAGAAATTAGAGGGTTAGATAAGAAAGAAAGAAATATTAGAATACAAGAATAAGAAGAACTAACACATAATTAGAGTCCACATCGCAGCGGAACAAAATATAATATAGAAATAACTTTCATTTGGAGATTGAAATAATACTTACAACATCAGAGTACAATAATACACCTGGACAGTTATAATAGCCTGTCCTCATATATATATAACACACATCCGAATAATAACGATATAACATCATATGTTTGAACTCCTTCAGCTCGTCTTTGGATTTCACAGCATCCGATAACCTGAACTTGTACAACCCGGTCTAACCCGAGCATTACAAACACCAGGTCAGTTTGGTGAACCAGAGTGATAAAAACTCGCTGAGTGTATAATATCATCCAACTTGATTTTAAAGTCAAAACCTTTCCGAAGAAAAGGATAATCGTAAGACTAAATCCACACATAAATACAGATGGTTTTTATCTTACGATAACCCAAAACTTTTTTGAAATCAATAATCATCTGATATTATAATAATGTCTAAATACAAATAAATATCAATCTAGTGGAACGATTACATCTCACGCTCCACGTATGTAGTATACGATCAAAACCGCAGGCTCTTATTGGATATTGGATTCTGACTATGACAAGGTATGAAACCACCTACCGATAGTGTATCTCTAGAGGGAAATACACTGGGTTCGACAAGAACGTCTTGCAACCCAGCCCACACACGATCGACCACTCATTTCGCTTGAGTGTATCGAATGTATATCACCAACGGTTGGGCTCAAACCACCATATTTCGAAAGGGACAACATCGAAATAGATTAAAGAAGCAAAAGGAATTTCTCTTGATAGGTGATTATACACCCTAATGGGAGCGACCCACATAGCCATGTTGCCAATCCCAATTTTGTCATTTCCCGGTTGATAAGGATTGAGGTCAGAATTTACCATTAGAACATCCGGCCACCATTTATTTTGAATGCCACATCATCAGATCCGCCAAATCACTAATTGACATCCACAAAAATATTCTGGTCGTTAAGTAAAGCGAAGTTCCCTTCTCCGCCAGTAACAGAAATACGTTTGTAGAAATCAATGTACGTGACTCTTATGAAATACTCTGTTAGACGTTTGTCCATACAAGTCATCCAGGTACAGGATGAACCGAAGGCACCCTCCTACCACATCCAATATAGGAATCACCCCATGGATTGGTAGCGAGTAGCCCTTGCAATAAGTAGATTTCAATCACGACAGAATCATTGTCGAATACACACACACGCACACACACACACACACACACACACACACATATATATATATATATATATATATATATATATATTGTAATAACCCGAAAATCCGAGCCAATTTAAATTTTTTATTTTGGCAATCTTAGCGAATTTTGATTATTTAAAATGAATTATTTTAAATAATAACAACGAGAAATTTATTTTGAATAGAATTCGATCGTATATTTTATATAGATCATCGTTAGAATATAAATATTTAATTATATATATAAAAGGAATTGTGGCGTGGTAGTTCGATAATTCGATTTCAAATTTCAAATGGATGTACAGGATTCAAAATAAACCGGATTTTAGTAAAAACAAAAATATTTGAATCTAATTGAGAATATATTTCCAATGAATCCGGGAAATCAAAATTTCATAGCGGGAATCAAAAGTTACATCCAGGTGAAATTTCAGAATAGTCGCTATGGAATTTCGGCCCTTGAAAATGGCCATTTTGCAAACGACCTCGGATTTCGACGAAACCACTTTTGTTGGATCCGCGATGTTAAATTATTGCTAGGTTTCAAATTTCATAATTTTTTGAATCAATATGTGAGCGTGGCGAAGGAAAACGCGTTTGACCAGTTTTAGTTGATTTTAACCGACTGGAAAATGACCATTTTTCAAACGGTCTTTGAATTCGACGAAACTAGTTTTGTTAGGACCGTATCGTCAATACGAAGCTAGAAAATATTTTTCTGTAATTTATAGAGTTCATATGTGGCCCCGGTAATTTGAAATGCGCGTTCAAAATTCAATATATAGAGTTATATTTTGATTTTGACGAAAACTGATCGAAACAGTCGAATCAGCCTGCAGTACATATCCCATTGTGTTCGGAATGCGGGTAATTAGCTATGGACGACAGGCGGTGGGTTCGATTTCGAGGTGGAAATTTAAAATTGCTTTTTTTTGAAATAATTAAATAAAAAAAATATTTTATATAAAACCCCCCAAAGCCCCCTTCCCTTCCTTAGACCAAATCGACCTTTCAGGAAAAAAAAAAGAAACCCCTCACCCCCGACCTAGTCGATCACCGACGCTCCCCCTCCAGGTCGCGCCGCCCATCATCAGAGACACCCCCCCCCTCGCGCCTCTCCGCTCGTTCCCGCTCCTCCCTTCCTTCTCTCCCTTATCCATTCGATTTCCCTAATGTCCCACGCCCAAAAACACCTCGTGCAGCCCCACCTCCACCTGCGCTGGCCAGCAACCGCCACCCCTTGCTCCGATGACTCACCCCTGCCGTCGACGACTTCCGGCCACCCCCCTACTGCACCGCGCCTTCCCCTTCTTCTACTTCTTCGACTGAAAACCCCCTCCAATCATTAACGCTGTAAGTTTTTTTACTTTATTTATTTCTTTTATTAATTTAATCATTTTCAGTTTATAGAAGACAACATTTTTAGATTATAAAATATACCATTTTCCGTTTATAAAAGGTGCGAATTTCGGAAGAATAAAAATATGATTTTTATATTATAGAAAGAATAAAAGTATGATTTTTATATTATAGAAAGAATAAAAATATGATTTTTATATTATAGAAAGAATAAAAATATGATTTTTATATTTTGGAAAGAATAATAATTCGATTTTTAATTAGTAGAAAGTATAAAGATGCGTTTTTTTATATTACGTAACAAGTAAAAATTCGATCTTTATATGAATAGCGAAGTAAAAATTGGATTTTTATATATTGAATAGCGAAGTAAAAATTCGATTTTTATATATCGAATAGCGAAGTAAAAATTCGTTTTTTATATATTGAATAGCGAAGTAAAAATTCGATTTTTATGTATTGAATAGCGAAGTAAAAATTCGATTTTTATATATTGAATAGCGAAGTAAAAATTCAAATTATATATTATGAATAGCGAAGTAAAAATTTGATTTTTATATATTGAATAGCGAAGTAAAAATTCGATTTTTATATGTTGAATAGCGAAGTAAAAATTCGAATTTTATATATGTAGTGATTACGGATGATGAAAGTGATGAAAGAAGGAACGACGAAGACTTCTACATTTGAAGAGTCATGGCGTTCGGTCTAGCTAGTCGGTGAGAACTCCTCACTTTTATTTTTATTTTTATTTCTAGTTTGAAATATGTACTAGGATGCAGACGGTGTTTAGTAGCACCCGACACCCGTCGTCCACAGACCGTGGACGGCTTGTATGCTTGGTTGTCTGATTTTGATGTGTAGTTGATTGTGTGATGTGGTGTGAAATGAAATAAAATATTTATATAGTTAAAAATATTTTATAGTTAAAAATAGAATTTTTAACGTGTATTTAAAATGAAATAAATATAAACAAATCGGACAATTTGTTTATATACACACATTTGACTGATATTGATTGGGATGATAAATTTGACATATCCCCCAACTGCACAAATAAAATCTGTGTTTGATTGATTGAAACCCCACACGGGTATTGGGATGATATATGACATACACTAATCCCAATAATTAGTTGTATGTCGATCGATTGATTGACAGACTGTCATAAGCGTTAAATATTTATATTTGATACTTATACAGTGTAGAATGCACTCTGGATGATGGTTGATTATTTATCGTTGTTATTTTATACATGTGTTGTAGAAAATCCATATAATTAACATTATATGGTAATTGATTGGGCCTCATTCCAGTTTTGAATAGAAACGTTTGAAAATAAATATTTGAATTGAATATTTGAAAAAGAAATATTTGAAATAGAAATATTTGGAAGAGAAATATTTGAAAAAGAAATATTTGAAATAGAAATATTTGAAATTAGAAATATATGAAGCCATGTTGATTAGATTGACGCCATTTTGACATGAACGGTATTTATATCGATTTTATTCATTTTTCAATGAATATTGAAAGTGATTTCGAAATTCGAATTAAATTGAAATGAATTGAATTCGAATTGAATTGAAATGAATTGAATTCGAATTAAATTGAAAAGAATTGAATTCGAACTGAAACTGAATAGAATTGTATTCGAATTAAATTGAATAGAATTGAATTCGAATTAAATTGAATAGAAATGAATTCGAGCTGAAATTGAATAGAAATGAATTCGAATTGAAATTGAATAGAATCGAATTCGAATTGAAATTGAATAGAATCGAATTCGAATTGAAATTGAATAGAATCGAATTCGAATTGAAATTGAATAGAAATGAATTCGAATTGAAATTGAATTAATTTGAAATTCAAATTGAATTGAAAACAAACTAAAGTTGAATTAAAAATCGATTTGAATTGAAATCAATTTTAAATGAATTTAAAACGAATTTGTAAGGGAAAATTCAATTTTGATTTGAATTTGAAAAGGAAGTTGAAATCGTTTTGAAAACGAATTTAAAACGATTTATAAAATACGTTTTAAAAGGAAATCAATGAAGTATATATTATATATATATAATATATTGGCCTGAATAGAAAGCGCCGCGCCGCGACAGTTCGCGAATTTCGACCATTGACTTCGAACGTATATTACGGGAGATCCGACCGTCGGATTCTCCTAAAACCGGAACCGTTGGGTTCGTATCGAAAAGGGATTTCTAACGAACATTAGAGATTTGAAATCTAACGGTTGGATTTGGAATTATGTCCAAATCAAATTTGGAAAAGGTCGCTGTAAGTGCAGTTCGATGGCCGTTGGTGGAAATCGACTGTACGGGCCTTGATAAAATTATTAAAAATATCAATAATTTGTGTAAAATCATATGAAATGATTTGGGAAGAATTGGGATGAAAAACTCCATATTTGAAAAGATAAAAATAGAATTTTAACAAAATAAACTAGTTTTGAACAAGAATTATAATTCTATTTATTTTTAAATAAATAAATTGAATTTGAAAAGGGTTCTAAAAGTAACCAGAATTTCCAATAATTGAATTGGAATGGATTTGAGTCAAAATTGTCTTTTGAATATTTCGATGTTGGATTTTGTGATTATACAGATATTGTTATGGAAATTTGAAAGATATATATATATATATATATATATATATATATCGTTATTTCCAATACCATATTTGTTGGTCGTAGAATTTGATATTGAATATAAGCCGATATATTTTCTATTCAGAGCCATGTATTTAATATCAAATGTGATTTGGGTTTGTCGTGAATGGTGTCTTCATTAACACTGTTCTTAAACCCAGTTGAGAAAAAGATTAAATCTTTTTATTCAGATTTAATGAAGTGTACCAATTAAATGATATTTAATTGGAATTGAATTGGTATTGGTTTTTGGGTTTATCGTGAACAGTATTTTAAATAACACTTGTTCTTTAACCCGATAATTAATGAAATGTGATTTTGGGTTGTCGTGAACGGTATCTTCAATAATATTGTTCTTAGACCAAGAGGAGTTAAGAAAATCAGAAACTAATTGGAGATTAGTTAAGTTGAATGGTTTCTGGGGTATCGATCTGATGTTGGTTTCAGCCTTCAGGATTAATACTTATGGAATTGCTCACTTGTTAATTTACGGTTAGGGACTGATCAAAATGTGATGTGATTTTGGGGTTTATCGTGAACCGTGTTTTAAATGACACTGATTCTTTAACCGAGTTAAAGATTAAAACTAAAGGGAGTTTTAATGAATCTTTAATTAGATTGAAAAGATCGAGAATGTAGTATAACCAATTTTGCTCTAGGCGATATTTAAATCTTTAATTAGATTTGAACGTGAAATGGTAATTGAATTTACCGATAACACCACGGTGTTAGATATGAAGTATACCCAGTTTTACTTCATGGGATGAATAGGTTGGGGTTGGGAAATTAAAATAAATGATTACTTCGGTAAGGTTCGTTAATCCCGACTAGTTTGAAGTGATATTCAAAGGGAGATTAAAGAATAAATTTAAAAGAATTTATCTTTGATAAAATTAATGGGAACCTTTCCCTAAGAAATGTGAAATTTAGAAACTAACTGTAGGTTAGCTAAGCAGAATGGTTTTCTGGGTATTGATCTGATGTTGGTTTCGGTATTCGGGGTTAGAATTTAGGGAATTATTCTCTTGTTAATTTACGGTTAGTGGCTGATGAATTGGAATGAGGCGTATGTTGTGTTTGTGTAACACTTTTCTATTATATACGTGAGTTATTCGGAAAGACCGGGTTTATCCCATTCTGAATAACTGATACGACGATAACTCGAAGATGATGACGGTGGTTGAAGACCGGAGGTCTTCACGTCGTTTGAATAATTACTGATGATCTTGATTTGGCCGTACACTCAAGAGGAGGGAATCAGTTGGTGATCGTCCAGACGTACTTGGAGATCGATGGATATGCGGGGTACTAGGTGCCTCCGGTTTCGTTCAGACCCAGAACAGAATTGTAAATGGACTGTGTGGCTGACATTGGATTTTATTCTGTGTGGTTGATTTCTATTAAATATATATTTGTTTGGCGGCGGAGAATTTATTCTCTTGCTTAACGCCCTTCTCTGAGACGTACGAGCTTAGGGGTCATATACTGATGGATATCAAATGCATAGAGTGAATTGCCTGTGTGGCATGCCTAAGTGGCAAATGATCAAGGCTTCTGTTGAAAAGCAAAGTCCTGTGGTTGATGGTCAAAGCACGACCTTTGTGGCATAGCTTTGTGTAACGTTTAATTCGCGAGTTTCACACCCGGTATGAACCAGAAACGGGAGAAGGACCTCATGGAGGGCATGCGTTTCCTTCTAATTAGAAGTGGCGTCAGTAGTTTTACACGCCCTGACGAGTTTGACTTATGTGGTTGTTGCTATTGCAAGGCACCTCGGATATATATCAGTGACTATGTGAAGCCGATGGAGTCATTTGTTGGCTCATTTACGCCACATAGGGCGGGGAAATGCATGTTCAGGCATTTTAATTCACTCCGTGTGGACCGGCCCTGACGATCCAAAGGCTTGACTGAGTACTTGCCTGAGGGGCGGACTAGAGCGTCTCGAATCGGTAGAGGACTATCTTTTGCCTCGGTTCATAACATAAATGATAACCCAACTTCCAATACGACATTTTGCGATTTTGATTGTATACCTATATATGGCGAAATGATATATGGTACCCATGCCGTCTATGATTGATATTTATGATTGTATCTAAAATTAGGAACTAACTGGAAACGAGCTAGGACGGATGGTTTCCTGGGTATTGGTCGGATGTTGGTTTCGGCCCTCGCGGTTAATACTTAGGGAATCGTTCTCCTACTAATTTACGGTTGGAGTCTGATTAAAAATTTAAATGATGAAATTTAACGTATCAAGCATTCTTTTGCTATTATAAGGTAAAACCCTATCATCCGGCTTGCGTTGCATTGTGTGATGGGAACTGGGTCTTATAATAGCTTCATTGTTCTTTATTTTAGCATTTCGTTGTTTGCTTAAGCACTGGTATTCTTGGGGTAAAAACCCGTTCCGTGTTATACGGCGTGGTCCCTTGATTTACCGAACTTTAAAATAAGAATTTATAACTGTTTTTGTTCTCACACCAGTCACATGACTGGCTTGGAGTTTATTGTTTTGATCTAATCTATGGGTGCCCTTATTTTCGACATGGGCAGCTAGTAGTTTTGGTTTTGCAGATTTATATTCACAGGATCCTGGTTTACAGCTGGAACGGTATTCGAAAAGCTTTGTATCCGTGTATCTTCTTCAGTTGTATTTTGTATTATTTTCCGCTGATATGTAATATATTGTAATCTCTGATATTTATCGAATGTATTTTATTTGTTTAAACTCTGTTTATTCTTGTATTCTGATGGAATTGTTGTAATTAACAATGAAATGTTCTTATGTTTGCGTTCCGATGTGTGTTGTCCTCCACTCTATCCGGGCTTTCCTTACTGGGGAAGTTACGGTCGTTTCAGCTGGTATCAGAGCTTTGGTTTACAAAGCTCAGAGAACAAGACACATTAGAACCATACGAAAGAATTCATCAGAGATTGGATTAGTAATATCCAATGGGAATGACTCGTTAGAGATAGGATCATTAGTATCCTAAAACGAGTGTGAAGAGTGTTGTTTTTAAAAATAAAAAAATGAAAACAATTTTTGTTTTGAAAATCTAAATCAATTATACGTATTTGAATATTTATTTATATTGATTTGGACTATCAGGTATATAAAGATTTTACGTATACGTCTGATCCATTTGTATTCGAAATTTTAATATACTGGATAGATATAGAATCATACTCTAATCGCTCGAAGATGATTCTGATGATCGCTCGAGCATCATCAGAATTTATTTTCGTGTTTCGAAGGCGTGATATTTATATATTTCCATAGACTGGTGTGCGAACCAAAATTAAATAGGGCCTATTGTTGTGATTTGGCATCAAAAATGTGAATTTTAGACTATGTATCAAAGTTATGAATTTGAAAAGTTAATCCACTAATTGATTGATGGTTGTGTTGTTTGATTACTATTTTGATTAATTGAATTTTGAACCGTTAGCCAAATTGAACCAAATAGAGAGTTGTATTGAAAATTAGTCGCATTCGCTTGCATATACATGTACTTACATTGAACAGGTCATAGCAAGGAGGCTAAAGCAGATGAATAAAATTGTTTGCTCGATAAATAGGTACATGTTTACCATAATTTACTGTTTTGTCTGGGTGATGATTATTTTGTGAGTAGATTGGCTAGCCGCTTGGCTTTTTCTTTTTATTTTGGATTGAAGAAGGCCATTGGAGGCTATATGAAATATCCCGAAGTCCCTGGTGCTGGGGAGGTTATGGCGAAATTTTTCGAAAATTTAGGGTGTTAGCCAAATTTTTGAAAAATTTGAAAAGTTTTTAGAAACTGAAAAGTTGAAAAACTTAAGCCCTAAAGTAAATACTGGAAGTTGAGTTGATTTGTGAAACAACTTTCGGCTTCGTTCCTTCTCGGGGACGAAAAGTTTTATGTGGGGGAGATAGATTGTAATAACCCGGAAATCCGAGTCAATTTAAAATTTTTATTTTAGCAATCTTAGCGAATTTTGATTATTTAAAATGAATTATTTTAAATAATAACGACGAGAAATTTATTTTGAGTAGAATTCGAACGTATATTTTATATAGATCGTCGTTAGAATATAAATATTTATTTATATATATAAAAGGAATTGAAAATGGCTTGGTAGTTCGATAATTCGATTTCAAATTTCAAATGAATGTACAGGATTCAAAATAAACCGGATTTTAGTGAAAACAAAAATATTTGAATCTAATTGAGAATATATTTCCAACGAATCCGGGAAATCAAAATTTCATAGCGGGAATCAAAAGTTACGTCCAGTTGAAATTTCAGAATAGTCGCTATGGTATTTCGGCCCTTGAAAATGGCCATTTTGCAAACGACCTCGGATTTCGACGAAACCACTTTTGTTGGATCCGCGATGTCAAATTGTTGCTAGGTTTCAAATTTCATAATTTTTTGAATCAATATGTGAGCGTGGCGAAGGAAAACGCATTTGACCAGTTTCAGTTGATTTTAACCGACTGGAAAATGGCCATTTTTCAAAAGGTCTCAGAAGTCGACGAAACTAGTTTTGTTAGGACCGTATCGTCAGTACGAAGCCAGAAAATATTTTTCTGGAATTTATAGAGTTCGTATGTGGCCCCGGTAATTTGAAATGCGCGTTCAAAATTCAATATATAGAGTTATATTTTGATTTTGACGAAAACTGACTGAAACAGTCGAATCAGCCTGCGATACATATCCCATTGTGTTTGGAATGAGGGTAATTAGCTATGGACGACAGGCTGTGGGTTCGATTTCGAGGTCGAAATTTAAAATTGCTTTTTTTTGAAATAATTAAATTAAAAAATATTTTATATAAAACCCCCGAAAGCCCCCTTCCCTTCCTTAGACCAAATCGACCTTTTAGGAAAAAAGAAGAACCCCCCCCCCCCCGACCTAGTCGATCACCGACGCTCCCCCTCCAGGCCGTGCCGCCCATCGTCGGAGACACCCCCCCCCCTCGTGCCTCTCCGCTCCTCCCCGCTCCTCCTTTCCTTCTCTCACTTATCCATTCGATTTCCCTAATGTCCCACGCCCAAAAACACCTCGCGCTGGCCAGCAACCTTCACCCTTGCTCCGATGACTCCCCCCTGTCGTCGACGACTTCCGGCCACCCCCCTGCTGCACCACGCCTTCCCCTTCTTCTGCTTCTTCAACTAAAAATCCCCTCCAATCGTTAAAGCTGTAAGTTTTTTTACTTTATTTATTTCTTTTATTAATTTAATCATCTTCAGTTTATAGACGACAACATTTTTATATTATAAAATATACCATTTTCGGTTTATAAAAGGTGCGAATTTTGGAAGAATAAAAATATGATTTTTATATTATATAAAGAATAAAAATATGATTTTTATATTATAGAAGAATAAAAATATGATTTTTGTATTATAGAAAGAATAAAAATATGATTTTTATATTTTGGAAAGAATAAAAATTCAATTTTTAATTAGTAGAAAGTATAAAGATAGTTTTTTATATTATGTAACAAGTAAAAATTCGATATTTATATGAATAGCGAAGTAAAAATTCGATTTTTATATAATGAATAGCAAAGTAAAAATTCGATTTTTATATATTGAATAGCGAAGTAAAAATTCGATTTTTTTATATTGAATAGCGAAGTAAAAATTCGATTTTTATATATTGAATAGCGAAGTAAAAATTCGATTTTTATATATTGAATAGCAAAGTAAAAATTCGATTTTTATATATTGAATAGTGAAGTAAAAATTCGATTTTTATATATGTAGTGATTACGGATGATGAAAGTGATGAAAGAAGGAACGGCGAAGACTTCTACATTTGAAGAGTCGTGGCGTTCGGTCTAGCTAGTCGGTGAGAAATCCTCACTTTTATTTTTATTTCTATTTCTAGTTTGAAATATGTACTAGGATGCAGACGATGTTTAGTAGCACCCGACACCCGTCGTCCACAGACCATGGATGGCTTGTATGCTCGGTTGTTTGATTTTGATGTGTAGTTGATTGTATGACGTGATGTGAAATAAAATATTTATATAGTTAAAAATATTTTATAGTTAAAAATATTTTATAGTTAAAAATAGAATTTTTAACGTGTATTTAAAATGAAATAAGTACAAACAAATCGGACGATTTGTTTATATACACACATTTGACTGATATTGATTGGGACGATAAAGTTTATACATCGCCCAACTGCACAAATAAAATCTGTATTTGATTGATTGAAACCCCACACGGGTATTGGGATGATATATGACATACACTAATCCCAATAATTAGTTGTATGTCAATCGATTGATTGACAGACTGTCATAAGCGTTAAATATTAATATTTGATGCTTATACAGTGTAGAATGCACTCTGGATGATGCTTATACATGTGTTGTAGAAAATCCATATAATTAACATTATATGGTAATTGATTGGGTCTCATCCCAGTTTTGAATAGAAACATATGAAAAGAAATATTTGAATTGAATATTTGAAAAAGAAATATTTGAAATAGAAATATTTGAATATAGAAATATATGAAGCCGTGTTGATTAGAATGACACCATTTTGACGTGAACGATATTTTTATCGATTTTGTTCATTTTTCAATGAATATTGAAAGTGATTTCGAAATTCGAATTAAATTGAAATGAATTGAATTCGAATTAAATTGAAATGAATTGAATTCGAATTAAATTGAAATGAATTGAATTCGAATTAAATTGAAAAAATTGAATTCGAATTGAAATTGAATAGAATTGAATTCGAATTAAATTGAATAGAATTGAAATCGAATTAAATTGAATAGAAATGAATTCGAATTGAAATTGAATAGAAATGAATTTGAATTGAAATTGAATAGAATCGAATTCGAATTGAAATTGAATAGAATTGAATTCGAATTGAAATTGAACAGAAATGAATTCGAATTCGAATTGAATTAATTTGAAATTCAAATTGAATTGAAAATGAACTGAAATTGAATTAAAAATCAATTTAAATTGAAATCAATTTGAAATGAATTTAAAACGTATTTGTAAGGGAAAATTCAATTTTGATTTGAATTTGAAAAGGAAGTTGAAATCGTTTTGAAAACGAATTTAAAACGATTTATAAAATACGTTTTAAAAAAAAAAAGATGAAATATATATTATACATATATAATATATAATATAATGGCCTGAATAGAACGCGCCGCGGCAGTTCGCGAATTTCGACCATTGACTTCGAACGGATATTACGGGAGATCCGACCGTCGGATGCTCCTAAAACCGGAACCGTTGGGTTCGTATCGAAAATAGCTTTCTAGCGAACATTAGAGATTTGAAATCTAACGGTTGTATTTGGAATTATGTCCAAATCAAATTTGGAAAAGGTCGCTGTAAGTGAGGATCGATGGCCGTTGGTGGAAATCGACTGAACGGGCCTTGATAAAATTATTAAAATTATCAATAATTTGTGTAAAATCATAAGAAATGATTTGGGAAGAATTGGGATGAAAATCTCCATATTTGAAAAGATAAAAATAGATTTTTATCGAAATGAACTAGTTTTGAACTAGAATTATAATTCTATTTATTTTTAAGTAAATAAATTGAATTTGAAAAGGGTTTTAAAAGTAACCAGAATTTCCAATAATTGAATTGGAATGGATTTGAATCGAAATAGTCTTTGGAATATTTCGATGTTCGATTTCGTGATTATACATATGTTGTTATGGAAATTTGAAAGATATATATATCGTTATTTCCAATACAATATTTGTTGGTCGTAGAATTTGATTTTGAATATAAGCCGATATATTTTCTATTCAGTGCCTTGTATTTAATATCAAATGTGATTTGGGTTTGTCGTGAATGGTGTCTTCATTAACACTGTACTTAAACCCGGTTGAGAAAAAGATTAACTCTTTTTATTTAGATTTAATGAAGTGTACCAATTAAATGACATTTAATTGGAATTGAATTGGTGTTGGTTTTTGGGTTTATCGTGAACAGTGTTTAAAATAACACTTGTTCTTTAACCCGATAATTAATGAAATGTGATTTTGGGTTGTCGTGAACGGTATCTTCAATAATATTGTTCTTAGACCCAAAGGAGTTAAGAAAATTAGAAACTAACTGGAGATTAGTTAAGTTGAATGGTTTCTAGGGTATTGATCTGATGTTGGTTTCGACCTTCGGGGTTAATACTTAGGGAATTTCTTACTTATTAATTTATGGTTAGGGACTGATTGAAATGTGATGTGATTTTGAGGTTTATCGTGAACCGTGTTTTAAATGACACTGATTCTTTAACCCAGTTAAAGATTAAAACTAAAGGGAGTTTTAATGAATCTTTAATTAGATTGAAAAGATCGAGAATGGAGTATCACCAGTTTTGCTCCAGGCGATATTTAAATCTTTAATTAGATTTGAACGTGAAATGGTAATTGAATTTACCGATAACACCAGGGTGTTAGATATGAAGTATAACCAGTTTTACTTCATGGGATGAATAGGTTGGGGTTGGGAAATTAAATCAAATGATTACTTCGGTAAGGTTCGTTAATCCCGACTAGTTTGAAGTAATATTCAAAGGGAGATTAAAGAATAAATTTAAAAGAATTTATCTTTGACAAAATTAGTGGGAACCTTTCCCTAAGAGATGTGAAATTTAGAAACTAACTGTACATTAGCTAAGCAGAATGGTTTTCTGGGTATTGATATGATGTTGGTTTCGGCCTTCGGGGTTAGTATTTGGGGAATTATTCTCTTGTTAATTTACGGTTAGTGGCTGATGAATTGGAATGAGGCTTATGTTGTGTTTGTGTAACACTTGTTTATTATATACGCGAGTTATTCGGAAAGACCTGGTTTATCCCATTCTGAATAACGGATACGACGATAAGTCGAAGATGATGACGGTGGTTGAAGACCGGAGGTCTTCACGTCGTTTGAATAATTACTGATGATCTTGATTTGGCCGTACACCCAAGAGGAGGGAATCAGTTGGTGATCGTCCAGACATACTTGGAGATCGATGGATATGCAGGGTACTAGGTGCCTATGGTTTCGTTCAGACCCAGAACGGCTTGTAAATGGACTGTGTCTGACATTGGATTTTATTCTGTGTGATTGATTTCTATTAAATATATATCTGTTTGGCAGCGGAGAATTTATTCTCTTGCTTAACGCCCTTCTCTAAGACGTACGAGCTCACGGGTTATATACTGATGGATATCAAACGCATAGAGTGAATTGCCTGTATGGCATGCCTAAGTGGCAAATGATAAAGGCTTCTGTTGAAAAGCAAAGTCTTGTGGTTGATGATCAAAACACGACCTTTGTGGCATAGCTTTGTGTAATGTTTAATTCGCGAGTTTCACACCCGGTATGAACCAGAAACGGGAGAAGGACCTCAGGGAGGGCATGCGTTTCCTTCTAGTTAGAAGTGGCGTCAGTGGTTTTACACGCCCTGACAAATTTGACTAATGTGGTTGTTGATGTTGCGAGGCGCCTCGGATATATATCGGTGACTATGTAAAGCCGATGGAGTCATTTGTTGGCTCATTTACGCCCCATAGGGCTGGGAAGCGCATGTTCAGGCATTTTAATCCGCGGACCGGCCCTGACGATCCAAAGGCTTGACTGAGTACTTGCCTGAGGGGCGAACTAGAGCGTCTCGAATCGGTAGAGAACTATCTTTTGCCTCGGTTCATACCATAAATGATAACCCAACTTCTAATACGACATTTTGCGGTTTTGATTGTATACCTATATATGGCGGCATGATATATGGTACCCATGCCGTCTATGATTGATATTTATGATTGTATCTAAAATTAGAAACTAACTGGAAACGAGCTAGGACGGATGGTTTCCTGGGTATTCGTTTGATGTTGGTTTCAGCCTTCGGGGTTAATATTTAGGGAATCGTTCTCTTACTAATTTATGGTTGGAGTCTGATTAAAAATTTAAAAGATGAAATTTAACGTATGAAGCACTCTTTGGCTATTATAAGTTAAAACCTTATCCTTCGGCTTGCGTTGCATTGTGTAATGGGACCTGGTTCTTATAATAGCTTCATTGTTCTTTATTTTAGTATTGTGTTGTTTGCTTAAGCACTGGTATTCTTGGGGTAAAAACCCGTTCCGTGTTATACGGCGTGGTCCCTTGATTTACCGAACTTTAAAATAAGAATTTATAACTGTTTTAGTTCTCACACCAGTCACATGACTGACCTGGAGTTTATTGTTTTGACCTCAACTCTGGGTGCCCTTATTTTCGACACGGGCAGCTAGTAGTTTTGGTTTTGCAGATTTATATTCACAGGATCCTGGTTTATAACTGGAACGATATCCGGAAAGCTTTGTGTCCGTGTATCTTCTTCAGTTGTATTTTGTATTATTTTCCGCTGCTATGTAATATATTATAATCTCTGATATTTATCGAATGTATTTTATTTGTTTATACTCTATTTAGTCTTGTATTCAGATGGAATTGCTATAATTAACAATGAAATGTTCTTCTGTTTGCGTTTCGATGTGTGTTGTCCTCCACTCTATCCGGGCTTTCCTTACCGGGGAAGTTACAGGTCGTTTCATATATATATATATATATATATATGTGTGTGTGTGTGTGTGTGTGTGTGTGTGTGTGGATCAGCCAGACAAATTCACCAATAGTTCCCCAGCTCATGAATATTAACGGTCTTTTATTGCTCCATCTTGAACTGCATCAGATATCTTCTTCATTTACATATTTATTGGTTGGAAAGGTTTTCGAATATAAATTCGATCCCTGTCTTCCCAAACCAACCACGCATTGGGGATGATTTTGATAGTCGGTTATGTAACTATAAAAATAAAAAATCATGATAATAAAACAGATTCATTGGTTGAGTACACAACGTCACTTAGCCATTAAAATAATATATCAGTTTTAATATGTTAATATACTTAAATCATTTTATCTTGATACCAAGAAAAATATCTTAAAATCAATATCCCATTTCCCATTAACTACCATTTAAAACCATTTGTTACAACATTACTTATTATTGAAAATTGGGAAAACAATTTAATTTATCATTTCTACAATCATTACGTAATCTCCTTTTTGTTTCGTTATTTAAAACAAAATAGTCATCAGTTATCCTTATCCTACATCTCATCTCCTTACTTTTGAAAATATCAATATATTTTTGCAATTCCTTTTTTATCTCTTCTATTAGGGAAATATCATTCCATATTATCAAGCACTTATTTATTTCCGCTTTTTTGAAAATATTAATATATATTTGCTCAAATTCATTAACTTACGTTGCATTGTTATTTTTCAAAATAAATCAATTCTAACATCTTCACCATTGCAACTAATATCATCCTTCGATAATCCTGAAGTCGTTCAAGTTAGGTATTTTAATTACCTCTCAGACCTTGATCAACAACGTTCTTATATTAAGATAAATATCAGTTGTAATACCAAAACCCAGTAATTATTTCCAATAAAAAACAAATCCCATTTTAGTTATACCTTGATGAAATCTCATCTCTTATTAATACAGTGAATTTAAATCGCATCTTTAAACTCAGCTCCCCTCACCCCTTTGATTCAAACTTGGGTTACCTTTTTATTTCCCATTTCATATCTCTATTGGTTTCTAGCCATAAATCAGTTAGAAAATTATTTCCTAAGTATTAATCCCGAAGGCCTAAACTAACATCAGATTAATACTCAGATAATTAATTATCTCACGCGATCTCAAGTTAAGTTCTAATTCTTTAATTTAATATCCAACTTATATTTCATTAAAATACCATCTCGACCAACCCTGTCTCAATAATATATTCAAATAAACTTGGGTTTTAAAACTCCGTCCAACTTGGATTTAATAAAATATAATTAAATAGAATTCAAATAAGTGTTCACTTTAAAACTACAATTTAAACTTAACATATATTATCGTTAACATAACTTGCTTCAAAACTCACTTTACCATAAATAGTTTCTTATGGTTTCATATAACTTCATTAAATAGATTTTTAAATCCCTAGATTTCCACTTTGATTATTATTAAATAAATAATAATCCATTTCAGCATTTGTAAAAATAAAACCGGATACTTCACCATTAACTATTCCCATTAAATTAATAAACTAATTTAATAAACAAATTATGATTAACTCAGCCGCTAAACATGATTTATTCATTAATAAATTCCACTTAGCCCTTTACATTAATTAATAATATAATTAATTTAAATAATTCCATTTAATTTAATAAATAATAATAATCAATACTAATAGAATATCATTTTAAATTGTTTCTTAAAACAATAAATCTCGGTTAAAAACTGTCACGAAAACTCCGACTCACTTGCTTACCAATCTTATTAATATAAGAATCACCTTTATAAAATCATTTTATATTCATTTATAAACTTAAATAAATAAATAATAAATATGTAATTCATTTTATAAATTTCCATTTAAAATAATAGACTATAAAAATCGATCTTCGGTTATAAAATAAATTTTATAACTTCATTTCTATCGGTTTGCCTAACAATAAATCAATCTTTATAAAACAGTATATATTTGGCCATCTCCTATTAATTCTTCGACCAATATCACATATTGGTTAATAACAAACAAACGTTGAATTCATATTCAACGATCAATAATCAAATCAATAATTCAATCATATTGGTCAAAGAGTTCATGCAATGATCATATGCAGATAAATAATCAATTCAACTGATAGTGGTCGACCAATAATGATAATTCAAGCATCCAATTTAATTTAAATACGTTTATATTATTATAAACATAACCAACAAGGTAAGTTACCTTGTTTGGAAGTAATCGTTAAAATAACGATTTGTTTTCATTTAAATTAAAAAAACGTCTAATTTAAATAAGCGATTCAAAAATATTTAACAAAAAATCATCCAATCAAAGAATAATTAGCGAACACAGCATATAAAAAACAAACCCGACTTATAATAATTATAAGTGGGAGAACTGAGTGAGATTAACTCACCTTGGGTTCATTTGTCACTAAAATGCTTTGTTTTAGCGAAATTAAAACAATGTTTGATTTAACTAATGATTCCAACTGCTTCCATCTCTGACCGAACAACCTTATACGCGTAGTCTCTGTTTCCACGATCCTAATGGACCCGGTTTTGCACAATTCTGTTATCGTATGGAAAATTTATACAAGATATATGGTAATGATTAAAATTATAAAGCCTTTAATTAATTAGTTAATATTATCTTACCTTAATTATTGTTATTCCCACTAATCATCGCCATTAACTAACCTTAATCCATGTCAATATCATGCGTTTTCTCTGAAACTAAGTTCTCAAGCCTTATCCCTTCCTTTCCTATGTAACAATTATACCATTTAAAATGCAACAATTTATATATAAATTAATGAATTATATAAATCAATTATTAAATTAACTATTAAACATCACTAATTACCGTTAGTAATGTAATCCACGTCATTCTCGCATGCAGCACACCCACGCATTTCCCCTTTGGAATTCTCTGAAACCAGATTGTCTTCATTCCTAAACCCGATTATGCCCTTCACTTTTTTTTCTATAAATAACTTACGGCCAAGGCCCTTTGTCCAAGCCCACATCAAATACCCCTACCTTTTCTACAGTAGCACTCCATCTCCTTCCTCGTGATTGAATTGTCTGCTCCTCCTCTTCTCATTTATTTCTTCTTTTTGTTAGTAAAAACATGCTGCCGAACTAACTCTTCCGCCATTAATCCAACTTTAATCCCCTTATTCCCCTCCTAAACTTTGTCGTTCATTAAACCCAAATAAAATAGCATATATAAAGCAGTATGGACTTATAACTCGATAATGTAACATATTTAATGTCCAAATTCTATTGAAAATTCTTTAAATAAATAATTAAACATTACCGTTTTATAAACGATTTCCATGACGATTATTTTAAAATTTTTATTGGAAATAACTTACAATATATAAACTGAATTCTTGATTTTTCTGTTTCGTTAGAAAATTATAATCAATATGATACCAACGTTTCTTGTTTCATAGAATTCCGACTTAAAACAGATTCTGTATATTCAATTGAAGTTCAAAACTCAATATTATGAACTACCACGCAGTTTCGAGTTCATTTATAAAAGTAAATTATGCATGTTCAATTGTTATTTTATTAACGAATTCAATAATAAAAATCCATCAATATCTCTAATTTGGTATTAAAACCCAATTTAAATATTCAAATTCAAATAGCCGAAAAATCCAGGTCGTTACATTCTTCCTCCCTTAAAAGTGTTTTGTCCTCGAAATTTCTAAGTAAGAAGAACGCTCCAAACCCAATTATTTTCAAAATAATTATTTGGAATATTATCAAAAATACCAAGTTTTAAAATTTTCCAAATAAAATTCGCTAGCATCTCCTCTGCACTGTTCGATCCAAACAACTACAACTCGCCACTCCATGCCTCACATCGATCAAAGAAAATCAAAGCCAAGCGGCTACCCAACTCAGGGTTATAAAATCGAACAACAAATCAATATATTAAGGTTTACCTATTTGTCGGGCAACCAAAATCTAATCACCGAGCAAAGCACTAACTGCTCTTTCTTCTCTTACAACCTACACTTAACTCAATATATAATGCCAATAACAGATATAGGGTTAAATCATTTTTGTTTCATTTCATGAGTGATAAAATGCTTGGGTTTATTATATCCAGATTTTCTTTGTTTTATCTTTCAGTTCATTCAATTGTTGATGAATTTTTATTATTCAACCAATTTATCATTCAATCAGCAAACCATGGACAATCAATTTGACAAAACCCTTCCATTTTATTCAACTTATCTTAAGTTGAATCCCGATTCAATTAATTCCGTATTTAATATTCTAATTTACCAATTTTCTAGTTATATTAACTTATTCAAATTTGCAATCTCATTTGAATTTTGACTCAAATCAATATATATCAACAAACCAATATTCTAAAAATTTGATAAAATTATTTCTTTTCTACATAAAATTATAATTTGGTAAAATTATTTCGTTTACCCTCTTTACAAAAAAATATTGTATCAATTTGTTATTTTAACCTGAACCAATCAAACAACACAATACAAAACTTTTGCATATAAAATCTACATATATGTGCACTCATATATATACACTCAACTCAATCTAGGGTATTACTAACCCAAACTCTATAGAGTTACACCACAGAGACAAGGTTGTTACTAAACCATTGCTCTGATACCAACTATAGCGTCCCGGGAATTTCAACACTCGAATCTTAACACTAATATATCCCTTGTCCAAAATTTAAGTACTGAAAACCCCAAAAAACTAATACAAAGAAAGTAAAAGGTGAGAAAAGAAAGAAAGAAATATTAGAATAAGACGAACTAACACAGAATTGGAGTCCCACATCGCAGCCGAGCAAAATATAATATAAAATAACTTTCATTTGGAGCTTGAAATAATACTTTCAACATCAGAGTACAACAATACACTTGGACAGTTGTAATAGCTTGTTCTCATATATATATATATATATATATATATATATATATATATATATATATATATATAACAAAATGGAATAATAATGGTATAACATCATACGTTTGAACTCCTTCAACTTGTCTTTGGATTTCACAGCATCCGGTAACCTGAACTTGTACAACCCGGTCTAACCCGAGCATTACAAACACCGGGTCAGTCTGGTGAACCAGAGTGATAAAAACTAGCTAAGTTTATTATATCATCCAACTTGATTTTAAAGTTAAAACCTTTTCGAAAGAAAAGGATAATCATAAGGCCAAATCCACACATAAATACGGACGGTTTTTAACTTATGATAACCCAAAACATTTTTGAAATCAATACTCTTCTGATATTATAATAATGTCTAAATACAAATAAATATTAATCTAGCAGAACGCTTGCATCTCACGCTCCATGTATATAAACAATCAAAACCGCAGACTCTTATTGGAGATTGGATTCTAGCTATGACAAGGTATGAAACTACCTGCCGATAGTATATCTCTAGAGAGGAATACACTGGGTTCAACTAGAATGTCTTGCAACCCGGCCCACACATGATCGACCACTCATTTCACTTGAGTGTATCGAATGTATATCACCAACGGTTGGGTTCAAGCCACCGTTTCCCGAAAGGGACAACATCGAAATAGGTTAAAGAAGCAAAAGGAATTTCTCTAGAGGGTGATTATAAACCATAAATGGAGCGACCCACATAGCTATGTTGCTTGCCCGATTTTTGTCATTTCTCAGTTGATGAGGCTTGAGGTCTGAATTTACCTTTAGAACATCTGGCCAGCATTTACTTTGAATGCCACATCGTCAGATCCGCCAAATAACTAATTGACATTCACAAAAATATTCTGGTCGTTAAGCTTAGAGAAGTGCCCTTCTCTGCCACTAACATAAAAATGTTTGTAAAAATCAACATACGTGACTCTTAAGGAATACTCTGTCAGACATTCGTCCATACAAGTCATCCAGGTACAGGATGAACCGAAGGCACCCTCCTACCACATCCAATATAGGAATCACCTCATGGACTAGTAGCAAGTAGTCCTTGCAATCAATAGATTTCAGTCACGACAAAATCATTGTCGAATATATATATATATATATATATATATATATATATATATATATATATGTGTGTGTGTGTGTGTGTGTGTGTGTGTGTATGTATATATATAGGGATCAACTAGAGAAATTCAACAATAGCTCCCCCGCTCATGAAGATTTACAGTCTTCAATTGCTCCATCTCGAACAACATCAGATATCTTCTTCATTTACGTATTTTTTGGTCGGATTTTTGAATACAAATTCAATCCCGGTCTTTCCATACCAACCATGCATTGGACATGATTTTGATAGTCGGTTATTAAACTATCAAAATAAACAATCATGAAAATAAAATAGATTCATTGGTTGAGTACATAGCGTCACTTGGCCATTAAAATAGTAAATCAGTTTTAATATATTAGTATTCTCAAATCATTTTATATTGATACCTAGAAAAATGTCTTAAAATCAATATCTAATTTCCCATTGACTACCATTTCAAACCATTTGTTACAACGTTACTTATTATTTAAAATTGGGAAACCAATTCAATTTATCATTTCAACAATCATTATGTAACCTCCTTTTTGTCTCGTTATTTAAAACAAAAAAATTGTCAGTTATCCTTATTCTACATCTCATCTACTTATTTATGAAAATATCATTATATTTTTGCAAATCCTTTTTTATCTCTTTTATTATGGAAATATCATTCCATATTCTTAAGCCAATCTTTATTTCTGCTATTTTGAAAATATCAATATATATTTCCTAAAATTCTTCAAATAACGTTGCAATGTTATTTCTCAAAATAAATCACTTCTAACATTTTCACCATTACAACTAATATCATCCTTGGATAATCGTTAAGTCGTTCAGTTTGGATATTTTTATTACCTCTTAGACCTTGATCAACAACGTTCTTATCTTAAGATAAATATCAGTTGTAATACCAAAACCCGATATTTATTTCCAATATAAGAATAGATCCAATTTTAGTTATACCTTGATGAAATCTCATATCTTATTAATACAGTGAATTTAAATAACATCTTTAAACTCAGCTCCCCTCACCCCTTTGATTCAAACTTGGGTATCTGTTTTATTTCCCATTTCATATCTCCATTAGTTTCTAGCCGTAAATCAATAAGAAAATAATTTCCTATATATTAATCCCGAAGGCCTAAACCAACATCAGATTAATACTCAGGTAATTATTTATCTCACTCGATCTCTAGTTAAGTTCTAATTCTTTAATTTCATATCCTAGCTTATATTTCATTAAAATACCATTTCTAATAACCCTGTCTCAATAATATATTCAGATAAACTTAGGTTTTAAAACTCCATCCAACTTGGATTTAATAAAATCCAATTAAATAGAATTTCAAATAAGAGTTCATTTTAAAACTACATTTTAAACTTAACCTATATTATCGTTAATATAACTTACTTCAATACTTCGCTTTACCATAAATAGTTTCTTATGGTTTCATATAACTTCATTAAATGGATTTTTAAATCCCAAGATTTCCACTTTGATTATTATTAAATAAATAATAATCCATTTCAACATTTATAAAAATAAAACCGGTTACTTCACCATTAACAATTCCAATCAAATTAATAAACTAATTTAATAAACAAATTTCGGTTAACTCAGCCGCTAAACATGATTTATTCGTTAATAAATTCCACTTAGCCCTTTCCATTAATTAATAATATTATTAATTTAAATAATTCAATTTATTTTAATAAATAATAATCAATCCCAATACAATACCATTTTTAATTGTTTCTTAAAACAATAAATCTTGGTTATTGACTGTCACGAAAATTCCGGCTCACTTGCTTATTAATCTAATTAATAAAAGAATCACCTTTATAAAATCATTTAATAATCACTTATAAATTTAAATAAATAAGTAATAAATATTTAATTCCTTTTATAAATTTCCATTTAAAATAATAGACTCTAAAAATCGATCTTTAGTTATAAAATAAATTTTATAACTACATTTCTATTGATTTACCTAACGGTAAATCAATCTTTGTAAAACATAATATATTTGGCCATCTGCTATTAATTCTTTAACCAATATCACATATTGGTTAATAGCAAACAAACGTTGAACTCATATTCAATGATCAATAAATCAATCATATTGGTTAAACAGTTCATGAAATTATCATATGCAAATAAATAATCAATTCAACTGATAGTTGTCGACCAATAATGATAATTCAAGCATCCAATTTAATTTAAATACGTTTATATTATTATAAACGTAACTAATAAGGTAAGTTACCTTGTTTGGAGATAATCGTTAAAATAACGATTTGTTTTCATTTAAATTAAACAAACCTTTAATTTAAATAAGCGATACAAAAATATTTAACAAACAATCATCCAATCAAACAACAATTAGCAAACACAGCATATAAATAACAAACCCGACCTATAATAATTATAAGTGGGAGAACAGAGTGAGTTTAACTCACCTTGTGTTCATTTATCGTTAAAACGCTTTGTTTCTACTAAATTAAAACAATGTTTAATTTAACTAAGGATTCCAACTGCTTCCATCCCTGAAGGAACCAGCTTGTACGCGTATTTTCTGTTGCCATGATCCCAGCGGACCTAGTTTTGCGCAATTCTGTTATCGTA
Organism: Allium sativum; assembly: GCA_030737875.1. Taxonomy (NCBI): domain Eukaryota; kingdom Viridiplantae; phylum Streptophyta; class Magnoliopsida; order Asparagales; family Amaryllidaceae; genus Allium; species Allium sativum. Next base: position 523,673,643 of record CM060923.1, on the reverse strand, counting down.
TGGAAAAGTTATACAAGATATATGGTAACAATTAAAATTATAAAAACTTTAATTAATTAATATTATCTCACCTTAGTTATCGTTATCCCCACTAATCATCGCCATTAACGAACCCTAATCCATGTCAGTATCACGCGTTTTCTCTGAAACTAAGTTCTCAAGCATGATCCCTTCCTTTCCAGTGTAACAATTATACCATTTAAAATGTAACAATTTATATACAAATTATAGAATTAGATAATCGTCTATTAAAAATCACTAATTGCTGTTAATAGTGCAATCCATGTCATGCTTGCATGTAGCACACCCACGCGTTTCCTCTTTGGAATTCTCTGAACCTAAATTGTCTTCATTCTTGAACCCGATTATGCCCTTCACTTTTTTTTTTCTATAAATAACTTACGGCCCAAGGCCCTTTGTACAATCCCACGACAAATATCCCTACCCGTTCTACAGTAGCACTCCATCTCTTACCTCGCGATTGAATTGTCTGCTCCTCCTCTTCTCATTTATTTCTTCTTTTTGTTAGTAAAAACATGCTTCGAACTAAGTCTTCCACCATTAATCCAACTTTAGTCCCCTTGTTCCCCTCTTATTCTCCGTTGTTCATTTTGAAAAATATACCATCTTCCAGTTTTCGAAACCGCATGTCTACCTCCCCACTTCGACCACCCATTCACGCGCCAACTCTCCCCTTACCCTGTTGTTCTTCACATCTTTCACCATGTCCCCTACTGCTACAATTCGCGTTTCTCCTTAAGCACATATATATATATATAAGGTAGTTATTTATTTGTACTAGACCCGACAGTCTGATTATGCGAGCATCATTGGCAGCCTTCGGTATGCCACTGATTGTACTAGACCCGACATTGCCTATGTTGTGGGATTATTGTGCAGGTTTACCGGTAGACCTAGTATAGAGCACTGACATGCTATTGAAAGGGTAATGAGATACCTTAAACGAACCATGAACCTTGGATTACATTATGAGAGGTTTCCAGCTGTACTTGAAGGATATTCTGATGCAGAGTGGAATACCTTATCTGATGATTCTAAAGCGACAAGTGGCTATATATTTAGCATCGCTGGAGGAGCTGTTTCTTGGAAATCCAAGAAATAGACTATTTTGGCTCAGTCAACTATGGAGTCTTAGATGATAGCACTAGCCAAAGCTAGTGAAGAGGCAGAGTATTTGAGAAACCTGCCAGCTGAGATTCCCTTATGGGAAAAACCGATACCGGCTGTGTTGATACATTGTGATAGTACCGCGACTATTGCAAAAGTTCACAACCGTTATTATAACGGTAAGAGACGACAAATACGTCATAAGCACAACATGGTTAGAGAACTGCTTTCCACAATTATCGTTAGAGTGGATTACGTACATAGTGAAGAAAATTTGGTAGATCCTTTGACGAAAGGACTATCAAGAGGGAAAGTCCACAATTCTTCTAAAAGAATGGGACTATTGCCCTTAGATTGTTGAGTCACACACAATGATGACCCGACCTAAATGACTGGAGATCCCAAGAACTAGGTTCAACGGGTAAAAACAAGTTGTGTAGTGATAGGAGTTGGGCATGCTATTTAATAAACCAAGAAGCATGTATTCCTGAAGTGATTAGAGGATGAGTTAATAGAAACTCTTAATGAGATCTATACTCTATTTGGAGTGGAGTACCTACCTTCAGGAGTACTCTTGATAGACTCACTTTTGTGAATGTGGAAATGTGGCCGTTTCCTATGGAGTTTTTGGGCAAAACTTCTAGAGCATTCACTAAAATAGGATAGACGTGCATGGCCATAAATGCACGGGCTTAATTGATTGCACTATAGAAAAGGTTGTGTGTGGTTTGATGTCAGGAATAGAGTTCAAGACTACATGTCACTCCAGTAAAAACTGAATCTTACTCACTATGCAAAGGTTCATGTAACACCCCACCTCCGCCATGCCACACTTGCAAGGACATTAGCTTTGGAGGGGCGTTAAACAAGGTAAACATGCATGCAGATATCACAAGACAGAACATATAAGTAAAACAGTGTAGTAAAGCAGCGAATAAAACTTAGCATTTCAAAACCATAGTCATGTTACAACAAAGTTCTTGGTCATTATTTTCCAACAACAAGGTCTAGATAAAAGCATAAACTGAAAAACTGAAATACATAAAGTACTATCCCCAAAATGAAGTGATAAACCATAGCTAGCTCAATGTCCAAAACCGTACATGAGCAAATCCAGTAAGCAAGCTGTAATGATCCAAGCTAAGCTCTAATGTTCCCACCCGGAGAACCTGAGGGGGGGGTGAAACGGAAGAAAAGAGGCGAAAGAAAACAGGTCAGTCAAAAAGACTGGTAAGCCCTACTACTATCTGTCTATGAACTAGTAAAGTTAACTGGCATGAGAAGCTGAGATGAACATAAAGATAACAACATACTGGCATGATGATTAACTAACAAGATAGATAAAGGTGTCATCGCATAATTAAGGTTAAGTTTTGCACCACGGGTGTACTAGCATTCTAACATGTCAAGTAAAAACAAGAATTGATCCCTTGGTCCAAGCTTGGCCCATCATCATGAGGTGACCTAAATTAAGGTCCAACTACACGGTCTAGTCGATCGGCTCCCTATAAGCCTAACTCATCAAGTGTCGGTGTCATACGGCCCAAACATGAAATGTAGCTAACTGTGCTAGGTCCACCCCAGGGTGTATCAAGTCCTAGGGTGTAGACCTCGGACACCAATCAAGTATGCACAGCCTAGATCTACTGGTACCCGTGCCTGATTCTCCAACGCCGGACTATGTGCACGATCATAGTCCGCCTGGACCTACACCGGCGTACCTACACAGCCATCGTTTTGGTCGCTTACATGTCAGCCCAGTAATCGTGCCCCACCCTAGCCTAGTCCTAGGGTCTTATGATACTATCAAGAGGGTTACTGCTGAAAAGGACCACGCAACTAGGGTTTCCTTAACGAGTTAAATGTGGTTAACCCGATCCAAACGTGGATTAAATTGGTTAAGTGTACCCAAGATCCATGACTTAACCCCAATTAACCCATCAAGCCCAGATTGATTAAGCATTAAGTGGACCATGACTTAACCCTAATCAGGAGGCATTAATTAATTAACTTAATGTGCTTTAACCTCTCACATTAGACTTTGTTGTGGTTACTAGTTAAGCCTGGCGGGTCCGGGTAGCTTTACCCCACAACTTGGTCTAACCTCGGGTTCGAGCACAACATGACCAACTTTTGACATTGGGTCCTATTGTTTGTAGCCACTAGTTAAGCCAGGCGGGTCCGGGTAGATTTATGCTACAAACTCAACCCAACCTCGAGTTGGCCACACTCATATTTTCTAAGTGTCATGTCCATTATGTTTCCAAAACATAATTACAAGTTAACATGTCATGTTATGTTATAAAAACCATGTTTTTGTCATAATGTTGCCCATCCCCAACGTAATCCCATCGTTTACATAATCGCAACAACGCATAAAGGGTAAAATAGGGAACTTGGCATAATCATGACAAAAAGGTGTTGAAGCCACAAGTTTATCATGGTGGCATATGAGATGTACATATGTTCATATACTTGCATATTGCATCATTAGGCTTCAAAAGCATGCATAAAACCAAACTTAGCATATGAGTGATACATGGTGATAAATGACATGTAGAAGTTGCTAGATGTTCGCATTTAGCGTCACATGCAAGTTATCATAAGGGGTATGATAACTTTCATGTTGCCAAAATGCAACCTTTAATATGAAGCTTAGAGCTTTATGCTCACAACATCAAGTTTAACTTGCATAACATGATAACATGATCAACCCAAACTTGCATAACATAGCAACATGTGTCATACATAATGGTTAAACCAACTTGCATAATGATCATCCAAACTTGCATATAATGATCAACCAAACTTGCATATAATGATCAACCAAACTTGCATATAATGTTCAACCAAACTTGCATATCATAATGATCAACCCCAAACTTGCATCATTCATTTAACTTTAGAGTTCAAAGAAAGAAAGTAGAAAAGGGCTTACTATGCTATGAAGACACAAATGAATATTTATTATAAAGATTGAGACGAAGCTCTTATGCAAGCACCAAAATATGAAAGCCCCAATTGAAAAACCCTTGCGCCAAATCAATAAAAATCCTTGCTTTGAAATAGAAATGTTGCAACTTGACTTGAATGCAAACTAAGAACACTCATACAAGTTTGAAAGCACTTGTATGAACTCACAATCTCTCATAGAAATAGGCTTAGGAATTTTAGCATGAGAGTGGAGGCCATGAGAGGAACAAATTTGACATAGTTTAGTTGTAGGATTGAATAATGGTGATTTAGGTTAGGTTTAGGGGTCTTTTCATAGAGGATTAGGATAGTATTAGCCATAGGATTAACCCTAGATTCAATCCAAGCCATCAAAGCATGTCTTGGGGAAGAAGTCAAGTGTAGGAACCATCTAGGGCCTTTAGATTAAAGCTGAACCATGAGAACCATTCAAATGCAAAATCTGCATTTGAGCGAATCGGCCCACGGGTTGACAGCCAAACACCCTGGATTAACCCCTAGTCGACCCATCGGGCTTGGGTCGACCTCAAAAATCGGCCGGTTCTGTTATTCCCCTCTCCCAATTCGCTGTTTTGAACATTTTTGCATATTTATTTATTTAATTTTCAATTATATATACATATATATCAATTATATATATATATATATCAATATATATATATATATTTCTCTACGCAACCCATTTCACTTAATTAAGTATACTTTAATTTGTGAATTTTTATGTTCAAATTACGGGGTGTTACATTCTCCCCTCCTTAAAGGATTTCGTCCCCGAAATCTCCAAGTTAGGAATAACGTATCCTACTATCCATCATCCATCTACTCAAAACATCATCCACGTGCAGTCATTGTCCTTAAAGGATTCTAAATGTTGTATGATCATATGCAAAGGTGTGTGTATATGTACTTTTCTAATGCAAAAATCAGGCAGTTACTGATACAGTAAACCTCCTTAATGCAAAATATGTTAGTGAAATGATTCCATATGTATGCAAATTCCTAACATAATTTATAATCTCTACATGAGTGCACATAATATTCATCCATATGCAACATCCACGTGATAGATCAACAAGTTTCATCCATAAATAAGTATAAGCATTCATGCATATGCAACATGAAAGTGTGTGAGCCGATCTTAGTGCCTAATGTGTATCATGCATCCACGAGTATCCACGTGCAAACACTTGCAACCACTTGCAACCATCAAGCATAACATGTTTCAAATACATGTTTCAACCAAGGGTTTCTACCTAAGGTTCTCATGACAAGATCTACGAAACAAGATAAACTAGATAAACGCGGATAAAAAGAAAGATATGCTAATTAGGAAAAGAGATCGAGAATGTACCCTAAAAAAGAAATGGATAAAGCCCACGCATCTTCTCCTCGGTTTCCCAAGTTGCATCTTCGTCGGCTTCACCCCACTGAACTTTCACCAACTTGACATCTCGATTCCTTAGCTTCTTGATCTCTGTTCCCAAGATACGAATCGGAGCTCTTCTCAAGGTTGCTTCTTTCTCTACCTCAATGTCTTCAAGAATGCTTAGTTCAACCACCTCAGCGGACTCATGTAGGCACTTTCGGAGATGCGAGACATGAAAGACATTATGCACTCCGGCTAGCTTCTCGGTCAATCCCACCTTATAGGCCATCTTTCCAATTCTCTCTATGACAGGGAAGGGTCCTACGAACCTTGGTGCCATCTTCCCCGCTGCTCCAAAACGTACCACATTTCGCAAAGGAGAAACCTTCACGAAAACCATGTCTCCCACTTCGAATTCCAAATCTGCCCTTCGCTTGTCAGCATATGATTTCTGTCTATCTTGGGCCGCTTTCATCCTTCTTCTTACTAATCCAACTTTCTCGGATGTGTCTCGTATCATATCGGGACCAAGTATAAGTCTATCTATTGTCTCCCACCAACAAGATGGTGACCTACACGGCCTCCCATATAAAGCTTCAAATGGTGTCATCCCTATGCTGGCTTGATAGCTATTATTATAAGCAACTTCTACAAGAGGAAGGTGGTCTTCCCAAGTACCACCGAAGTCGAGAACACAAAGCCTCAAGAGATCTTCTAGCACTCTATTCACCCTTTCGGTTTGGCCATCCTTCTGGGGGTGATAGGCTGTACTCAAATTCAATCGCGTACCCATCGCTTCTTGCAAACTGTTCCAGAACTGGCTAGTGAAAATCGGGTCACAATCGCTAACTATGCTAGAAGGAACTCCATGCAACCGCACTATTTCTCGGAGATAAATAGACGCCGTCCCTGATGCGGTCCTCTTGCTCTTTACTGGGATGAAGTGAGCACTATTTGTAAGTCTGTCAACTATGACCCATATGCTTGTGTTCCCTCTCCTTGACCTAGGCAATCCATCCACAAAATCCATAGTAATTCTCTCCCACTTCCATTGTGGGACCTCCAATGGATGTAATAGCCCACCTGGTTTATTTGACTCGGCCTTCACTTATTGGCACACCATGCACCTTGAAAAATACTCTGCCACATCTTTCTTCATTCCATCCCAAAAGAAATTGCGCGTCATATCTCTAAACATCTTATCTCCTCCCGGATGTATAGTCATCTTCGAGTGATGCGCTTCTTCAAGAACTCTATGGACCAAATCTCCCACCCGAGGAACACATAATCTCCAATCACGCCTTAGCCATCCTTTATCATCAATAGTATATCTGGCAAGGTGACTAGACGTCTCACCCCGAATCAACTTGTCCATAACTTCGACTATCTGTGGATCTTCCCTCTGCGAAGCCCCAACTTGATCAAGAAGTGTGGGTCTAAGCTCAAGGGATGCTAATGAGCCCGTCATCAACTCAACAGCCGTCGTGAAATCAAAGGTTGCCAAGAATTCCAAGTTCTTCATCTCAATGAACAAGGGGCTTAAAGTCAATCTCCTTCTGCTTAGTGCATCCGCCACATCATTACCCTTGCCAGGGGTATAAGCTATCTCGAAGTCATAAGATGCCAAAAATTCCATCCACCTTTGCTGCCTTCGATTCAGATCTTTTTGTGAGAAGAGGTATTTGAGTGACTTGTGATCAGTATACAACTCAAACCTTTCGCCTAGAAGATAGTGGCGCCAGGATTTGAGTGCAAAGACGATCGCCGCTAGCTCCAAATCATGAGTGGGATAGTTCTTCTCATGAACTTTAAGTTGCCTACCCCCATAACATATCACTCTTCCCTCTTGCATCAGAACATCTCCTAACCCCGTGCCACATGCATCTGTGTACACGGTAAACATCTTACCACTATCGGGTAATGCCAAAACTGGAGCTGAGGTAAGGGCTCTTTTGATCTTTTGAAAAGCAAGCTCACACTCCAAGTCCCATGCAAAGACTAAGTTCTTCTTCGTCAACTTAGTGAGAGGGGCCGAAATCTTAGCGAAGTCTCTGATGAACTTCCTATAATAGCCCGCCAAACCGAGAAAGCTTCTTACTTCGGTCGCATTCTTAGGAGTCTTCCAATCTTGAACCACAACCACTTTCGTGGGATCCACCACTATGCCTTGCGTAGAAACTATATGTCCAAGAAATCGAACTTCCCTTCTCCAGAAATGACATTTGGAGAACTTGGCTTTCAACTGATGCGCTCTAAGCATATCCATCACTTCCTTGAGATGTCTGGCATGTTCTTCCTCGTCCTTTGAGAAGATCAGAATATCATCCACGAAGACAACAACAAACTTGTTGGGGAACTCCCTGAACACCATACTCATCAAGTGTACGAAGTAGGCGGGTGCATTAGTCAATCCGAATGGCATGACAAGCCGTTCAAAGAATCCATCCGGAGTCCTAAACGCAGTTTATCAATGCTATCCTCAGCTACTCTAAGCTGATGGAATCCGGTGGCTAGATCGAGCTGAGAGAAAACAGAAGCACCTACAAGCTGGTCAAAGAGATCATCAATCCTCGGTAACGGGTGCCTATTCTTCTTTGTTAGCTTGTTCAACTCTCGATAATCAACACATAGACGAAGCGAACCATCCGCCTTAGTTGCGAATACCACCGGAGCACCCCATTCGGAAATGCTTCGTCTAATAAAACCCTTCTCAAGCAGCTCCTTGATTTGCTTATTGAGCTCCCTTCTCTCACGAGGGGCCATGTGCCTAACGGGCAATGATACTGGCTTGGCATTATCGACTAGATAAATGCGGAAATCTATCTCTCGTTTAGGGGGTAACCCCTTAACTTTTTCAAAGACATCAGGATAGTCTCGGACCACCCTTACAGATTGCAGATCATCAATGGACGAGTCGAGAGATTCAAGATAGCATAACATGACGGTACCTCTAGGGTTACAAGAAATTTCTAGGGTATTACCGAGGCGAGTCATGAGCCTCACCACCCTATGCTCACAGTCAAGAACGGCTCCATAACTGGACAACCAATCCACACCCAAAATCAACCCGTATCCCATAAACCCGAGAGCCTAAACATTACACATGAATTCTATGCTCAAGATAGAGATTTTCAAATCCACACAAATCACAAGTAGATGGGCGGAACCCCCAATTGGATTTGAAACACTAACGGGACCTCAACTAGACTAGTACTTAGGTGCAAAACTTTCAGTAAGATCAGAAATAAAACTATGCGATGTGCCAGAATCAAATAAGGTATGAACAGGGAAATCAGAAATGTAAACATGACTTTTTACAGAAACACTACCTCGACCAAAAGCTAGAAGAGTGAGGAGAGCCTGCAACTGCGCTCCAGAGGGTCCTACTCGCTGAGTTCATTCTTGCCCTTGTCCTTGCTTCTTGGGGCAATCCTTGCTAAAATGTCCAGATTCTCCGCAATGGAAACACTCGCCTAACTTCCTCTTCCTCTTCCTGCAATCTTTGGCTATGTGCCCAACGATCCGACAGAACTTGCACTTCCTTGTTTCACTGGTCTTGTTGTCATTGCGATTGCTATTGCCCTTGTTCCCCTTCTTGTTGTTCTTGTCTCTTTTCTTGGTATCTTCCTCTTGAAGTAGGGCCATATTCACCAAACTCTCGAAGGTCGCCCCCAGTGGTATATGAGACATGGCCAAACCGCGCAATGGCTCATTCAATCCTAGAGCAAAGTGTAGGGCCTTCTTCCGAGCTATGTTAACCAATTTTAGACCGAACTGAGCAAGTTGATTAAACATATCCACGTATTCCCTAACTGTCATGTCCCCTTGCTTTAGAGATAGGAACCTTTCCATCTGAAGGTTCTCTTCTGTCGATGATAGAAACTTTAGTCCAAACCTTCTCCTAAAGTCATCCCAAGTCTCAATTGGTCTAGTAGTGGTGGTGACTACCCACCAATAAGCAGCTTCCCCTTTCAACAGCCATACCGCCAACAGAACTTTCTTACGATCTTCCACATCAAAGATAGCAAAGAGGTCTTCAGTTTCCTTTAACCAGTTTTTTGCCTCCACAGAAGTCTCCGTTCCGACAAAATTCTTGCAACCCATCGCCTTAAAGTCTTTGCAAAGCTTTGCAAAATCCTCTTGCGGATGCTGAGGGTGAGGAGGAACCTCAGCTACGGGAGGAGGAGAGATGTTAGCTACCGGGGAAGGAGGAGGAATGTTCGCGGGGCCAGCTTCATTCGCCCTTGCCTCCATAAATCTCCGGAACCAGACTGGTACTTGCACACCTTCCGGGATGTTAAAGCGATCGGCCATACTAAAACGAAGAAAAAGATAGATTCAGAACGAAGAAACGTAGGATAGTGCTATGGCTTTTGGGGAATAGCCTTTTTAAAATAACTAGACTCTTCTGGGAAAATACTTAATTGGTTTTGAAAATAGTTTTTCAAAAGGTAAGTTTTAAAAACACTTTTGCTCAAGTCTTGTAAACCTTATGCTCTGATACCAAATGTAACACCCCACCTCCGCCAATGCCACTCTTACAAGGACATTAGCTTTGGAGGGGCGTTAAACAAGGTAAACATGCATGCAGATATCACAAGACAGAACATATAAGTAAAACAGAGTAGTAAAGCAGCGGATAAAACTTAGCATTTCAAAACCATGGTCATGTTACAACAAAGTACTTGGTCATTATTTTCCAACAACAAGGTCTAGATAAAAGCATAAACTGAAAAACTGAAATACATAATGTACTATCCCCAAAATGAAGTGATAAACCATAGCTAGCTCAATGTCCAAAACCGTACATGAGCAAATCCAGTAAGCAAGCTGTAAAGATCCAAGCTAAGCTCCAATGTTCCCACCCTGAGAACCTGAGGGGGGGAAACGGAAGAAAAGAGGCGAAAGAAAACAGGTCAGTCAAAAAGACTGGTAAGCCCTACTACTATCTGTCTATGAACTAGTAAAGTTAACTGGCATGAGAAGCTAAGATGAACATAAGGATAACAACATACTGGCATGATGATTAACTAACAAGATAGATAAAGGTGTCATCGCATAGGTAAGGTTAAGTTTTGCACCACGGGTGTACTAGCATTCTAACATGTCAATTAAAAACAAGAATTGATCCCTTGGCCCAAGCTTGGCCCATCATCATGAGGTGACCTAAATTAAGGTCCAACTACACGGTCTAGTCGATCGGCTCCCTATAAGCCTAACTCGTCAAGTGTCGGTGTCATACGGCCCAAACATGAAATGTAGCTAACTGTGCTAGGTCCACCCCAGGGTGTATCAAGTCCTAGGGTGTAGACCTCGAACACCAATCAAGTATGCACAGCCTAGATCTACTGGTACCCGTGCCTGATTCTCCAATGCCGGACTATGTGCACGATCATAGTCCGCCTGGACCTACACCGGCGTACCTACACAGCCGTCGTTTTGGTCGCTTACATGTCAGCCCAGTAATCGTGCCCCACCCTAGCCTAGTCCTAGGGTCTTATGATACTATCAAGAGGGTTACTGCTGAAAAGGAGCACGCAACTAGGGTTTCCTTAACGGGTTAAATGTGGTAAACCCGATCCAAACGTGGATTAAATTGGATAAATGTACCCAAGATCCATGACTTAATCCCGATTAACCCATCAAGCCCAAATTGATTAAGCATTAAGTGGACCATGACTTAACCCTAATCAGGAGGCATTAATTAATTAACTTAATGTGCTTTAACCTCTCACATTAGACTTTGTTGTGGTTACTAGTTAAGCCGGGCGGGTCCGGGTAGCTTTACACCACAACTTGGTCTAACCTCGGGTTCGAGCACAACATGACCAACTTCTGACATTGGGTCCTATTGTCTATAGCCACTAGTTAAGCCGGGCGGGTCCGCGTAGATTTATGCTACAAACTCAACCCAACCTCGAGTTGGCCACACTCATATTTTCTAAGTGTCATGTCCATTATGTTTCCAAAACATAATTACAAGTTAACATATCACGTTATGTTATAAAAACCATGTTTTTGTCATAATGTTGCCCAACCCCAACGTAATCCCATCGTTTACATAATCGCAACAACGCATAAAGGGTAAAATAGGGAACTTGGCATAATCATGACAAAAAGGGGTTGAAGCCACAAGTTTATCATGGTGGCATATGAGATGTACATATGTTCATATACTTGCATATTGCATCATTAGGCTTCAAAAGCATGCATAAAACCAAACTTAGCATATGAGTGATACATGGTGATAAATGACATGTAGAAGTTGCTAGAAGTTCGCATTTAGCGTCACATGCAAGTTATCATAAGGGGTATGATAACTTTCATTTTGCCAAAATGCAACCTTTAATATAAAGCTTAGAGCTTTATGCTCACAACATCAAGTTTAACTTGCATAACATGATAACATGATCAACCCAAACTTGCATAACATAGCAACATGTGTCATACATAATGGTTAAACCAACTTGCATAATGATCATCCAAACTTGCATATAATGATCAACCAAACTTGCATATAATGTTCAACCAAACTTGCATATCATAATGATCAACCCCAAACTTGCATCGTTCATTTAACTTTAGAGTTCAAAGAAAGAAAGTAGAAAAGGGCTTACTATGCTATGAAGACACAAATGAATATTTATTATAAAGATTGAGACGAAGCCCTTATGCAAGCACAAAAATATGAAAGCCCCAATTGAAAATCCTTGCGCCAAATCAATAAAAATCCTTGCTTTGAAATAGAAATGTTGCAACTTGACTTGAATGCAAACTAAGAACACTCATACAAGTTTGAAAGCACTTGTATGAACTCACAATCTATCATAGAAATAGGCTTAGGAATTTTAGCATGAGAGTGGAGGCCATGAGAGGAACAAATTTGACATAGTTTAGTTGTAGGATTGAATAATGGTGATTTAGGCTAGGTTTAGGGGTCTTTTCATAGAGGATTAGGATAGTATTAGCCATAGGATTAACCCTAGATTCAATCCAAGCCATCAAAGCATGTCGTGGGGAAGAAGTCAAGTGTAGGAACCATCTAGGGCCTTTAGATTAAAGCTGAACCATGAGAACCATTCAAATGCAAAATCTGCATTTGAGCGAATCGGCCCATGGGTTGACAGCCAAACACCTTGGATTAACCTCTAGTCGACCCAGCAGGCTCGGGTCGACCTCAAAAATCAGCCGGTTCGGTTATTCCCCTCTCCCAATTCGCTGTTTTGAACATTTTTGCATATTTATTTATTTAATTTTCAATTATATATATATATATATCAATATATATATTTCTCTGCGCAACCCATTTCACTTAATTAAGTATATTTTTATTTGTGAATTTTTATGTTCAAATTACGGGGTGTTACAGTTCAAGTCGGATGATACCTTTGTTTATGCACAATCTTATGGTTTTAGAAATTGCTCGAAAATATTTTTAAAAATTCAAGTGGGGGATTGTTGGAAATGTTTTACAAACATTAAGTGAATTATTAAAAATGTTGAATAAGTGTATGAATGGCTCCTATGTGTGAATAGTCCCACATCATGGGATTATATGGAAGAGGCAAGGATTTATACTTGTCTCTAAGAAATCATGTTGGGGCCTTGGGCTCCCAATACATGCTTTGTTGCAAGGAGGGAGACCATGCATCATGAACACCACACACGCGCGCGATCGACAGACCGACTCGACTCGACCCGACCCGGCACGATCCGGTTCGGGCTCGGGCTCGGGCTTGGGCTTTGTGGTGTAGACACTTATATTTTTGGACCATAAAATTTGCAATTTCGAACCGTTTTTTTATGGAAAATTATTTTCTACCCCGATAATTTTTTCTGCAATGGTAAAAACTTTGTCCCCCGAAATTTTAGCACATCCGATTTTTTCTCCCAAACCCTAATTTTCGTTCTATATGTACTTTTTATCTACAGACACAAAAATATATATCGAATTCTGTTTTCTTCTAGCCTCCGCCATTAAATCTTTCTTTCAGAAAAATCGTGCAATAGTATTTTTTGAAAGTGCAAATCTGCACTGATTTGTTGTGCAAGCAAACCGGTTATTCTGTTTAGAGGCTGTTTTATCCTAGAGGCGGCGACGAAGGAACGAACTGGTTTGCACCTCTGACCAGATCGCTGAATCGTCTTCAAGAAAGCGACCTAGTCCGCGACTCAGCCATTGTTTTCCAACAAATTGAAGACGAATTTGAAACAATGGCTTCGAACTCAATCGTAGACGATGCTGCTCCACCCTTTGCTTTACAGAACCCTCTCGTGACTGCTGCTCCCTTCAAATTCGAAGGCTTGCATTTCAAGCGATGGCGTCAGAAGATGGAGGTCTTCCTCATGATCAGAAAGGTTGTGGCTGTGCTGACAGCAGAAATACCGCAGCTACCAGATAAACCTGATGAGACTAACGCAGCGAAGATGGCATCATGGACTGAACAATCAAAATAACTGCGGACCTGGACTAAACAAGATTATCTATGCAAGAACTTAATTCTGAATGGACTGAGCGATGATCTGTATGATTACTATAACTCAGATGAGAAGACGGAAAAGGAGATATGGGAAGCACTGAAAAAGAAGTATGATACAGAGGAGGCAGGAGCAAAGAAATATGTTGTAAGTCGCTACCTAAAGTATCAGATGACTGACGACCGATCAGTTGAGATGTAGCTCATGAGCTGTAGAAAATAGCTTATGAGGTCATCTCCGAAGGTATGGCATTGGACAAACAATTTCAAATTGCTGTTATCATTGAAAAATTACCCCCTGGCTGGAAAGATTTTAAAAATGTTTTACATCATAAGACTAAGGAATTTTCCTTAGAAAGCTTGATCATGCGCCTCCGTATTGAGGAGGAGGCACGCAAACAGGACCAGAAAGAAGAGGTGTTGATTGTCAGTAACAACAACACTAAAAAGACCACACCCGCTGTTCTGAAACCGAATCAGAAATCATTTAAGAATCAGAATAGACGCAACAAATAGAATGGGAATCCGCAAGGAAACCCAAAAGGACAGCAGAAACCAGCCCAAAAGAATGATTCTGGACAGTTGTTTCTATGCTACAACTGTGGAAAACCAGGTCATATGGCACGAAAGAATCTGGTGTCTGGCTTTCTCCTTAATAAGGCTGGGTTTACTCAAGTTATTGGGGCTGATTTGTATACCCTAACTTATAAGGGAACTTTTGTGGGAAAGGGTTATGCTTGTGAGGGTACGTTTAAACTGAATGTTGAAACTAATAAAGTGACTGCTTCTGCTTATATGTTGTGTGACTTTAATATTTGGCACTCTAGATTATGTCATGCTAATAAACGAATAATTCACAACATGAGCACCCTAGATATGATTCCTAAATTGACACAGAATCTGAACTTGAGAAATGCGAATTGTGTACACAAGCAAAAATCACAAAGAAACCTCATATATATATATATATGTTGATAGAGTTTCTGAAACCTTAGACTTGATTCATTCTGACATATGTGAACTTGATGGTACTTTGACTAGACAAGGACATCGTTATTTTTTCACTTTTATTGATGACTGTTCTGATTTCACATACGTATACCTTATGAAAATTAAAAGTGATGCCTTTGACATGTTTAAAACATTCAAAACTGGGATTGAGAATCAAGCAAATAGGAAAATTAAGAGACTTCATATGATAGAGGTACAGAATATGAATCCACTTCAATTCTGGAATTCTATAAACAACATGGTATAGTACATGAAAGAACTGCACCCTATTCTCCTGAGATGAACGGTAAAGCTGAAAAGAAAAACAGGACATTTACCGAACTTGTAGTTGCCATATTACTAAATTCTGGTGCAGCAAAACATTGGTAGGGGGATATTTTATTGATTGTATGCTATGTTCTGAATAGAATCCCCAAATCTAAGAATAAAATTTCGCCTTATGAAATTTTAAAGAATCATAAACCCAATGTCTCATATTTTAGAATTTGGGGTTGCTTAGCATATGTTCGCATTCCAGACCCTAAGAGAATAAAATTGGCTAGTAGATCATATGAATGTGTATTTATAGTCTATGCTATTAATAGCAAAGCATACAGATTTTATGACCTTAGTGCACATAATATAATTGAATCAAATGATGCCAATTTTTATGAAACTAAATTTCCTTTTAAATTAAGGAATAGTGGGGGCACTTCAAGTATGCCTATTAGAACAGAACTTAATGAAAATTCTGAAGCTGAACCTAGAAGAAGTAAAAGAGCAAGAACCATAAAAGATTTTGGTTCAGATTTTTGCGCTTTTACTATTGAGGAGGATCCCATAAACCTCCAAGAGGCCTTATCTTTCTTAGATGCTGATTTCTGGAAAGAGGCTATAAATGATGAGATGGATTCTTTAGAATCCAATAAGACTTGGCATTTGGTAGATTTACCTCCTAGTTGAAAGACTATAGGCTGTAAATTAAAACCTGATGGCAATATTGATAAATATAAAGCACGACTAGTAGCCAAAGATTTTAAACAAAAAGAAAACATAGATTTCTTCGACACTTTTTCACCTGTTACTAGAATCACATCGATTCGGGTATTAGTCTCACTTGCCTCTGTTAATAATTTGTTAATACACCAAATTGATGTGAAAACCGCATTTTTGAATGGCTAATCAGACGAAGAAATATATATGGACCAGCCTGAAGGATTTGTGGTACATGGCCAAGAACATAAATTATGTAAATTAGATAAATCATTATATGGTTTAAAACAAACACCTAAACAATGGCATGAAAAATTTGATAACTTAATCATTTCACATGGTTTTAAAGTTAACGAAAGTGACAAATGCATTTATTACAAATATGAGACTGACATTTGCACTATTATATGCCTTTATGTAGATGACCTACTCATTTTTGGGTCAAACATTCATGCCATAAACTCCGTCAAATCCTTATTAAGTGCCAATTTTGATATGAAAGATCTAGGTGAGGCGAGTGTAATCCTTGGTATTAAAATTACTAGGTCAGAAAAGGGAATTTTTTTGGATCAATCTCATTACATTAAGAAGATCCTAAAGAAATATAATTACTTTGACTGTAAACCTGCAAGTACACCATATGATCACAGTGTAAAGTTATTTAAGAACACTGATGAAGGTGTAATACAGTCTGATTATGCGAGCATAATTGGCAGCCTTCGGTATGCCACTGATTGTACTAGACCCGACATTGCCTATGTTGTGGGATTATTGTGCAGGTTTACCAGTAGACCTAGTATAGAGCACTGGCATGCTATTGAAAGGGTGATGATATACCTTAAACGAACCATGAACCTTGGATTACATTATGAGAAGTTTCCAGCTGTACTTGAAGGATATTCTGATGCAAAGTGGAATACCTTATCTGATGATTCTAAAGCGACCAGGGCTATATGTTTAGCATTGCTGGAGGAGCTGTTTCTTGGAAATCCAAGAAATAGACAATTTTGGCTCAGTCTACTATGGAGTCTGTGTTGATAGCACTAGCCACAGCTAGTGAAGATGCAGACTATTTGAGAAACCTGTTAGCTGAGATTACCTTATGGGAAAAACCGATACCGGCTGTGTTGATACATTGCGATAGTACCGCGGCTATTGCAAAAGTTCAGAACCGTTATTCTAACGGTAAGAGACGACAAATACTTCGTAAGCACAACACGGTTAGAGAACTGCTTTCCATAGGTACCGTTAGAGTGGATTACATAAGTAGTGAAGAAAAGTTGGCAGATCCTTTGACGAAAGGACTATCAAGAGAGAAAGTCCACAATTCTTCCAAAAGAATAGGACTATTACCCTTAGATTGTTGAGTCGCGCACAAGGGTAACACGACCTAAATGACTGGAGATCCCAAGAACTAGGTTCAATGGGTAAAAACAAGTTGTGTAGTGATAGGAGTTGAGCACGCTATTTAATATACCAAGAAGCATGTATTCCGTAAGTGATTAGAGGATGAGTTAATAGAAACTCTTAATGAGATCTATACTCTATTTGGAGTGGAGTATCTACCTTCAGGAGTACTCTTGATAGACTCACCTTTGTGAATGTGGAAATGTGGCTGTTTCCTATGGAGTTTTTGGGAAAAATTTCTAGAGCATTCACTGAACTAGGATAGACGTGCATAGCCATAAATGCACGGGCTTAATTGATTACACTATAGAAAACGTTGTGTGTGGTTTGATGTCAGGAATAGAGTTCAAGATTACGTGTCACTCTAGTAAAAACTGAATCTTACTCACTATGCAAAGGTTCAAGTCGGATGACACCTTTGTTGATGCACAATCTTATGGTTTTAGAAATTGCTCGAAAATATTTTTAAAAATTCAAGTGGGGGATTGTTGGAAATGTTTTACAAACAATAAGTGAATTATTAAAAAAGTTGAATAAGTGTATGAATGGCTCCTATGTGTGAATAGTCCCACATCATGGGATTATATGGAAGAGGCAAGGATTTATACTGGTCTCTAAGAAATCATGTTGGGGCCTTGGGCTCCCAATACATGCTTTGTTGTGAGGAGGGAGACCATGCATCATGAACACCACACACGCGCGCGACCGACCGACTCGACCCGACCCGACCCGTCCCGGTCCGGTTCGGGCTCGGGCTCGGGCTTGGGCTTTGTGGTGTAGACACTTATATTTTTAGAGCATAAAACTTTGCAGTTTTCGAACTGTTTTTTTATGAAAATTTATTTTTCTACCCCGATATTTTTTTCTGCAACGGTAAAAACTTTGTCCCCCAAATTGTAGCAGATCCGATTTTTTCTCCCAAACCCTAATTTTCGTTCAGTATATACTTTTTATCTGCAGATCCAAAAATATACATCGAATTCTGTTTTGTTCTAGCCTTCGCCATTAAATCTTTCTTTCAGAAAAATCGGGCAATATTATTTTTCGAAAGTGCAAATCTGCACTGATTTGTTGTGCAAGCAAATCGGTTATTCTGTTTAGAGGTTGTGTTATCCTAGAGGTGGAGGCGAAGGAACGAACTAGTTTGCACCTCTGACCAGATCGCTGAATCATCTTCAAGAAAGCGACATAGTCCGCGACTCAGCCATTGTTTTCCAACAAATTGAAGATGAATTTGAAACAATGGCTTCGAACTCAACCGTAGACGATGCTTCTCCACCCTCTGCTTTCCAGAACCCTCTCGTGACTGCTGCTTCATTCAAATTCGAAGGCTTGTATTTCAAGCGATGGAGTCAGAAGATGGAGTTCTTCCTCATGATCAGAAAGGTTGTGGCTGTGCTGACTGCAGAAAAACCGCAGCTACTAGATAAACCGGACGAGACTGACGCAGCGAAGATGGCATCATGGACTGAACAGTCAAAACAATTGCAGACCTGGACTGAACAAGATTATCTATGCAAGAACTTTATTCTGAATGGACTGAGCGATGATCTGTATGATTACTATAACTCAGATGAGAAGACAGCAAAGGAGATCTAGAAAGCACTGAAAAAGAAGTATGATACAGAGGAGGCAGGGGCAAAGAAATATGTTGTAAGTCGCTACCTAAAGTATCAGATGACTGACGACCGATCAGTTGAGATGCAGTCTCATGAGATGCAGAAAATAGCTCATGAGATCATCTCCGAAGGTATGGCATTGGACGAACAATTTCAAATTGCTGTTATCATTGACAAATTACCCCTTGGATGGAAAGATTTTAAAAATGTTTTACGTTAAAAGACTAAGGAATTTTCCTTAGAAAGCTTGATCATGTGCCTCCGTATTGAGGAGGACGCACGCAAACAGGACCAGAAAGAAGAGGTGTTGATTGTCAATAACAACAACACTAAAAAGACCACACCCGCTGTTCTGAAACTGAATCAGAAATCTTTTAAGAACCAGAACAGATGCAACAAACAGAATGGGAATCCGCAAGGAAACCCAAAAGGACAGCAGAAACCAACCCAAAAGAATGATTTTGGACAGTTGTTTCTATGCTACAACTGTGGAAAACCAGGTCATATGGCACGAAAGAATTTGGTGTCTGGCTTTCTCCTTAATAAGGCTGGGTTTACTCAAGTTATTGGGGTTGATTTGTATACCCTAACTTATAAGGGAACTTTTGTGGGAAAGGGTTATGCTTGTGAGGGTATGTTTAAACTGAATGTTGAAACTAATAAAGTGACTGCTTCTGCTTATATGTTGTGTGACTTTAATATTTGGCACTCTAGATTATGTCATGTTAATAGAAGAATAATTCACAACATGAGCACCCTAGGTATGACTCCTAAATTGACAGAATCTGAACTTGAGAAATGTGAATTCTGTACACAAGCAAAAATCACAAAGAAACCTCATATATCTGTTGATAGAGTTTCTAAACCCTTAGACTTGATTCATTCTGACATATGTGAACATGATGGTACTTTGACTAGATAAGGACATCGTTATTTTATCACTTTTAATGATGACTGTTCTGATTTCACATATGTATACCTTATGAAAAATAAAAGTGATGCCTTTGACATGTTTAAAACATTAAAAACTAAGATTGAGAATCAAGAAAATAGGAAAATTAAGAGACTTCGTAGTGATATAGGTACAGAATATGAATCCACTTCAATTCAGGAATTCTATAAACAACATGGTACAGTACATGAAAGAACTGCACCCTATTCTCCTGAGATGAACGGTAAAGCTGAAAGGAAAAATAGGACATTTACCAAACTTGTAGTTGCCATATTACTAATTTCTGGTGCAGTAAAACATTGGTGGGGGGATATTTTATTGATTGTACGCTATGTTCTGAATAGAATCCCCAAATCTAAGAATAAAATTTCGCCTTATGAAATTTTAAAGAATCATAAACCCAATGTCTCATATTTTAGAATTTGGGGTTGCTTAGCATATGTTCGCATTCCAGACCCTAAGAGAATAAAATTGGCTAGTAGAGCATATGAATGTGTATTTATAGGCTATGCTATTAATAGCAAAGCATACAGATTTTATGACCTTAGTGCACATAATATAATTGAATCAAATGATGCCAATTTTTATGAAACTAAATTCCCTTTTAAATTAAGGAATAGTGGGGGCACTTCAAGTATGCCTATTAGAACAGAACTTAATGAAAATTCCGAAGCTGAACCTAGAAGAAGTAAAAGAGCAAGAACCATAAAAGATTTTGGTTCATATTTTTGCGCTTTTACTATTGTGGAGGATCCCATAAACCTCAAGGAGGCCTTATCTTCCTTAGATGCTGATTTCTGGCAAGAGGCTATAAATGATGAGATGGATTCTTTAGAATCCAATAAGACTTGGCATTTGGTAGATTTACCTCCTAGTTGAAAGACTATAGGCTGTAAATTAAAACCTGATGGCACTATTGATAAATATAAAGCACGACTAGTAGCCAAAGGTTTGAAACAAAAAGAAAACATAGATTTCTTCAACACTTTTTCACCTGTTACTAGAATCACATCCATTCGTGTATTAGTCTCACTTGCCTCTATTAATAATTTGTTAATACACCAAATGGATGTGAAAACCACATTTTTGAATGGTGAATTAGACGAAGAAATATTTATGGACCAGCTTGAAGGATTTGTGATACATGGTCAAGAACATAAAGTATGTAAATTAGATAAATCATTATATGGTTTAAAACAAACACCTAAACAATGGCATGAAAAATTTGATAACTTAATCATTTCACATGGTTTTAAAGTTAATGAAAGTGACAAATGCATTTATTACAAATCTGAGAATGACATTTGCACTATTATATGCCTTTATGTAGATGACCTACTCATTTTTGGGTCAAAAATTCATGCCATAAACTCCGTCAAATCCCTATTAATTGCCAATTTTGATATGAAAGAACTAGGTGAGGCGAGTGTAATCCTTGGTATTAAAATTACTAGGTCAGAAAAGGGAATTTTTTTTGGATCAATCTCATTACATTGAGAAGATCCTAAAGAAATATAATTAATTTGACTGTAAACCTGCAAGTACCCTATATGATCACATTGTAAAGTTATTTAAGAACACTGATGAAGATGTAAGATAGTCTGATTATGCGAGCATCATTGGCAACCTTCGGTATGCCACTGATTGTAATACACCCGACATTGCCTATGTTGTGGGATTATTGTGCAGGTTTACTAGTAGACATAGTATAGAGCACTGGCATGCTATTGAAAGGGTGATGAGATACCTTAGACGAACCATGAACCTTGGATTACATTAGGAGAGGTTTCCAGCTATACTTGAAGGATATTCAGATGCAGACTGGAATACCTTATCTGATGATTCTAAAGCGACCAGTGGCTATATATTTAGCATCGCTGGAGGAGCTGTTTCTTGGAAATCCAAGAAACAGACTATTTTTGCCCAGTCTACTACGGAGTCTGAGATGATAGCACTAGCCACAGCTATGTTCTGAATAGAATCCCCAAATCTAAGAATAAAATTTCGCCTTATGAAATTTTAAAGAATCATAAACCCAATATCTCATATTTTAGAACTTGGGGTTGCTTAGCATATGTTCGCATTCCAGACCCTAAGAGAATAAAATTGGCTAGTAGAGCATATGAATGTGTATTTATAGGCTATGCTATTAATAGCAAAGCATACAGATTTTATGACCTTAGTGCACATAATATAATTGAATCAAATGATGTCGATTTTTATGAAACTAAATTTCCTTTTAAATTAAGGAATAGTGGGGGCACTTCAAGTATGCCTATTAGAACAGAACTTAATGAAAATTCTGAAGCTGAACCTAGAAGATGTAAAAGAGCAAGAACCATAAAAGATTTTGGTTTAGATTTTTGTGCTTTTACTATTGAGGAGGATCCCATAAACCTCTAAGAGGCCTTATCTTCCATAGATGCTGATTTCTGGCAAGAGGCTATAAATGATGAGAAGGATTCTTTAGAATCCAGTAGGACTTGGCATTTGGCAGATTTACCTCCTAGTTGTAAGTCTATAGGCTGTAAATCGGTACTTAAAAAGAAATTAAAACCTGATGGCACTATTGATAAATATAAAGCACGACTTGTAGCCAAAGATTTTAAACAAAAAGAAAACATAGATTTCTTCGACACTTTTTCACCTGTTACTAGAATCACATCCATTCGGGTATTAGTCTCACTTGCCTCTATTCATAATTTGTTAATACACCAAATGGATGTGAAAACCGCATTTTTGAATGGTGAATTAGACGAAGAAATATATATGGACCAGCCTGAAGGATTTGTGGTATATGGTCAGGAACATAAAGTATGTAAATTAGATAAATCATTATATGGTTTAAAAAAAACACCTAAACAATGGCATGAAAAATTTGATAACTTAATCATTTCACATGGTTTTAAAGTTAATGAAAGTGACAAATGCATTTATTACAAATCTGAGAATGACATTTGCACGATTATATACCTTTATGTAGATAACCTACTCATTTTTGGGTCAAACATTCATGCCATAAACTCTGTCAAATCCTTATTAAGTGCCAATTTTGATATGAATGATCTAGGTGAGGCAAGTGTAATCCTTGGTATTAAAATTACTAGGTCAGAAAAGGGAATTTTTTGGATCAATCTCATTACATTGAGAAGATCCTAAAGAAATATAATTAATTTGACTGTAAACCTACAAGTACACCATATGACCATAGTGTAAAGTTATTTAAGAACACTGATGAAGGTGTAAGACAGTCTGATTATGCGAGCATCATTGGCAACCTTCAGTATGCCACTGATTGTACTAGACCCGACATTGCCTATGTTGTGGGATTATTGTGCAGGTTTACCAGTAGACATAGTATAGAGCACTGGCATGCTATTGAAAGGGTGATGAGATACCTTAAACGAACCATGAACCTTGGATTACATTAGAAGAGGTTTCCAGCAGTACTTCAAGGATATTCTGATGTAGACTGGAATACCTTATCTGATGATTCTAAAGCGACCAGTGGCTATATATTTAGCATCGCTGGAGGAGCTGTTTCTTGGAAATCCAAGAAACAGACTATTTTTGTCCAGTCTACTACGGAGTCTGAGATGATTGCACTAGCCAAAACTAGTGAAGAGGCAGAGTATTTGAGAAACCTACTAGCTGAGATTCCCTTATGGGAAAAACCGATACCGGCTGTGTTGATACATTGCGATAGTACCGCGGCTATTGCAAAAGTTCAGAACCGTTATTATAAAGGTAAGAGACGACAAATACGTCGTAAGCACAGCACGGTTAGAGAACTGCTTTCCACAGGTACCGATAGAGTGGATTACATACGTAGTGAAGAAAAATTGGCAAATCCTTTGACGAAAGGAATATCAAGAGAGAAAGTCCACAATTCTTCTAAAAGAATGGGACTATTGCCCTTAGATTGTTGAGTCACGCATAATGGTAACCCGACCTAAATGACTGGAGATCCCAAGAACTAGTTTAATGGGTAAAAACAAGTTGTGTAGTGATAGGAGTTGAGCATGCTATTTAATAAACCAAGAAGCATGTATTCCTGAAGTAATTAGAGGATGAGCTAATAGAAACTTTTTATGAGATCTATACTCTATTTGGAGCGGAGTACCTACCTTTAGGAGTACTCTTGATAGACTCACCTTTGTGAATGTGGAAATGTGGTCGTTTCCTATGGAGTTTTTAGGCAAAACTTCTAGAGCATTCACTAAACTAGGATAGACGTGCATGGCCATAAATGCACATGCTTAATTGATTGCACTATAGAAAAGGTTGTGTGTGGTTTGATGTCAGAAATCGCGTTCAAGACTACGTGTCACTCTAGTAAAAACTGAATCTTACTCACTATGCAAAGGTTCAAGTCAGATGATACCTTTGTTTATGCACAATCTTATGGTTTTAGAAATTGCTCAAAATATTTTTAAAAATTCAAGTGGGGGATTGTTGGAAATGTTTTACAAACATTAAGTGAATTATTAAAAATGCTGAATAAGTGTATGAATGGCTCCTATGTGTGAATAGTCCCACATCATGGGATTATATGGAAGAGGCAAGGATTTATACTTGTCTCTAAGAAATCATGTTGGGGCCTCGGGCTCCCAATACATGCATTGTTGTGAGGAGGGAGACCATGCATCATGAACACCATACGTGAGCGCGACCGACCGACCGATTCGACTCGACCCGACCCGGCCCGGTCCGGTTCGGGCTCGAGCTCGGGCTTGGGCTTGGGCTTTGTGGTGTAGACACTTATATTTTTGGAACATAAAACTTTGCAGTTTTCGAACCGTTTTTTTATGGAAAATTATTTTCTACCCCGATAAATTTTTCTGCAACGGTAAAAACTTCGTCCCCCGAAATTTTAGCAGATCCGATTTTTTCTCCCAAACCCTAATTTTTGTTCTATATATACTTTTTATCTGCAAAAACAAAAATATATATCGAATTCTGTTTTCTTCTAGCCTCTGCCATTAAATCTTTCTTTCAGAAAAATCGAGCAATATTATTTTTCGAAAGTGCAAATCTGCACTAATTTGTTGTGCAAGCAAATCGATTATTCTGTTTAGAGGCTGTTTTATCCTAGAGGCGGCGGCGAAGGAACGAACTGGTTTGTACCTCTGACCAGATCGCCGAATCGTCTTCAAGGAAGCGACCTAGTCCGCGACTCAGCCATTGTTTTCCAACAGGCAGAAAGCTAAAAAGTTGTGTATGTTTGGGGAGGAAGGATAATTGATGGGTCTGCCAAATGTGTTGTGTAGTTGATAGTCTGTTGATAATACGGTTTGTACCCTGCTAGAGGATGTAGTAGGTTACACAATAAGAAATTTTTGTGAAGCATGCGCATGTGATGTTAAGGAGGGCAGGCCGTTTGTTTTTATTTCCATAGCCATGTGCTATGATTTAGCATGTGAAATATGGTCTATGTTTACTGCATGAGTTTTCATATCATATGAAAATATAGGCGGCTCTAGGCATGTACAATTAAATATGGTTGTTGTTGTTTATTTGGAGTAGGCTGCGCAAGAATAATAGGAGTTGACTTTGTTTTGTAATAGTCATAACGTGTCATCCTTCATGAAATAGGTCTGTACACATATATATTAGGCTGCGAAAAATACTGGGTGGAAAAAATCAACTGAGGTAGGCAAAAGGTGGGTAGGAACTTATATACTTTATTTTCTGTATAAACGGTATTAAATTCAACCGCTAACCGTTGTTTATCTCCAACCGTTAAGTTCGCATCAATAAACATAATTTCCAAAAATTACGAAAATGGACGCGATGATATAATCTGATGTTACGGTCCTAATGAAACGAATTTTGTTGAAAACGGTCTTCGTTTGCAAAAACGGTGCTATTTAGATCCCAATTTATCCATCGGTTTTCTTTTAAATTTTGTCTATCGACAAAACAACTTCGTTTGGCTTCAAACTTTAAATTTAACAATAATTAGCTGTAGGTATTCCAATAAAATTTGTTTCATCAAAAATGGTGGTTGTTTTGAAAAACAATTATTTATACGGCTTATATAATTATGGTTAAAACATAACTAAAAAAATATTAAATAATAATAATTATGATTATTATTATTGTATATATCCAAATAAAATAACATATATAAAGCAGTATGGACTTATAACTCGATATTATAACGTATTTAATGTCCAAATTCTATTGAAAATACTTTAAATAAATAAATAAACATTACCGTTTTATAAACGATTTCCATAGCGATCATTTTAAAATTTGAATTGGACATAATCTACAATATAAACTAAAAACTCAATTTTTCTCTTCCATTAGAAAATTATAATCAATATGATCCCAATGTTTCTTGTTCCACATAATTCCGACTTAAAACGTATTCTGTATATTCAATTAAAGTTCAAAACTCAATATTATGAACTACCGCGTCGTTTCATGTTCATTTATAAATAAAATAAAATTATGCACATTCAATTGTCGTTATATTAACGAATTCAATACTAAAAATCCACCAATATCTCAGGCATAATATTAAAAGTAAATTTAAGTATTCGAATTCAAATAGCCGGAAAATCCTGGTCGTTACACCTACTACAAGGCTGCTTCTCATGGAAATTCACCTAATATTGTCTAAGGACGAAACTGGATAGGCAAAATTATAGAAAGTAACCCTATAAGACAATGCAAAAACAACAAGGTGAATCGAATATGATGCGAGACTAAATGATTGTTATGCCATCGATCAAGCAAGGAATTAATTTCTACACCATGAGATAGATTTAGTCATAACTTCTCATTTATAGAATGATGTGCGAAACGGGTCACACATCTGCATGGGCAGTTCGAACATAGATTCCCAAACACAAAAACTGATATTAAGAAAAAGAGTTTTGCTGCAAAATCTCTAAAGCTGGTCAAACAAAAGACAATTCAAGTCCTCGTAAGACACGGATTTCTCTAAAATCTAATTGAGCTTCTCTGAAAAACCATCAAGAGATAGCTTAATCTTCATCTCCAAGACAACAATCACCTTCATAATAATCTAACCTAACAAGATATAATAATGGCGGATGTAGCACAAACAAAAAATCATATTCTAGGATCTCAAAGCAATGGATCGGTGCAAGTCCAATTGCCTTGGAAAATTTTCTTATCCCTAAAATGGTGAGACCTTTTTTTTTTGCTTATTCCAATCCAAACAAATGATCTTTCTCCCTAAGGATGAGACATAAATGGTATGAGTAAGATCGGATAGCACAATTAGGTAGACTAAGAAATGGTCAGAGAGAAGAAATTAGATCTTAGAGTAATTGTGGGGCAAGATCTAATGAGCAAACTAGTATGGAAAAAGTGGAGACGAGACGAAAACAAAGAAAGAGAAGAAGGATAGGGATATGGTTCGGCTACATGAGGAAGGAAGGATGAAAGAAGGAAGTTAAGGGGGTAATTTGGATGTAACTTTTACGGTTGAGTCCTAGGTTCAAGTTGTAACAAAACTTATCAACCAGTTGACTATTTTTGCATAATGCCAGGCGGTCAACTATTTGATGTGTTTTGGACAAAAATTGAACCTTGACCTTATTAGGTCGAATTAAAATATTAATCATCATGCGTCATCTTTTAATATTTGACACGACCCAAAAAATTTTAATCCTCATCATGACGATATCAAAGACCGTAGTCAAACTCCAAACCAACTCCAAGGATTCCAAGTAGTCTCAACGACGATGCTGCGACTACAAAATGAACGAATTCCAAATAATTCAGCTTGAATCCATAATTAAATTAAAATGGATTTCCCCTTACTAGCCGACATAACTAAACGATTCAAAATCAAATGCCCTAAAATAATGATGAAGGATTTTGTTAGCCTTTTCTAAGAAAATTTAAAACTTGTTCCAAATACGGAATTTATTATAAACTAACGGTTTCATATATTTATACATCCATTTTATTATTACTATTATTTATAATCCAGTTTATATTTCAAACTGGAAAAACCTTTTCGTGTTCAAAAATGTTGGTGCTTTAAAATCTTAAGGATTAATTGTGATAATTTCAATAAATTAACCAATATATATAGGAAGAAAGATACTAAAAATCACAAGGAATTGCTTTGCCAAAAAAATCACAAGGAATAGATATTTAATATCCTTATGTTTAGTGGCATATTCCTTATCATTTCTAATTTCACCTTTCCTACCAATTGGAATATCTTTATTAAAATAACACAATAGCCCAATAATTTTGAAACACAAATGGATTTGAAATCTAAAAATCATATCTTTATAAAACTTGGTCCTTGTAAAAACATTTTTTCGAAACCGTATTTCAAAACTCATTTTTAATCTTTTTAAATAGTTTTAAAAATGAATTTCTTTGAATATAAGACCAAAAACTCAAGTGAATACTTTAATAAAGGTAGATTCGGAAATTCAATGAAGTAATCAATGGATATACCTCGTAATTATATTTTTGAAATGGATATGACATACTATCGTGTACTTTTCCCGTTTTAGATCGAGGAATGGTCATAACCGGAACTACTAAACAAAACCAGAAACCAGAAAGTGAATATCTCGCTTTTAGCTAGATTTTTATATTATATTATTATTTCGGTCTCCAAACTCGAACCAACAAAATTCACCATAAGTCGTCCTCATGCTCTTCACGATGAAATCGCCAACGTATTGTGGGGTAAGACAGAATTGGCTGCAAACTCGAACTCAACATATTTTAACTCTTAGTCACGTAAAGCCTATTCTTGCTATAATTAGGCACATAACTAATTCATTGTCAAAATAAATTTAAGTCGAGTAGGAAAGACAAAGAAAAACAGAAATTAAAATTGAATTATGTTCTCTCACGAATCCTAATTTAACTAATTCCTTTGATAGATGCAACACCCGACACATTTCTGCACCTAAATTTCGACAAAAATAAAAACTCAAACACATCCAAGTATGGAGCATGTAGATATGGTACCGGAAAATAAATGAACATGAGCAAAATCGGAGTATGATAAGGTAACTCACAGCAGAAACAAAAATAGGATAAACTAGTATTAACTCAAGTAACTACCTTTTTCGAAGCAAGTCACTTTTCCAGTACCGAGCATGAGAGAGAACGAGAACCGAAAGCCAAACACATGTGAGAACCCGACCTTCTATAGAAAACCTAGAGGGTTGTAATAAGGAGGGAGGTTAGAACAACAAAATTCTGGTGGACATGAAATGTACAACACAGATTATAAAACACAGATGTATCCTGTTTAGTTCAACCCAAGATGTATGCCTATCAAGGTTAGTGATTCTAGCCTAACCTTGCGGATGTTAACGCACGACTCTACTACTCTTCCGAAAGTGGTATTCCAGGATATAATACCTAGATAGAACGTTTACGCATATAAGAAAGAAGCCCCTTAAATTATAATTTAATTGATTATTAGACCGAGAAGTGAACCCCTAAATGCGGAGTCTTCACATATATCTATACCTTTTCATCCACTTTCCCTTTATTGTTTCTGCCTCACTATCAATGATAGATAGGGTGGATTATTCTGATCCCTTAAGACCTTAGGTGGAATTATCGTTTGCAGACTTATAGGTTACTCAATACCTATCGATGGTTCGTTCCATATCTTTATAAACTAGAGGGCACTAGCTACAGGCTCTACTAGTCAAGGCATCCGTCATTCACGCACATACCCTTGCCCCGCATAAGGTGAGGGATGGTATTTTATCTATCATTATACCTTCTAGCTGACCTTATTGGATAACCCCATTTGTCACTTATTAATTCCCGTAGGGTAGGTGGCCATAATTGATGTTTTTAGTTTTTAGGTTTGGGTAGACAATACGATTACATGCCATTTAAGACCCCTATACTGAAAGACCAATCCCAAGGTGGACTCTTCAAACCCAGACTCTTAAGAACCAAGAAGCGGACTACACGCGAAGGTTATTAGGTTCGTACCCCACTAGCCCTTAATACTTATCCCTATTGGGATAAAGTGGACTACGTTATTACACCCTTTCTGTTTAATCTGTCTCCACACGATTTATTATCGTCATAGGTTCTTATGGTTAATAATATTTTTCCATCATTAACCTACTAAGTCCAACTCTATTTTTAATTATAAGTTCTATATTCATTAATATAAATAAGGAAGGTTATATCCTCTTTTACCCTAGGATATTTATTTGATTTCTTCCCTAATTGGACTAGTATTTAAATGAAAATCAATATCCATTAATCCCCTTTAGACACCCATTTTCTGTTTTCATAGCCCTTTATGACTATAACAGTCATATTTTCCTAAGGCAACTATTTATCAGCCCCAAGGTATCTATTTGTTGTACCCTAATAGACAATTGCTATTATTATTCATTCATTTATTTATTTGTTGACTATTATATATATATATGCACTAGGCCTCTCACATTAAGGTGACTACTTGTGGATGCTGGATTTGTCGGTCGGTTCCGGGCAAACTTCTACCACAAGTTGAACTTAACCTCGTGCCTTAGTAAATTTATATTTACGCGTTAGACCCCTCACATTAAGCTGACTACATGTGGATGCTAGATTTTACAGTCGGTTCTAAGCATGCTTAAACCACAAGTTGAGCTTAACCTCGTGTCTAGATGTAGTTATAATTCAAATTTCCTAATTTAGAGTGTAACACATTAATCCTAATTAATTTTAGGAATCATAACCACTATCCTATTATATTTACTTTCCCCGATCAGCGTTGGTTACAATTGTTATTTATTGATTTGTGGTCTGATTAATAGCAATTAATTATATTGATTGCTACAAATGATCATCAAAAATATATTAATTCAATATGGATTACATTTACATATGATTCCATAATTGAACCTTATCCAAACATTCAACCATTCCATACAATGTACATTTTACCATTTTACGCTGATTTGGATAGATAATATGTATATATTTATATTTTATCTTTTCGTGTGGTCAACATAGTTAATATTTTTTTATTATTAATTAAATGATATGGTTTAATTGACAACAAAAAACTCCTTATTTACATTCAAATTTTCAAAAGGTTCTAAATCTCACAGAAAGACCGTTAGTTATGGTCATTGTAACTTATGCCTAATTAGTGGAATTGAAATATTTCCAAATCATAAGAAATATATGTAAATATATAACTTTGAATAGTTAATGCAAATTACGCACGAATATATATATTTATACATTTGCACCACTTTTCCCTTTTTTGATTTTTTTATCGTACCTGTTGTGATTTCAAAATGATGCCTTTTATTCGAAAGGAGGAAAACGACATATTTACAACAACTAATCCAAAACCCAACAATATTGAATATGAATAAACATATTTCCTTTAATATTACAATCGCATAATTTACCGATCGAATCTTTTTACCAAAATTCACATAATTTATTATTCAACACTGAACTAGAGATCTGGAATGTAACTATATCTAAATGGTATTTAATGGGATTAATTTCCAGTCTACATAGCATTACAATAACTGCAACATATTTTACAACGTAACTGTAGGAATATGTGTAAATAGGTTTAAGAATCCCACAATTAATGTTATGCATAACCATAATATACAATTCACAAGTTTTAACAATTTTTATAATCATATCTGATGGGTGTCATTCTAATTACCACAATTTATTGAAGAGATCTGATAAAAATAAGCATAAAATTTGAGATCTATTACAAACGAGGTAAATACGTTATTATAAATGTATATATAAATTTCCCACTCACCTACAAGCATCCAAATCCAAAGTTTGAAACCTTTAGGCTTACAGTTCCCAAATTCTTATAAATCCATAATTTATCTAAAAGGGGGAAAATTCCAAATCTATGGAGATATAAGAAAATAGGAAGAGGGGGAATCTGTTGTTGAGCGTTAACTTGCGTTCTTTTCCATTGGATTTGATAATCCTCTCAATCTTATGTGATTTGGATTTGATTTGTTGTATAAGAATATATTTTTGATTAAGAAATTAGGTTTGGAGGAGGAAAATTGCAGAGTTTCGCTACAGCCCAAAGATTTGTGTGGAAAAAAATGAGGCCTTACCCCTTTATTTATTGGAGTGGAATGGGCCAAAACCATTGGATTCATTTTAATTTATATCCATCCGTTTTTTATAAATTATAAACCAAACCTACAAAATCTAGTCGTCACTAGGCATTTTTACGTCCAGTGGGTCGATCGCAGCGGCCGACCGCCGATCTACCCCTATTGTCGATCGGCTAGGCGTCCAAACACCCAGTCAGGCTGGTTTAATAAGGTATGTAATATTTATAAATTCCGATTTATTTATTTTCTATCTATTTTTGTATTTCGTCCGTAACTTTTTCATATAGATACTGTTCCTGAAACTCCAAACATGAAAGTTTACCAGAATTCTGAGACGAACGCATCGGTTAAAGTTTCATGGTCAAATTTTATTGTTTGCAGAAATTTCTATTTTTACGATTCTAATAATTAATATATATTGTCAAAATTTCGGGTTGTTACACAAAGGATAGTGTGTCGAAGAATGCTTCTAGGACACCACCCGGTTTCTTCGAATTGTTGGTGATGCCATTTGTGTTGACGAACGCGCCATTATATTTCACGGATCTTATGTATAGGTTTTTCAGAAAACGGTTGAATAAGTTCGTGCATGTGTTCGTGGATGATAACCTGGTTTTCACTCGGAATGGAGAAGAGCATAAGATGCACTTGATAGTTGTTTTAAAAATCTTGCGAAAGCAATAACTAAGTGCTATGTTTTGGAAATGTTACTTCTGGGAGAGCAAAGTGAGGTTTTAGGTCATGTTGTTTTTGGAAATTGAATAGCGGCTGACCCTGCCGAGGTGACCGCATTACAGGACCGGGATAGACCTAAGAGTGGAATGGATGTTTGGAGTTTCCTCGGGTTAGCGGGATATTATCTTTGTTTTATAAAAGATTTCTCCAAGATAGCTGCACCGTTAACCGGATTGACAAAGAAGAACCAAGTGTTCACATGGAATGTGAAGTGTGAGTAAGCCTTCAGAATCCTAAAAGTGAGACAGACGAGTGCTCCTGTTTTGACGATTCCAAGTAAGAATGAAGAGGTGGCGGTATATACCGATGCATGCGGTATTGAGCAGTGTTGATGCAAAAGGATAAGGTTGTGGCCTAGGTGAGTCGACAACTAAAGCCGCACGAAAGGAATTACCCAACTCATGATTTGGAGTTGGAAGCGATCGTGTTTGCTCCGAAGATGTGGAGACATTACCTGTTGGGAGTTCGATTCGAGTTGTTTACGGATCATATGTCGTTGAAGTACTCCCAAATGGATTTCAATCTTTGGCAGCAAAAGTGTTTAGAGTTTCTGGCATCATATTATTTTGTTATAGCCTATACTCTTGGTAAAGGTGACATAGTGGCGGATGCGTTAAGTCGAAGACAAGAAAGTTTGGTAGTGATGTTTTCAAAATGGAAGCATCTCGAGTACTTTGCAGGATTTGATTTCAGACTACAGTGTGAGTTGGAACATGTAATGTTTTCAAGCTTATCAGGAAGACCTACTCTCTTTGAATGTAATGGCAAGAGCCAAAAGCGTAATGCAAAGCTTGTCGAGCTTATACAGAAGTTGGAACCAAAGGATAAAGAGTTCGAGGTCGATCAAGAAGGTTGGCTTCGAAAGCAAGGGCGACTAGTTATTCCTGGTATCGACGGACTGAGAGATGAGGTTCTAAGGGAATGTCATCACTCGAAGTTGACGATTCAGCATTGTGGTAATAAGACGTATGAGGACATGAAGCGAGCCTACTACTGGGAGGGTATGAAAATGGATGTTGGAAAGTTTATTTCCAAGTGTATGAACTGTTAGTTAGTGAAAGCTAAATAGAAGAAGCCAAGTGGATTTCTTTAGCCATTGGAATTTCCTACGTGGAAGTGGGAGAAGATATCGATGGACTACCTAGAACCAGGATAGGAAACGAAGGAATTAGGTCATCGTGGACCGCTTGACCAAAAGTGCAATGTTTATTCCTATTAAATCGGCTAGGACAGCATCGAAATTGGCTGAGCTTTATTAAATGGATAGTTTGATTCCATGGTATCCCGAAGAGCATAGTAAGTGACGAGATCCATTGTTCACGAGTGGATTCTGGAAGAGTTTACTAGACTTCGGGAACCGAGTTGTGTTTAAGTATGTCTTATCATCCCCAGGCTGATGGTCAAACCAAGATGGTTAATTGAGTTTTGGAAGATCACCTAAGAGCTTGTGTATTGGACTTTGTGGGATCATGGGAAGACCATCTACATTTAGTTGAGTTTGCATATAGTAACATCCACTGGTCGAGCATTGGGATGGCACCATACAAGGTGTTATATGGCAGACCATGCAATTCTCTGGCATGTTGATTAGAAACTAGAGATAAATTGATATTGTGCCTGTAACGATAAGAGAAACCTCAAACTGTGCTGCCTTCATTCGGCAACGAATGAAGGCAGCCTAAGATCATCAGAAGAGCTATGCCGATAAGCGTCATAAGGATTTGGAATTCGACATTGGTGACATGGTTTTCGTGAAGATTTCATCATTTTAGAGCGTTGTTCTAATTGGAAGCAAAGAAAAGTTAGCTCCAAGACTTGTTGGACGGTTTTCGATAATTGAGTAAATTGGATAGCTCGCGTGTAGGTTGGAGTTACCCGAGAAGATGTCAAGTGTGCATAATGTTTTCCATGTGCCGTTTCTACGGAAGTGTGTGCAGGATTCGAATGTGGTGGTATCTCTGGGGCAACAGGAGATCTATAAGTTGAGACCGTAGTTACAAGACCTTATAAGTCGTTCGCGTTGTAGGGAATGATACTAAACAGCTTAGGAGGAAGACGGTTAAGCTATTCAAGGTGCAATGGAGTAAGGATGATGACAATTGTACATGGGAGAGGGAGGAGAGTATGAAGACGACCAGTCTAGAGCTCTTTGTCGGTATGACCCATTAATGTCGTTCTATGTTACTTCATTGTAAATTGTGTTATGGTTGTTAGGATTCTGTGTGCTAGGATAAGGCTATGGATGCATGGCCTGATGGATGCTAGTTTGGATGGTAAATTGGCTGCTCATGGATATTAGGCATGCGGGATTGTTTTGGTTACTTGTGTTTGCTTGGGATTTGGGGGCGAAATTTCTTCGGGGGGAGAATGTAACAGCCCTCATTTTACATATCAAAGGATCATAAAATGTTTTTATTTAATTCCTTAAGGGTTGGACCATTCTTATATTTAGATATATTGTTTATGGGGATGTGAGACATGTCCATACTTTTTACCAATTTTGTTTATGATAATTTTTCTCCTATCAGTTTTGTACAGGACAACTTTTGATTGGGATCGAATCAGGTGCTGAGATCGATTTTATTGGAAATTAACTGGTGTTTCCAATTCCGTAGACTGGTCACATTAAGGATTTTGTTCAGCGGTTTAGGAGGAATCACTATTTTAGTGTCTCACGATTTATGTTCAGGTTTTATAAGCCATTAATGGGCTGATTTGGTGTGGCCCATTAGTGGGCTGGTGTGAGGCTATAAATAGGGGGTTAGAGGTATGGAGAGAGGGTTACTTTTCTTCAATCTTTCATTTGGTTGAGCTCGTGATCCTCCTTGCTCAATCAAATACACCTTTCCACCATTAAAATCCGGATCTAAGAAAGAAGATTGAAGATCTACATCAAGAAAAGCTAGATCTACATCAAGTGAAGAAAGATTGCATCAAATTGAGAAGCTTGAAGAGTTCTCTTTGTTGTTCGGATTGAGAATTTAGCGATTTCAAGTTAATTCGAAGAATTGGTGAGTAATAAGCATCTCTCACACAGACTCAATCAAGTATATAGGTTATTTGATCTTATTTTCATCATTTTTAGTAGTTTTCACTAAGATCTACATTATAGTAAGTATATTTTCATTTGAATCACCATAGGACTAATCTAGCAACTTAAACCAGTAATTCTTATGTTAATTCATATGTTTATGCAAGTTAAGATCCATTGTTTTTGTTTATGCATTGATTTATCATGATTTGGTGAATTCTATATGTTGTTGATGAATAATTTTCATTTTAGTGTTGTTTATGATTTCATAAAGTGTTGTTGGTTGAATTGTATGATTTGGATGAGTTGTTTACACCGATGTTGTCATTTGGTGTTGATTTGGTCAAGGTTGGTCAGATCTGGAGTCGGGTCGCTTTTGCATGGGTCAGGTCGCATGACTTGATGCCCAAGAAATGAGGTCAGATCGTATGTTGAAGCTCAACTCGTTGATAGTGATGTAACGTTGAAGAGCTCGGGTCGCGGCTGTGCTCCAAGAAAAATGCGGGTCGTGGAGGAGTTAGGTTGTGGATCCTACAGGTCGTTGGGCTTTTGAAGGCATGGAAGCGGGTTGGTGATCATCAAGCCATGAAAGATTAGGTCATTCAAGCTTAGGGCATTGGATCTTTTATGGTTTCGGATCATTTGGGGCATGAGTCGTAGGAAGTATGCATGTAGGTGGCCAAGTTAGGTCGTTGGACAATTGGGTCGTGAAATGATCCAAAGGAGTTGGGTTGTGGGATTGTTGGGACGACCTGGTAAGTCATGTCATGGGGTGTACAATAGTTGGAGTCAGGTCGGCCAAGGCTGGAATTTGCTGGGTTGTTGAAATGGTGGGTGATCCAGTGGGTCGCGTGGTTGGTCATAAGTCGGTCACGACCTAAAGGAGGATAACCTAATTGTGATGGAATAAATATTGATGTTATTTTGGTTCAGTAATGAATGTGACTTCGAAGTGAATTCAAGCGGGAATGTTCGAAGTGTTGTGATGTGTTCGTTGATCGAAGTAATGAAACGAATGTGAAAACAACTAATGGTGGTGAGTTCATGGGTAATGGTAGTTCGAGACGGGGTCTGAGCTTATGGGTAGTCGTCGGTGATGACGACTAGAGTTATGAAGGCTGAGAAATTATCCTTGTCGTAAGTTCTAGTGGGCTCAAAGCAGGGGTATAATAGGGACACCAAAAAGGTTGTGGGACTAGTCGAGTAACCTAGGCAGCTCGACGGGCCTAGATACGTTTCGTCGTATGGCGTATGGAGTTTTGCTAGAACTGAGGTTTACCATTAGCCCTTTACGGACTGCAAAATGTTTGGCCGGTCATACGATTAACGATGCTTTCACAGTAGGATTGGCGGTGATAGCCAGAGTCATGGATGGTGATTACTTTGCTTGATCATCTTGTGTAGATTATTCGACGTCGAAGGAGATATCTCTTGGGTGCTTGTTCGATGTTGATTTAAACTTTCGGGGCTTATGCATGGGAGATGTTGATATCGATTAGGATGGCCTTTGCTTGATAACTGATTGCCATAAATGTACTATTGTTTCTAAATGCTTGTTGTAAAGGTTGTCACTGTCGAATGTAGGGAAGACGGGTTTGGATTCTTTTCTGATGTGTTGGTAGATTAGTTGATTAATCTTCCTATTTTCATATACTTTATTGATGATGTTAGATAGCTGTTTATCGCACATTAAGACTATTGTATGACTCAAGATTTTATGTTTCCTCTTATTACCTTGGGTTGTTCATCCGTTTATGGATAGGAAGACTGGGTAGTAGGTGACAGGTGATTAATCTTGATGAGACGATGCTGCTGTACGATGACAAGCAGGAGGCTGGCGAATTATTTTCTATTATATAGTATTTGTTGTTTCCGTTGTTTGATGTTTTCTCTAAGTGTTGTAGTGAGGCTTATTGTATAGACTCTTATAGTGTAATCCGAGGTTGTACGGATATTTCACGGCGTTATGTAAAATGTTCAAGATTCTGCTTAATTTGGCTTCACTATTATTGCCTATTGTATATGTTCTATTATATTTTATCCTTGCACAGTAAGTTATTCGACAGGTTCCACTTGTATTATCTTACCTTGAAAATCTTCCATGTCTGCCTGGTATACCTTTCAGCGTATTATTCCTCTTCTTTAGTGCAGGAGTTATGGGGGGTCGTCATAGGTGTGGACTTTGCTCTCGGACTCTCCCTTGGTCAAGAGTACTGAGTCATCTGAAGGTTGTAAGCACGTACTTCGCTCTCGGGTTCTCCCTTGGTCGGGAGTTTCCAGTCATGCGAAAGTTGAAAGCGGGGACTTCGCTCTCAGGTTCTCCCTTGGTTGCGAGTTTAGAGTCGTGCGAAGGTTGTAAGCACGGACTTCACTCTCGGGTTCTCCCTAGGTTGGGAGTTCCGAGTCGTGCAGAGGTTGTAAGCTGACTTTTCTCTCAGGTTCTCCCTTTTTTGGGAGTTCCGAGTGTTGCTAAGGTTTTAAGCGCAGACTTCACTCTCGGGTTCTCCTTTGGTCAGGAATTTTTCGTGCGATGGTTGTAAGCACAGTCTTCACTTTCGGATTCTCCTTTGGTCGGGAGTTCCAAGTCATGCAAAGGTTGTAAGCGTGGACTTTGCTCTCGGGTTCTCCCATGATCGGGAGTTCTGAGTCATGTAGGGTTGTTAGTGCAGACTTCGCTCTCGGGTTCTCACTTGGTCGGGAGTTCCGAGTCGTACGACGGTTGTAAGCGCGCACCTCGCTCTCGGTTCTCCCTTGGTTGGGAGTTTTGAGTCATGCAAAGGTTGTAAGCGCGGACTTCGCACTCGGGTTCTCCCTTGGTCGAGAGGTCCAAGTCGTGTGAAGGTTGTAAACGCAGTCTTTGCTCTCGTGTTCTTCCTTGGTCGGGTGTTCCGAGTCATGTGAGGGATGTAAGCATGGACTTCGCTCTCGGGTCTCCCTTGGTCGGGAGTTCCGAGTCCTGCAAAGGTTGTAAGCGCGGACTTCGCTCTCGGGTTCTCCCTTAGTTGGGAGTTCCGAGTCATGCGGTGGCTACTAGCGTAGACTTCGCACTCGGGTTCTCCTTTTGTCAGGAGTATCATGCCGTGCGAAGGTTGTAAGCGCAAACTTCGCTCTCTGGTTCTCCGTTGGTCGGGAGTTATGAGTCGTGCAAAGGTTTTAAGCGTGGACTTCACTCTCGGGTTCTCCCTTTGTCGGGAGTTTCCGAGTCATGCGAAGGTTGTAAGCGCGGACTATGCTCTCAGCTTCTCCCTTAGTCGGAAGTTCCGAGTCGTGCGACGGTTCTAAGCGGAGACGTCGCTCTCAGGTTCTCCCTTGGTTAGGAGCTTCGAGTCATCCGAAGATTGTAAGCGCGGACTTCACTCTCGGTTTCTCCCTTGGTAGAGAGTTCTAAGTCGTGCGAAGGTTGTAAACGCGGTCTTCGCTCACGAGTTCTCCCTTTTACGGGAGTTCTGAGTCGTGCGAAAGTTGTAAGCATGGACTTCACTCTCGCGTTATCCTTTAGTCAGGAGTTCCGAGTCCTGTGAAGGTTGTAAGCGCGGACTTCTCTCTTTGGTTCTCCTTTAATCGAGATTTACGAGTCATGCAGAGGTTGTTAACGCAGACTTCGCACTCGGGTTCTCCCTTGGTCGGGAGTACCGTGTCATGCGAAGGTTGTAAACGCAGACTACGCTCTCTCGTTCTGCTTGGGTCGGGAGTTCTGAGTCGTGCGAAGATTTTAAGCATGGACTTCGCTCTCAGATCACTACAACAGAACTGGCATTTTATAGCGGCCTACAACCGCTATGAATAACAGTTATAGCGGTTTGATAACTGCTGTATATCGACATGTTATAAAAAGCGGCTACTTAGTTATAATGCTTAACTAGCCGCTATAAAAGATATGATTTAATAACGCATCATGACCGCTATGTTATTTTATTATAGTAGCTCATACATACCGCTATACTAGATCGAAATCTCGTTGAAAGCGAGAACATTTATAACACAGCGTTGCCGCTATAACATAATTATTCAATAACAGATATATGACGCTATGAATTAAACATGTTATAGTTTTACTAAACCCTTTGACAGCTCAAATTTACCGCTATTATACATCTAAATCTCAATAAAATTAAGATTATTAATAACACAGTTTTACTGCTATAACATATATCTTCGATAGCTTCTATATGACGCTTTAAATTAACATGTTATAGTATTGCAACATCCTTTCACAGCTTATACATTTTAATAATAGCAATCAAAATGAATCTTCATAACAAGTTAAATATAAACACACAAAAAAAGTATCAACTAACAAAAAAAAAAAAAAAAAAAAAAAAAATATCAATCCATAAGTTAACAAATTCAATACATATTTTTTCAATTCTCATTGATGTCAACTTGAGTACACAAAATACAAAACATAGTTCATATTTGTTCGGTTAACACACAAAAGACAAGACAAAACATAGTACACAAAAGACAACACCCCAAACCTGCTAGACAGATAAAACACCCCAAACAACTTAGCACCTCCGTCTTACTTTCATTTGCCTATTCACCCTTTGTCGACCTGTATACAACAAAAACGAATCATTGATGAGGAGTAAAATATAAGAACTATGTGAATCACATGACGATGCTTATAAACCGGAAATATAAGAACTATAGACATTGCTGGTCTATAGTTTAACAACACTTGGGTGCCACAAAAATAACATGGTGTATATAACCAAAGAGAAATAATATCAATGATAAGCACACTGAGACTAACCTGAAATACAAATCTCTCAGCCTTTCCATCAACGGACAGAAGACCCTTCATCCGATATATATATATATATATATATATATATATATATATATATATATATATATATATATATATATATATATCATCACTCCGTTCCATCAATAATGTGCCTAACCACATGTTAGCCTACAGTAGAAATTTAAATACTAATATGTCAGTATGAAGTTGGATATAAAGAAAGAAAATTGAATTTTTCAGCAAGTGAAAAAGGATTAGTAAAAACTAACTCTATATTGAGGCTCTTGATTTTTAATAAAACTATTTTTATTTTGAGAGCGGCTATTTAGACGCAAATTGGAACACAAAAGATATCAGTGGGAACATATTAATTTGGCCTATCATACCCATGACCTTGTTTTTCACACTGTCTACCACTAGCATTAAAATAATTGGAAGAAATTTCCCAAAATGCTTGCAGTAACAGCAGCATATCACAATATGATGTAGTTCAGTTCAAATTGATGTTCAATCAAATATAAAAATGAACAAGTAAAATGCGTTTTCAAGTAATCAAGGACAAATAAACCAATATTGATGTTCAATCAGATTCAAAAATATAAAAATAAAGGACCAATAAACCAATACTGATGGTCATTTAAAAATATAAAAATAAACCAACAAAAGAAACAATATTCAAGTAATAAAGGACCAAGAAAATCGTATTGTTGTTCAATCAAATTCATGCAAAGCAAAAATCATACTGCTTTTTCAACCAAATCCAGGCAACTGAAATTGACTGAATCATCTACATAATGAACTCAAGAAGCTGAACTTGCTCGCATTTAATATAACAAACTTGAAAGTCATACGAAACTTATTTTAAATTACAGAGGCAAAAAGTTGTCTACCTATAGTGACATAAACATAAGAATTGGAACGTGATTTTTTTTACAGATCAACCATGTTCATAAAAAATTAACCACATTTTCCCATTGAAATCATGTAAATTTTTAATTTTTAACTGTTATATTACAACAATTTTCATCAGTTTGAATTTGATTTTTTTTATATTATTAATTTGTAAAAATTGAATTCATTTGTTTGTTAAATCACATTTTTTTAGGAAAAGATAAGATAATAATTTCAGATAAGCATTTGGAATTTGCAGAGAAAGTTCAATTATTACATCTTATTTTTAAGTTACTAGCATTTAGAGACGTTTTGAGTTTAACCAAAAAAATAATTCTTAGATCCTATCTATAAGAAATATTAATAGCTGATATATGTATATGTTACATATACAAAAGGATATTTTCGGAAGTCCATACATAACATATATAAGAATATTGATATCAAAAGAAATTACTACTATTAATAAAAAAAATAGTTGCATTATAAAAGAAACAATTGTACATTGCACAAACAGTGTTATCAGCCACTGTTGTAATTTCAATTTGCATTTGCACTATCAGCTTGTTTGATTATGAGAATGTAATATGTTTATTTTTACAGAAAACTATTACCATTAATGATTCTTGCTAAGTATGCTAGCCAACCATTCTTTTAACAAAACTGAAGATACCAACAGCAGGAGATGCCAGAATTTTATCTCTATTACTGCCACTGGATTATCATGCGCAAATTTCTTAGTTCAATGCAATTTTCCAGCTATTAATATCGGAGAGAAAATTTTGGCTGGCCTATTAAAACCTCAAAGGTTAAGATAGAGGAAAATAGCTGTGTGCAACTAATTGATTCATTAGTCCAGCCATCGGTTTTATGATATATTTCAATATGGTAGGTTAAATAATAAGAAATGAAGTATACATAAAAATTATGTTTACAATTCTAGAAATGAATGATTTGCATCGAGTCAGTGTGGCATTCCTAAATGGAATCAGAAAGGATAAAAATCCTAAAAATTACAAAATGGAAAACAAACACGGACAATCAAATCACCCATAAAACTAAATAGGAGAAGGTGCCCTAGAAATACTCCACGAAACCATATGTTAATATAGCATGGCTATGACTCAAACGCTTCCATGGGATGGGAAGGCGATCTTAAGTGCCTTGCTTTTATTACGCTAAACTTTATATAAGTTATGAATGCACTATCAGGGATATTAGCATAGACAAATATCATATGAAGATGAATAAATAGGCATGAGCAAGTCCACCATCTATACAAGCTAGCAAATGCACTGGACAAATATGCCAAACTCAAATGAAACAATGAGCTAAAAAAATATTTCCAGCATAAAAGGAAAAAAAAATATGAAGAAAAAGACAATACGCTACTCTCTTAATTCCATAAGTTTTGTAATTACTGATCCAACAGTAACTAAAAATACAAAAGAACACATCTTCATTATTCATAACTAAACATTAAGATCAAATTAGTAAATGGTCAAACTACATCTAGTGTCTACCAATGAATAAGACTAAAGTAAAGTCGCCAAGTTGATGCTAACATAAAACGAATAAAAATGAACTGCATATGAACAGTAATAATTCATACATGAAAAAGCAACGTACGTTGAATATATTGATTTGCAGAAGTATCGATAAAAAAACTTCCAGCATATGGTCTTATCCTGATTATACACTTCCTTGCAAAAGCCATAATGAAATGCTAAATAAGTCCATCTCTAAACCTTAACACCAACTTTCTGAATGTTGTAATCGGCCAAAGTCCAACCATCTTCAAGCTGCTTTCCAGCAAATATTAACCTCTACCGATCAGGAGGGATTCCTTCTTTTTTCTTGGATTTTGACTTTGACATTGTCAATCATGTCAGAGCTTTCGACATCGAGGGTAATATTTTTGCTGGTTAGGGTTTTCACGAAGATCTGCATCTTTGATCGCGGTTGATACATAGCCTTGAGTATAACATATCACAGAACAGTAAAAGGTCAGTAAAAGAAATAATAGTTAACATATTAAAATATTTCACCTTTGGTGGAATAAATGCTTCCTCTCTCTTCCTTTTGTTTTCAGCTGCTTTTGCAGCCTATTTATCCTGCCTTTCCTTCTTCCTCTTTGCATGCTTCATTTGGTCACTTAAGAAATACTCACCACTTTCTAATCAAAGGTCAAGCTATAAATTTTCAACCTCACTTGATTAGCATTAAAGCTTCCTTGCATGGAGTAAGATATTGTAAAAACATCATGCTTACAAAAACAGGAAGGCGAGTTGATATTAGCGTCTTAGGTGATATGTCACTACTGAAATTTTAAATATTAATCACAAATACTTATACCTCTATTAATTAAATTAAAGGCAGAAAAATTAACTAATTTGCCCTTAAGTCCACTAAAGCTATGGTAAAATTCATGGGTGTCCTATGATGAGAATAATGTGAGTAAGAACATACTTCTGATGGAAAACAAACAGTTGAAAAATAAACGTGAGGACATATGTGGTTTCATTTTACGTTTTGTGTTTAAAATTTTCGAAATTCATTACAAACATGGAAAGAATGGAGGAATATATTATAAAAATTAAGTCACCGACGACAATATGGGACAAAGGGAATGAAGGGATGGAATATCTCCCATGATTTTTTATTTGGATGGAAACATAAAATATAAAAATGGCTAGCCAAACAGGACCTTAGATTCAACTCTTTAAAATAGCACTGGATAAAAATTTAAGAGCACCACCGGGGGATTCTTCGTTAAGGTTTTAAACTAGTAACTCAAGTGATTCAAAGGTAACTACCAAAACCAAAGATATTACACTAAAGCTGAGCCCCCAAAACACGTAATATATGTATATTATTGCCAAAAAAAGGTCAACGTAACAAGATGGGCAATTAAATACAATATACATGTTGCAGAACAGAAGATGATTACAATTGTTATGCTAACAAAGGAAAACTGGTTGATAATTTACATGTATGCACTTTGTGTGTGCACGCATGAGCGTTTGGGTCTCTAGGTATGTCAATGAATACTAGGGTATTCAGTAAAGATTAGAAAAGG
The DNA here is from genome assembly GCA_030737875.1 of Allium sativum. Taxonomy (NCBI): domain Eukaryota; kingdom Viridiplantae; phylum Streptophyta; class Magnoliopsida; order Asparagales; family Amaryllidaceae; genus Allium; species Allium sativum. The sequence continues at coordinate 523,629,154 of CM060923.1, read as the reverse complement.
AATATAAGCAGCATGCTCTAACAAGTACAGCATCAATCCTCTGGAGCATCCAAAGTAATATCTTATTAATATATAAACTACAAATGTAGTAAATGATATCTGAATTCAGATTAACTGAGTACCTGTCTTTCTGTACCAAGAAAACCAGGCATCAAAAAGTCAAACAGAGACCAAAGCTTCAATATATTATTCTGCAGTTCAAATGAAATTGCAAAAGTCAAAAAGGGATCGGCTGGGAGATGACAAGAATGGAATTATAGTTTTCAAACCTGGATAGGGGTGCCACTTAATATAAGATGACGTTCAGCTTTTAATTGTTTAATGGCACAAGTGAATTTAGACTTCAGATTTTTTATAATATGACCCTCATCTAGTATACAGTAATTCCATGCAATATTGCCAAGATAATCGATATCTTTTCAAATTACATCATAGTGACAAGGACATTGCATTTTCCAATTTGTCCTTGAAGAGATGTTCTTTCTTGAGAAGAGCCCACGCATTGAAGAGTGGTAATCATAGATTTATCAATAAACTTTTCAATCTCATATGCCCAGTGTCCTACTAATGTCGAAGGGAAAACAATCAAAGATAAAGAATCTTTGACATTGTTACAAGCACGCCCTTCTGCAATATCAAAAGCTACAACTTCTGATGCTTGAAGAGTTTTACCAAGTCTCATATCATCACAATATGCCATGCAATTTAAAACGTCTCAGTAATGACAACCAATTTATTCCTTCTTGCTGGTATCCGTAATTAAGAATTATAAATATTGGAATGTAATATTGAAACTATAGTCTATGCAATACAGATGACGGCAAAATTTCTTATAATACATGCAAAAATGATGTTTATTTATGCAATACAAATGACGGAATAGGTAGTTCGTAAGCATCAAAATGGAGATATATTCCATAATCAATTGCACATTGCATTCGAAAGAAGGCTGCATGTCTTTTAAGTTCAGAAGATGAAAGAAATAAAATAAAGATAAAACATGTTTACCTTAATTCACATTGAGATCGACAGGGAGCACATAGTCATAAATATTTGAGTTATCAAGCAGCTGTTCTAAAATCTGTGCATCGTCACTATTTTTAGATAAGCTTTCACTTAATCCAGCTGGGTGAGGAAGTCATCTAGATAATGGCAAAAGAGGTACAAGGGCTGCAAAGTTGTGTGTTACACTTTGTCTGACAGTAGTGTCATTGTCGCCCACACGCTTTAATAAAGGAATAACAAGTAATGGAGCATAAGGCACTAGTGTCACTCCCAAATTCCGAACTAACAAAGTAACAAGCATACCAGCTCCTTGCCTTGCTTGAATTGAGCTCGAGTCTGTCAACAATTTTATAATTACTTTGATAATAGTCCCCATCCATTACTAAGTCTGTCATTGATTTCGCCATGGAGGTTATAGACCTAGAAGCAACTAATCTGACTGCAACATGACCGTGACGGAGACAGCTAAACATGCATTGAAGAAGGGAGAGAAGTTGTGGTTGTAGAGTTTTATCCACCATAGGACTAACTGACCTTACAACCGAGAAAATAGAACAGAAAACATGACCATCAATACCGCTTAAATTATCTTTCGTTAAGACACCAAGCAGATTATGATGCAGAGCTACATTATAAACTGAGAAGATTACTTGGTATTCATACACTAAACAAATTCTTATTTAACGTTGAGGCATTAATAAACTAAGGGAGAATACATATTATGTAGCATTCAAGTTGTCACTAATTTATCGATAATATATGATACATGTCTGGATATTGTTTATCAAAGCTTGTGGATCTCTCTCTTTGAAACTGTCAGCTATACGTATTAATGTCCGATCATCAGTAAGATTCTCAGGCTCAGGCTTGAGTATTTCTGTCAAATAGTCCCATAATTTTGGAAGCTTGTCAAACAATGAAGACCCAAACAAACATGTAAAAGTTATACATAGTTTTCAAACGTTCACATTGTTTTACAAGTAAAAGTGACATTGGTAACTAGTTCACAAAACTAACATGTAAAAGTTATACCTGTATAAGCACTTGCTCCATAATTTCAGTGAATATGATTTACTCCATAAGTTCTATCTCCTAATCACCGAAGAAACCCCTCAAGAATCAAAACATTCTATTTTTCAACCTTTGATCATGCCATGGAGCTTCGGCGCAATGGAAAATTAGTGGGGATACGTCTTAGTTTGCGGCTAGTGGTGATGATTGCTTATGCAAACAACAAGAACAGAAAAAAATATTAATGGCTACCAGGCTCTTTAAATACATACACATGCAAAATTATGCAATTTTACTACAGGCATTCTTACATACGAAAAAGCAATGGGCTAGCAGTGTGCATCTGCAATTACTATCATTTGAGAAAATAATATAGATGTTATACTTTGTTTTGTGATATTTATATGAAAAAGAATGAACTATGTTGAATTAAAAAAATGTAAATGACTTTTCATTGCTTACGGTTTTCAGCACTTTAGTTCCAAGATCGGCATCATCAAGAGCTCTTTTACCAGCGACGAAACAATACCTCCATGCATCATCCAGCCTTCTATCGTTCTTCCCATCAATGTATCCTTTGCTAGAAAAATCATTAAATTTGACCTCCATATTTTACAGAGTAAGTAGAGGCATCAAACCTATCTATTAAACTAACTCCACTTGCTCCTTATAATAGCTTATTATAGAATGTGTCGATGTCATTGCCAAAAACAGATACAAAGCCTGGATGCCTTTCTTTCTTTGATTCCAGGGTTGTTGAAAAGACCAAATCTGTACCTGGATTTCGAACCTGAAAAATACTGGTGAAAGGAACTTATTCAAATCTATACAAAAATACGGAGGATGACTGACTGTTACAGATAGAATGTTTTTTATACATGCATGACTGTTATCACCTCAATAAGTCTAAACATAAAAACATGCTTACTTTTTCTTTAATAGTGTTACAGAAATTATTTCTCATTTCTACGTCGACATAAACACAATTATACTTTTTCATCCAATACATAATTACATGTTTATTTGCTTTTTGCTTATAAAAAATCTAATAGTCAACATAAACACAAAAGTGGAATTAACCACTTTAATCATTAGTGAGTCTCTTTCTAGCAGCTTTCTCAAACTTGAGCAGGTTAGGTATATAATTGGTGTCCTTGATAAACGAATGTCTACCCACTGTGTTCAATCTGAGAGAAATAGCCCACAAATGTATTGTGTGCAATCGAAATCCAAATCCCACCCAAATCAAGACAAATGTATTTTATCAATTGTAGCATGGACTTTGCTCTTGGGTTCTCCCTTGGTCGGAAGTTCCAAGTCGTGGGAAGGTTGTAAGTGCGAACTTTTCTCTTAGGTTCTCCCTTGGTCGGGAGTTCCGAGTCATGCGATGTTCGACTCTAGTGCTTCCTCTCTCGAGGCGTTCCTAAGGTCGTTGGTCCCGAGTCATGAGAAGACGTGGACGTCTTTGATTCGTCCTTTAGACTCCCCCGTCGTCTTGTTCGGGGTAGAATTTGAGGGCGTCTATGATTCGCCGATTATTGCCCGAATTAAGACTCTTTGGGTAGGATGGAACCAAACAAGCAGTCGATATCACGTTTGTTTGGTTAATAGGATGCCCCCAAGTCCAAGGATTTGGGAATGAGGTCAGATATTCAAGTGAATGGACGTCTTGAGTTTTTCATACTCAGTCTCGTCGTTGATTCGAGACTCGAGTTAGGTAGTATCGGCTCCATCCTCCGGGGTGCTGATCCAGTGTTGTACGCTCGTGCATGCAAGTCGGTTGTGATAATCGCTTGATTATACTACGTACAAAATAAATATGCGAATAACACAGAGAAAACAGGAACTATCTTTGCTAATAACTTTGGCGTCTATGCCTTTACTTTACAATGCCTTAATTTGAAGAAAACAAAACATTGTTGGAAAGAAGTAGATTTGCATATTAAGTTATGTAAAGTAGCGACGGAGATGTTCAATTTTCCATGCTCTTGGGAGTTCGGCACCATCAAAATTCCTTAGCCTGAAGGCTCCATCCTCAAGCTTTCGTTGTATGACATACATGACATCCCATTGAGGACTGAAGCCAATCGGTGTGGGAAAGATCCGTTTCCGGACGAGGTCACCGATGTTGAGGTCCTGTGGACAGACTCTGGAATTGAAGTATCTGGCGACCCATTGGCGCAGGGCGACAGCTCGAATTTCTACTTCATCTTATTTCTCCCCGAGCATGTCATGTGATTCGAAGAGGAGATCTTGGTTGGTCTTCAGATTGTACTAAATGACTTGATGATATTGGAGTTTGAGCTCAATGAGAATGACGGCGTCAGATTCATAGGCAAGAGGGAAATGGGTATGGCCAGCCGTTGGCTTATGTGCAGTCCGGTAGGCCCATAGGGCCATAGGGAGCACATCCACCAATAAGACTCCATCCTTTTCCATATGCTTCTTGATAATGGGCTTGATAACTTGTTAACATCCTCGACTTTCCTATTGGCCTGCGGATGGGCTACTACAGAGAATCTTTTTTCGATGTTGTGCCGTTGGCAGAGAGTCTTTGAAACATCCCACAATTTTCATCAATTTTTATTTATAATTTATATAAACACACATGGTCAACTTCTCTATTGCTACAAACACATCCAGGTTCACTTAACACCAATATAAAAATATCAGTATATTTCAAAATTATAACTTGTATATAAGAAGATATACAAGTCTCCTTTACCTATATCAGAGTCAAATTAAAAAGGTAAGGGCATTAGATTAATTGAAAATAATTAATCGTTACACACAACATAAAATAATGTTAAGATAACTTGTCTCTAACAATATATAATTAACATAACCTTGCAGTTTATAAGATTAACATAATAAAATCACGTGAAGATTATATGATCTGAGCATGCATTAACTTATGTGCCAGTATCACCCTTGCTTCACAGAAATGTTACATAAATTCTAAACTATCAATCAAGACAAAAATGCGTATATACTATGATAAAATACGTGCACTATAATTGATGAGGATGAATGATTAAATGTGAGCACCACATGTATTGATTGAATATAGATGGGTTCTGGACGAGATGCAACAACGGATCTGAGAAATCGAAGGCCAAATCGATCTCAGGAAGCACAAAATCCATATTACACCTTCGGTGAGTGTATCTCCCCCTTTCTGAGGCACTATGACCTTTATAGGAAGCCATCGTGTTCATAAATCTTTCTGAATGCTTAGTATAATGATAAATACATGTTATCGATGATTTTCTTGAATGGATGCTAAGTTGGTTTGAATAGCATACTATTACAGTGAATGTTGTGATGGGTGAAATGCATGAAAATAAAAAGTGAAATTAATAAAATAACGTGGATAGTAGTCTAGGTTATGGCTATAAATAGTTTTAATGCAATTTTGCATTTGGTTTTAGTGCATGGAATATTTGTCTTGCTAATTTCTAATTAGCTGTGATGTTTAATATTAAACACTTTAGTTGTTTATATGCAAGTGGTTAGGAAGGTAGCAAAACCATCTTTAAAAATGGCGTTAAAATTTGTTTAAGAGGATTATTCCCTGAAATTCATTTGTGAATCATTTTAATTTGTATTCAACATAACCATGAAAAGAAGTTGGATAAAATATTCATAAGTGAATTAAAATTGTAGAAATTGCTTTATGTTATTTATGATCTTGGTTGAATCATATTATATGATTTATTGAATATGCATAGTTTTGACAACCTTTGATTAGGTGTCTGCATATGATTTTATGATTGATGACAAAAGTGTAGTCTGAAAATATTGAGTACAAGGCAACAATATAAGTTAATGTTGCTTATGTCTTGTATTCAATAGAAATGTTTTCCTTAAAAGTATGAACCGTGATTTAGCTAGTCTTATCAAATATTTAAGCATCAGTCAAAGCATAGTGGTTGGACATGAAGGCTTTAGGGTGTTCCAATTTAAACATTCATGGCCACGTTGAGTTAGCAATGTGAAAGAGGTAAAATATACCTAGTAAGATGTTCCTATGTTAACACGGTGAATTACATAGTTGGTAAAAAAATTTGACTATTATTTATGCTAAGTTCATGGTATGAAATACACATATTCTATGATAATTTTTTTTTGTGGAACGATTATAATAGAAATACGTTTGTAAAAGTCTTGGATGTTTGACTTGCTGAATTTGAAAATGTTTGCATTAATGTGTTGTGTGAAATGGTTGTTTCATTAGTTTGAACACTGAGATCATGGTACAATGCACATCACTATAGATGGGAATTTATGCATGAGTTGGGTGCATGGGTATAGAGTTGGGTAGGGAAGACTTAAAACCTAACTAATAACCAAGAGAAAAAAAGGGTCAGGAAAGTTACATTGATCTATCTAGTATAGGGTAGGATGCTAGGTATGTGCAGTTGTGCATGGCTTGTTAAAGCCATGTAGGCCTTTGTGTGTTGGGTTACCGGGGGAGGAAAGAACCCACACAGTGCGCACCAGTGTGTTCAATGTATGATGATAATATGACCATTTTTAAATAAAAAATTGTAAACAGTCAAGTGCTAGGTAGTGTTGTAGACTTAGTATAATCTAGGTTGGGAAACAAACCATTTAGGAGAATGGGTGCATAGTTCAGTTGGTATCAGAACTGTGGTTATAAAATACACAACTTAAATGAATAAATTTTTATGATTGTTAATAGATCATACGGATTTAAAAATGTGTTTGAACATTTGGTGATTGGTCGATTTCATTTTTTGAGTAGAACAGAAAAATTTACTGGACTGTGTTGATTTCATCATAACTACTCCTAATATTTGTTGTAACCCAAGAACTGAATATTGTTATTTATGCATTTGGGGTGTTTTGATTGATATTTAGGGAAGTTGGCCCTATTGCTTAGATAAATAATATTTAAAAGTGATTTTAATTCGGTGGAAATTTTTGGGTCACTTCAGTCTTAAACTCGGCTACCTCAAACTGGGTCCCATTGTCAGAAATGATAGCTTGAGGGACTCTGTATCGAGTGATGATGTTGCAGACGACAAAGTTGATCACCTTCTTCGTAGTGATTGTAGTCATTGATTCGGCTTCTACCCATTTGGTGGAGTAATAAACTGCCATGATAGAATAGCGTACACCACATCTAGCCATTGGAGGAGTTCCGATGATATAGATTCCCTATATGGCAAACGGCCAAGGACTAACCATTTGCGTTAACTTGGTCGGTGGGGCTTTGGGAATCTTGGAGAAGCTCTGGCATTTGTCACACTTGCAACCTTAATCCATGGCATCTTGATTAAGTGTGGGCCAGAAGTAACCATATCTGAGGATCTTACGCACTAAGGTTTGCCACCCGGTGTGGTCACCGTGCTCGCATTCGTGTACATCCAATAGCACACGGTCGGTGTCTTGGTGGGATACACACTGAAGTTAGGAAACAGAGAAACCTCTTCGGTAGAGAAATCCAGTCTCAATAATATATTGGTATGATTTGTGAGTGAGTGCTCGTCTTTCTTTGTAGCGCTCAGGGAGGATTCCATGTTGTAAGTAATTCTCGACTGGTGTCATCCAAGACTCGGGCTTGTACTCGATCTCTGTCGTTGCTACCGAATCAGCGTACATGTAATCGATGCTCGGAGATTCGAGTACTTCAACTGGGGCAAGTCCCGTAAGCTGCGCATCCCACGAGCTTGTAAATTTAGCTAATGAATCGGCCTCGTTTTGCCCTCGTGGGATATGCGTGATGATGTAGCGGTCAAAGTTGTTGAGCAATTCACGGACCCGAGCAAGTAAGGGAGCGAGACGTGCCCCCCTGGCTTGGTACTCTCCATACACCTGATGTACAATGAGTTGGAGTAGATCTGGATAGCCTTGATGTTAAGTTCGATTGCAATTCTAAGTCCAGTGATCAAGGCATCGTATTCTGCATCGTTGTTGGTGGCAGGGAAGCCAAGCTTCGACGCGTAACTTATCGAGCGTTCCTCAGGAGTAATGAGTACGACTCCGATGCCAAAACACTGATTGTTAGAGGATCCATCCACAAATAGTTTCCACTGAATATCTGGAGCTTTGACATCTTCCAAAAGGGGATATTTTGGAATGGTGAACACCATTATAAAGTCTGCGAGAGCTTGTCCGACGATTGATTGACGGGGAATGAAAGTGATCTTGAATTGGGACAGTTCTATGTTCCATTTTAGAAGTCATCCAAATGCCTCAGATGGTTGCAGAAACTGTCGTAGCGGCTAGTCAGTGAAGATTTTAATTGGATGGGACTAGAAGTATGGTATCAGCTTCCTTGAGGAGATCAAGAGACAGTAAGCTAGCTTCTTGAGCTTTGGTTGGTTCTTTTCTGCCCTTGTTAGCCTCTTGCTTATGTAGTAAACAGGTCATTGGACACGGTCTTCAACGCGGAAAAGCATTGAGCTAATTGCCTGGACAAAAACAGCCGGATAGATATATAAGTCTTCATTATCCATGGGTTTGGACAAGATAGGTGGTCTCTCTAAGTGACTTAGAAGGTTCTGGAATGCGGCAATGCACTCCGGTGTCCATGTGAAGTTGCGCTTACGTTTTATGAGGAAGTCGAAAAAGGGAATGCATTTGTCAGTAGCTTTGGAGATGAATCGACTTGGCATGACGACCTTCCCGTTTAAACTTTGAATATCTCTGATGCTACGAGGGGCCTGGATATCCCTGATAGCTTTAATCTTATCCAGATTGGCTTCGATGCCTAGCGAATTGACAATGAAACCCAGGAATTTTCCCAATGCAATGCCAGAAGAGCATTTCAAGGGATTGAGTTTCGTGCCATATTGGCGGAGGACACCGAAAATCTCGGAGAGGTCATTGATGTGGTCGTTTGATACCCTTGTTTTCACAAGCATATCATCCTCGTAGACCTCCGTGGATCTCCCGATCTTGTCCTTGAACATCCGGTTGACCCTTTGATGATAGGTGGCTCTAGCATTCTTGAGTCCGAATGGCATGACGACAAAACAGTAGAGCATAAGGTCCATGAAGAAAGAAGTATAGTTCTAATCTGGAAACTGCATTGGAATCTAATTGTAGCATGAGTATGCATCCATGAAGGAGACAAGCTAGTAGTCGTTGATTGAATCAATATGCGGATTGATTTTTGAAAGTGGGATGTTGTCCTTTGGGCAGGCTTTATTCAAATTGGAGTAGTCAATACTGAGCATGTGACTGGAAGTTGCCTATGGTCAATACTGAGTATGTGACAAGCGATTCCTGTGTCGATGTCACACATGTCAGAGTGGGTCCAAGCAAAACCGTGAGGTCAGCCTTTAAGAATTCCACAAGCTCTTCCTTTATTGTGGGGTAGAGTTGTGATCCAACTTTCAAGACCTTTGTTGGGTCGTCGGGGCAGATTGGAACATCCACCGTTGGTTCTACCGGGGTATCCCTTTTGACATCGAGCTCTTTGTCTTCCCTCGAATAGAGATCGTCAGAAAGAAGGCAATGGCGCCAGAGCTAGGACTCAAACACCTTTCATTGCTTAGCGGAGATGGTCTTGGCGTAAGAAGGTAGAGGCACTATCTTGTGTTTGTCCTTATTGCACGAGTCCTTCCACTCTATGAGGTAGCAAGTTCTCGTGGTTGCTTGGTTGCCTTTTACTGTGTCTATCCCATTCTCTATCGGAAATTTCATTATAAGGGGCCATGGAGATATGCAGACTCTGAACTCTACGAGGAAAGGGCAGCCAAGGAAGACGTTATATGGAGAGATGACGTCGATGTCCACAAAGGAAAGAATTCGGACGAGCTCCGATACCCTTCTCCGAGCTCTACTGAGGGGTCGACCATGCCCACGATTTGGTTAGAGGAACCGTTGGAACCATGAATCGTGGCATGGAAAGGCTTCAAGTCTTTGCCCTCTTGTTTCATTTGATCGTAGGCTGCCTTAAAGATGACGTTGATCGAGGCTCCTGAATCAATTAGGATTCTTCAAATGAAGGCAAGGCTAATCTGAGCAGAGGTGACGAGAGGGTCTATGGTTGAGATCTCAATTCTCATAGACTCCATCACACGGAAGACAATATCGTCCTACATTGTCCTCTGGAGCTTGGCGGGGACAGATTCGTCCAGAGTAGAGCATGCTTCATAGTTGGCATGTTTGATAGAGTTGTCATATTATTCCATCTTTCGGAATCTCTCGTGTGCTGGGTGAGGTCTATCGTAGATAGTGTTGATCACGATGCCACGTGGTCTTTTATTGGAATATCCTGGGACTGCATTAGTTGGAGGAAGAGCGAACGTTGAAAGGTTTGTGGCTGCTTCGGAGCGAGCGGGATCCTGAACGCGCTACACTAGATGTTTCTCATGAAAGAGTTTTTCAATCGCATACTTGAGGCAGTGACAGTCGTTAGTGTTGTGCCCATACATATTGTGGAATCTCAATACTTGCTGGAGTTTATCTAGCAATCGATGGATTCCATAGTATGGGGATTCTTGTACGGGAGAGTATTACATGTTTCTTAGTAGATTATCTCCAGGTCTCGATTGAGTGGAGTGTAGTTCCTATAATTTTGATAACGATCATGCTTCTCGGGATATGTGGGAACTGGGTTACTATTTCGACCACCAGGTTTTTCGTTGTTCGGCTTGGGCTTTACATGACTGCCGCTTTCCCTTGTCAAAAGATTCTCCGACTTGTTTTCCTTTGACACTGTCTTCGACGATGCCAACATGTGGGTTGTTAGGGTGGCTGCCTTTAGTAGCCCTGCTGCGTCAAGCTTCCTATTGATATAGGAATTGGTCGGCTTTCTCGTAGAAGGCTTCTATAGTCTTCGGTTGCCTTGGGTCTATCCAAGCCCTAAATTCGAAATCAGCGAGGACGCCTTTGGCGAGCTGGAAGAGAAACGTGCGAGGTTACTGGTCGTTAATCTCAGCGAGGGCAATGTAAAAACGTTCGAGGTAGCTTTTGAGGGTTTCATTTGAGCTCTGATAGAGGTTGGAGAGGGCGAGAGAGTTCTTCGGCGTAGGAACGTGCATCCTGAACTATTTGACCATCTCAGTTGCCAACTGGTCAAAGTTACTGATAGACTAAATTGGAAGGTGGGTGAACTAAAGTAAGGTTGTGCCTTCCAAGAAGACTGAGAAGCATTTAAAAATGACGGTGTCGGTGGCCCAACTGGAGCTCATGTGCCATTCATAGCGGTTCAGAAATGCGCAGGGGTCAATTGTTCTGCCATAGAACCCCAACTGTGGCATGTTGAAGCGTCGAGGCCACTTGGCTTCGTGCACGACCCTAGTGAAGGTGTTACATCTCAAGTGCCACACGTCATTGACATTCCCTCACATATTCCTCATGATCATTCGGACCATATCGGGGAGATATGCCGGATAAATATTCTCTGGCGGAATCCAGTGGTTGTTGTTCAGCTCGGGAGTTCTGGGTCGTGGACGTCGCCTAAGATGGACGTTGGGCTCGTCCTCAACCATGTCATCATCATTGTTGACCTGATTCTGGTATGGTTGACGAGGTTGATTCAAATTTTGATCAGATAGGACTTGGGCTTGTTAAGTTGAAGGATGCGTAGGCCCCAAGTTTAAAGCAACAACAATTGGGTTCTGTCGAGGAAGGGGTCAGCTAATTGGACTTATTTCATCATTGATAACCAACTGGGAATGGTTGCATTGATGCGTTCCCTCGTTGATGGTTATGGTCATCCCATTACCGTTATCGTTGCCACCAGTATGGGCGTTAGTGTGAGTAGCGACATTAGTGTTGAGAGTGAACCTCCTTCTTTGGCTCCGGCCCTGAGTTTCGGAAGAGGCACTTTCAATGGAGTTGTGTCGTGGGCGAGCATTGTTCTTAGCAAGTTGGAGTTGATCGAGGAGGCGTTGAATTTTTTGAAGTTGATGCATAAGGTTGATGTTATTTTAATGCATTGTTGAGCTTGAGAGATCTATTCTCCACCCTTTTGTTAAGCACGTAAATATGTGCTTGAGTTGCTGGAGCATCGGGGTCCGTAGGAAGAAGGATGTCCACTTTGGTCGGGTTTCCCGCCAATTGAAGTTGTTGAGTAGTAGCAGCTTCGGCTGCTGCCGAAGTTCAGATCATCAGGATCATTTCTCGCTTTACCATTGTAAACGGACTCGAGCAGTGGGTTAGAAAGAAACCTGAGTAGCATGACGAAGTCGAGATGGAAGTGTGCGACAAAGAAGTGAGTCTATGTTCTCAGTGAAAGCACTAGAATGTTGACGGAAAAAAATCTCGTAACACCTAGGGATTCTTAATTATTTAAGAATAATGTTTTTCGTGGGAAAGTAAGTGCAGAAAGCAGTAAATAACACGGGAATTTATAGTGTTTCCATCTGCGAGTAACCTACATCCACTATGAAGAGGTTTGTTAATATTTCATTCACAATAATGAGTTACAAAAGTAGAACTTCATCATGACATTCATTTACAAGTGTTTCCATATGTTTTTGAGTCATAGTTATCATATACAGTCTTGGGGAAAAAGTGATTTTTATGCTTCTTCTTCCTCAAGCACTAGGCCTCCATTAATGAGTTCTTGGAGCTCTAAAAGATGTCAAATCACAAAAAATCCAACCCGTTTTATGAATGAGCATGGGGGTATTTACGGTTGAGTAGATAGGGTTTACGGACCACACAACAGAAAATCGCATCACAGAGGGGCGCATGTCGAAAATTGCAACCCCCCTTTGGTGTTGAGTGTAAAATCACATCCTCCGTATGGGGTACAGATTCCACATCCCAAAGGATGTGAAAATCACATCCTGGAGGGATACGTTACATTGCCATTGAGCCCATCACATCAAGGGGATGCAGCCGTATCGCATCCAAGATATACGATGTCACCTTATCCTGGTGGATGCGACTTCATCGCATCCTACGGGATCCACTTGCATCGCTTCCTGGGTGATGTGATGGTATCGCATCCCAATGGATGCGATATCGTTTCCTTCTGTAGGATGCGGTGCAACATGGTGATGTGAAGGAGGAAGCGGGGGTCTGGGATGCGATGGGACCATGTGGCATGGTTTGAGGTGGTGCGATGGTGAGTCGATGCGGCATAAGTGATGCGATGGTGGCTAATGCAATGCGACGTGGGGTGTTGCAAGGCGGCGTGATGCGAGCTAGCGTTAAGTGAAGCGATATGCTCATTTTGTTAAGTTGCGATGTTGTCGCTCACTCGATCTCTCCTCGGCTTGAATCTTCAACATCTTGGCAACAACTCGAGAATTGGTACTATGCGACGGGTTAAGTTCACTGGATCTTATGTTTTTTTGGGAACCAGACTAAAACGTCGATTAATAGAGGAATAGTAAGAAGATATGGTTTAAATGGTTGAAACTAAAATAAACGGGCTGGCAGTGTATAGCCTAATCAATTAAGTGGTTCAAAAGTGACTGCCCAAAAGACCCAAAAATAAACTACTTAGTTTAATGGATTTGACCCAACCCGTTTACTTTTTGGCATTTGGGATGGGTTGGATACCTTTTTACAGCCCTGTTTATAAAGAAAACCAAAGCCTTTATTGAAACACAAACCATAAAAGATATTGCAAGATATGGGTAGAAATATGGTGTTGTGCATTACTTATTTGCATATGTATACTTATTTTGGGAAGTTAGATATTAAGTTTAACAGTACCCTACTATAGATAAAATTGCATTCGAGTACGAGCTAGTAAAGAAAAAAATAATACGATCATGCTTAATAATGCAACACGATCACAAAACGATAACAAAATAGACAATTTATCTTATTTTGAAAATAACAATAAAAAAAGATGATATTAGCTGTAAAATAAACGAAAACTCAATTATTGCCTAAAATAAAAATTACAACAAAATTTTATAAATTAAAAAAATACATCATTAAAAATATTAACTAAATTTAAAACTTATTTTACCAATAGAGGATTTTATTATGAAGAACAAAATTCATAACTTTTTCAAGTCGAAGAATGACCCACAAAAAAATTATTTTTAAGGACAATATACTAATATTTTGAAATTTGTTTTTTTTTCTTTTGTTATTCATGAAGAAATGCTTTTTAATCTTTGATTTGAAAATTGTTAACTTTTTTCATCTAGTTACATTTATTTACATTACATTCAATGAAATTGTATTGATGTGTTTTAATTTATTTCTTTTCACTTTTTGGGTATCAGTTTTTGTTTTTTAAAGTATCAATTTTTTAAATTAAGAGTATAGTTGTTTTAAATTTTGGAAGTATAGTTATTATATAATTTATACTGTTATATTCATTATAATCTTTTGAATGAAACCGCTTTCTTTCTAATCAAACATTATGATATAAATAATTTTTGTAGTGGTTATGTATCATTTTTGTTTTAATATAGTAGCAGTTTTTGGTTATCAGATTTATATTATTAGGTATCAGTTTTAGGTCTGTGGGTATCAAAATTGTTTAATGTAGGTATCAATTTTAACTATTTATTTTGCTGATTACTTTTTATTTATTAAATTTCTTTTGCAACTTTAACAATAGTCTGATATTTCAATATATTCATTGTCTAGCGGGTCTTTGTGTTCAAATATTATTGTGCATAACAAAAGTTATTTGAAAGATATGAAAGAGAGAGTTTTTACTTTATCCAATTTGATTTTATTGGTTTTTTTTTTTTTTTTGAAGAAGCTAATAACTTTATATAATTTTTAATGACATAGCAAATTCAAATGGGATATTATTTTATTGTTGCTTATTTGATCATCTAATTTGTTAACTTGATGTTTGTCCATATGACTGAATTTTGAAGAGCCCTTCTTTGAAGCTAAAAAATTGTGAAGTTTGCCCTTATTGGTATTTTTTTGTTATCAATATTTATATTCAAAATTGACGACTCAAAAAATACGGATTAGCCAATACTTATATTTATAATAAAGTGGTACCAAGCCATGCATTATTTTTAAAAATGCCAACAAGCAACAAATGGGTGGAAATATAAACATTAGCATACAATATAAACATTTATGTACAGTATAAACATATAAATAAAAAGCCTGTTACACAACCATGGATATAACCCAGCGCAACAAGTTGAACATAAAAAAGGCTAACAATGTAATATGCATACAACAAATAATATTTATATATTATCTATAAAAATATGTATATCTTACGTTTAAATCAAGAGATAATAAAAACTCTCAAAGTGCAACTGTTAAATAATAGCAATACTGAGTATAATGACTTTAAATCACAGATACAAAGTTATGGAAGCATCCAACAACAATATATGCATATATGTGTGTGCGCGCGCCCCCACACACATATGTGTGTGTGTGTGTGTGTATGTGTATACATACACACACATACGTTGCACACCTACATCCCACCTAATTTCAACCACAAGGTTTCATTTTGTCTTGTTCCACTTGTTCTTTCTCCTCTTAAATTGCTATTTAAATCATGGCATGAGGTCTCGTCCGGAACTGCGAGATCCTGTTGATCTCGTACTGGTTTTGACGGTGACCGAGACAAAATCATCGCAGAATCTCGTCCCATTTATGCAAGGGTTAAAAAAATACCTAAATCCCAAAACCATAGCACGAAAAAAAAAGCATGCGGTATTTCGAAAATTACCACGCTATCTTCACCATTCAATAATCTTCAGTCAATGATTGAGCTTCAAAATTCTTCCCCATTTGAAATAGCAGACGTGAAATCGAGATGTAGGCCACGATCGACTTTTAGGTGATGAATCGATTATGAATTCCTTATTTTTTTTAAAACCACCTTCGTCTTCTTTTTCACGCTCGATATTTTTATTTTCCCTCTGAGTTAATGTTTACTGGAGGGGGAAAGAAAATATAACGCGTTCTACTTTTTTCTATTTTAATCTCAATGAAATGTCATTGGACGTGACAATTAGCTTGGACAATCAACCTTTTGATAAAGGTTCTACTGCACAGTGAACCAAGGTTAAAAAATTAACCTGAAAGGTTGAAACACGTTAGACAGTCAAAAGTAGTTCAATATAAGGACCGAAGTAGATATTTTTTGTTACATATAGCATATATATATTTTGAAATTGGTACTCATATATTAACTGGAAAAAAGGTACATATTTACGGTTAGCATACTTACCGAATCAACAAAAGCAAACAAAATACTAACATACATTCCATCTAAAATAACACGCATATCAATCCACCACAAGAACAACTCCGTTCACAATCATCTGAACAGCAGTGCATATTCCCATCATATCAGATATTGAAAAGCTTCCTATAATCACAAATTGGCATTATCCAGATCACAACAAAACTGCCAAAACACCATAAACCGACTCAACGTAGAACAAATCGCTTCACCAATACCACAGACACCAAATTAGGACATTTAAAAAACATGGAAATTCGAATAACCTGTAGGATCGGTTAAACCAGCTTCAGACCGCCGGCGATGCAACCCGACTTCGAAGTGGCTTGATCCCCTAATTCGAACACTTACTCCAGCAATTCCAATCAGTCGCGGTTGGTGGGTGCGAATGCAGAAGCGAAGATCTGGATGCGAGCGGAATAGAGGACTGATTTTGAAGCCAAATCGTTGTGTCGTTGAAGATTAGGTAAGCCGAGGATTAGGAGAAAGGTACCAGACGATCTAACCAGAAATGGAGAAAGCTAGGTCCTGGTTTTAATAATATTGTATGTTATATAGTATGACAGATAAGGACAGAAGAAGCAATTTTTCAAATAATATTGTATGTTACATCGTTGTATTTTTGTAAACTATGTTTTAATGTGGATTTGCAACATTTATCATTAACGTTTTCATAAAAAATATAAAAGTTTGTTTTTTGAACCAAAACCGAAACAAAAACTGAAACCATCCGAAACTAGTAAATTTTTAAATGACCGAAATCGAAACCGAGTTTTCGAACCTTGATTTAAATACAAATTTGTGGCTAGATACAAAAATGTATTAAAGTACCGCAAAAGAAGGGTGTTGTAAAAATCTTCTCTAGATATAACTAGTATTGTATTCACGCCTATGTCTACATGCATACATCAGTAGTGCTTATATGCATACAAATATGTAAGTGTATATACATGCATAGACATATGGAAAATTCTATTTAAACAATTGATAACATAATAGATAAACACCACTAGGTTACCTCATGAATTACAACTTTCATACATAATAGATAAATATAAAGACAAAACCAATGATACCTCACTTTTGCGACATCTCTTATATAATAATAATCACAAAACTAAATATCAAGAATGAAATTGGCACTATGCCATCTCATCTCCGGATATATTTTGAATACACTATAGAGCATCATCATTTCCTTCTACCCTTACTTATTGCCACTTTCTTTTCCCCTCTCTTACCATCATCCTGTAATATACGCATATCGTTTAACAACTTTTATATGCATGTACATACACATACATATAAATGTGTCTCCCTATATGCATATATATACGTCATGTACAAATAGGAAAAAATCTAATGAGGCAAATGATAAAATATGCAATAATCATCAGAATTTGTGTTTACTATATATAACTTGAAGTACCAGTCAAGGCAACAATCGAAACCAGCTCGTTGGGTCTTAGTTTTAGATAAATTATGTTTAGCCAGGTCCAAGTTATACATTTTAAAAATTAAGGCTTGATTCAAATCCAGTTGTTAAAAACGATAAAAGTGAAAATATTTCAATGGGTTTTTTTAGTGTGAAATATTTCATTGGTTTCTTAGTCAGACTTTATCAGTACTTTATGATTTTTTTTGGACCATTTCTCGATTTGTGTGTGTCATCCTTATACTAATTTTCTAGATATCGTTCCAATTTTATCGGATGTCCACAAAGGGACATTTAACAAAAAAAACACAAACTAAAGCTAAGACATGTTGAGTTTAGATTTAGTTCAAAGTTGAAGTTCCTAATTGGAAATGTCATCCTTGTAATGGAGAGTGGCTAACTGAAATCTATCATAAATTGTATATACATGCACCCGGTCCGCGAAAGTAGCTCAGTTGGTAGGGTGTTCCCCTTCTTGGTGAAAGGTCGCTAGTTAGATCCTTACCATGAGCAATTATCTCCTAAGCAAAATAACCCAGTATACTGAAGGTTCAAGGGGGGTTAAATGCGTAGATTGGGTTGCCCTACACCTTCCGAAGACAAACGGCTTGTCATATTCTTCGGTGAACGTTTGGTTTTTATTTATTTATTTTTATTTTTTGCACATACACGCACCTAAAAACTTCATGCATACACAGACAGACATTTATGTACAAACATATACATGTGAATGTATACAAATAAATATGTGAATATGCTAACACACATGATCACATAGATGCAATCATGCAAGTACGACAAGAAAAACTGAACATAAAAGATTGGACATCAATGATGATATTCTCATTTAATAGGCAACAAAATTTGTATGAAAACGTGCATTAGAAATTCGAAAACAAGGAAATAAACTCACCAGTATGAACTGCTTATAAGCAAGTTGACCTCTTTGCTCCTTGCCATTCTTAGACATATAAACCTGCATTATCAAATTGTTGAACTTGCACTGAAATACAATATATTGTGGGAAATGATACACGTGAAAGTAGAATCTTTCAGGATTATACTGTTGTGAAAATTGCGCCTTTGCGGAAGCGACTGGGATCTTATTCACCCAATTACTAAAGATGATTTCTATGGAAACAAATACAGATATGAAATCACATGCACAAACGCAAGATATTCCACCCAACCACCCTCTTTATTGATTCACAAAAACAAATTGTGTTTACACAGAATGATCAACAACCAAAAGTAAACAAATTACAAGAATCAATAACCTTATTGAGAAAGGGAAAGAATATCTAGATGACTACAACTCTTGTTGGAGGAGGAGAACAATGAAGAACGACAGCTCACCCTTGGATTAACTGGGAGGCACCAATCCTCTCTAGGGCACCAAGCCCTATAGGTACGCAGCCACCACTCTATTCAGTCATACATTAATCCAACCCTATGTGCTGCTTTTATAGGAAAATAGAAAGATTGGGAAAAATATCCAATTTTCCCCTTAAAAATAAATTAGGAATATATCCCCTCAATACTTGCAGGATAAGTCACAAAAAGACTGGGTCAAAATCCAGCAATAATTCCTCTCAGACGCCAAACTGCTCCTTCTAACCTTCTTTCTGTTGCTGCACCATCTCCTTTATCGCCAAGCACATCTACGCCTCGTCTCCATCAACATATGTGATTTCATGTCACAAATCACAACACTCCACCTTGATATGAAATCACATCAGCAACAAGTCATCCGACTTCCATGGACATGTGAAATCACCATCACAACGCTCCACCTTAATCTGAAATCATATCAACACTCCAACAATCACCAACCAAGTCAACCTAGCTCTTTCAATGACACCTTCTCTCAATTAAACCAGCCTCGATTTCTGGGCAACGTGATACACCTAGTCAATTTGAAGGACTATGACCACACCTCAGTTACAAACACAACCCTCCGCCTGCAAAAGGTGCATCTACTACCTGAGCTGCAACGTGCATCAACCAACGGTCTAAAAGTGCTTGAAATTCCACAACAACACCCGTCTACCACTTGATCTGAGCTCCTTCCTCGATCACACCGGATCCCTCGAGCATCATCAATGTAAAGACCCCTGTCTAACACATCAGCAGTGACCAAATTAACCTCTCCACCTCGTTGTGGACTAGGTTCTTCAACTGTCACTCGCCTTCCACATCGACACCCGTCTACCACTTGGCTTGAGTTCCTTCCTCGATCACTCCTGATCCCTCGAGCATCATCAACGTGAAGACCCCTGTCGAAAACATGAATCAAATCACCATGGTATAGACAAATCAAACCAACAGCCAACATCTTTGTCTTCTTCCATCTTCCATCATCAACATCTAAGGGCTTCTCTTCATCTCCATCAACCAAACCATTGAAGCCTTCAAATCCTCAATCAAAATTAGTCATCACCAACACCGCCATCATAACCGACGTAAAAAAAAAAATCAATTTTTTCAACAAAAAATCAATTTTTTTTTCGAACAAAAATCAAATTTTCCAATCCAAAATCACTCCAAGCTTTGCAATGATCTAGCTCTGATACCAACTTTTGTGAAAATTGCGCCTTTGCGGAAGCGACTGGGATCTTATTCACCCAATTACTTAAAGATGATTTCTATGGAAACAAATATAAATATGAAATTACATGAGCAAACACAAGATATTCCACCCAATCACCCTCTTTATTGATTCACAAAAACAAATTTTGTTTACACAGAATGGATCAACAATCAAAAGTAAACAAATTACAAGAATCAATATTCTTATTGAGAAAGAGAAAGAATATCTAGATGACTACAACTCTTGTTGGAGGAGGAGAACAATAAAGAACGATGGCTAACCCATGGATTAACTGGGAGGCACCAATCCTCTCTAGGGCACCAAGCCCTAGAGGTACGCAGCCAATTTTCCCCTTAAATGTATATTAATCCAACCCTATGTGCTACTTTTATAGGAGAATAGAAAGCTTAGGAAAAATATCCAATTTTCCCCTTAAATGTATATTAGGAATATATCCCCTTAATACTTGCAGAATAAGTCACAGAAAGACTGGGTCAAAATCCAGCAATAATTCCGCTCAGACGCCAAACTGCTCCTTCTAACATTCTTTCTGTTGCTGCACCATCTCCTTTATCTCCAAGCACATCTACGCCTCGTCTTCATCAATATATGTGATTTCATGTCACAAATCACAACATATACTACTTACATGATAAACGGTCACTGCTTTGTGGTAACAAAAAAGGTTCACAAATATCAACAGGATATATTTGCACCAATATAGCATACATCTTTTGAGAAGGAAAGAACGTAACAAGGAATGTTTCATTTACGAATCCATCAGCCATAGCATAACAATATCCTACTTCTAACAATATTACGTTTTCTTCTTCCTTATCTGAAGCCACAATGAAAGAATTGTAATATAATGATATAATGTATGTTTCCATCTAATTTCATTTTAATTCGGTTTACTACAACCAATTGGAATAAAACATTGATTTATTTATGCAACTTCCACATAGAATTTAATTAATTTTAAGGAAATTAAGGAAAATAAAACTAATATGAATTCTAAAATAGATGAAAAATTATATCTTTTTCAAATGATTTAGATGTCAACCCCCTTTCTTTGTTCATTTTAATAGAAAGTACACATGAATGTTCATAGCTCTGATTATGAAAATCTACTGAAATGAAGAAGTCAAATGAAAAAAAAAGGTAAAATGGGTAAAAGAGGGAAGAAGGAAGGAGGATCATGGAGTGTAGCTTCTCTTACAAAATGTCATGGTAGGAAAATATAACATTACTATGTATAATGCATGGGTTACATATTAGTTAATCTGCATAAAAGAAATATAATGTAAATCTAATAATAAATACCTTTCCCCCATCACGACTAGTAAACCAGTAACCAGACTGATTACTTTTGGCAAAGACTCGCCGCTTTACAACAGCTCTTGGGACAGTGAAACTATTTCTAGGATTTATACATTCTTCATCGTTTTGGGCAGATTCTTTTGCTTCGAAAGTTCCTCCCAGCTTTCTCTGTTTTACCCCTGTTGTGCTGCCACTAGAACCATTTTTTTTGTTTGAATTGCTTTGACTAAGACCAGTCCCACTGTCAAATTGCCGCCTAAAAAGTTGCAAAACATGATAATTGTTGCAGTTTGTATATAGTTCGATTTTGTTCACACTTTTTTTTAAGTGTGAACAAAACACTTGGACTCTATTGGAGGAATTCAGGGAGGGTCCATATGTGACCCACCAAATTCCTCCAGTAGAAGGAAAGTATTTTGTTCACACTTAAATAAATGTGTGAACAAAATCCTATTCGTTTGTATAGCTTTGAAGAAAGAAAAAACAAAGATCATTTAATGGCATAAGCAAACTCTTGGTTTTCTTGTTATAGCATTTTATTCAAGAATTAAATACCACCCATAATAAAAATGAATTATATAAAAGTATGCTATGCTATTCTCATTTCCCAATTTAAGCAGCCATCCTTGTTCAATGTTGTCCACATGGGATCCAAATCCGGTTCATCAAGTACAATTTTTTAGCCAAAACTGGGTTTAAATCATGAATCATAAATTTAAAGGTACTTATATGTTTACACAAGATGAATTTAAAGCGTGATAAGTTCATATTTTGATGTCTAGACATACCTGCATGCTGTAAACCATACTCTACACAACTTGATAAAATGGCTTCTTTTTCCGAAGATTATTGAAGACATCTGTTCTTGGCTTTAACAGTTTTCTTGCTTTCTCTATCATTATTATTTCTTTTTGGGAATCAGAAAATTTGAGTTGTAGATTATAACTTAGTGTTTTGTTTATATTTATTTGGGCATGGATTGAAAGACAAACGTGATTTTAATTATGCTTTGAATCAGAATTTGAAATAAATTGAAGCTGGAGAGTCTTAATTTTAAATATGATTCAAAGCATAAATTGTAAGATTTGTAACGACAAACTTACATTACAACCTACCAATGTTTTGGCACATGCAATACACAAGTTTATAAAGCTGAATGGTAATGCCACGAATTAAAATAAATAAACATTTTTAACGAAACTCACAACAAGATTAACACATACGAAGCGTTTGGTTTGAAAACAAGTATCCTGTTCTAAGTTTACACTATGGTAACTTTTATGCATACTCACTCATTCTATTAGTTTATCCAGATTTTGATCCTAGTAAGTTAATCCATTCATTTTTTATTAGTAAATCCGCAGGTGGATTAACTAACAAAATAGATACTCTATTGCTTTGTATTACTTTGTTCTTTTTTCACTATCATGTCAGTTTCTTCCTCTCTCTCTCTTTTTAATATATTTTCACACTATTCTGAAACCATTTCATGTTATGCAATAATAAATGAAATTAGATATAACTTGAGGTTTTAAGCAATAATAGATTTGGTAAACTTCCCCTTGCATCCTATATAAACACATGTAAATCCATTTACAGATGTAATGATGAAGCAACCAACTGTAATAACCTAATTATCTATCCCCGATTCGCAACTAAAATCTTGATGTTGTATTTGTAAGTGCTACACCTGCTCCTACATCCTTGATAATTATGCATTTCAACACATTATCCATTCTCTGAAGCAACCAAAAAGCAAATAATAAAGTGATGGCTTCAGTGGTAATGAGTATAACAAGGACTTTGAGTGGTGTTGGCCTGTTACCAGCAAGTGTAAAAGAAGTCTGTTGATGCATGTACACACCAGGAAACTTTGGAGAAGATGATCATTGATTAATGGGTAAAGGATGAGTAAAAATAGTTGACTTAAGGCAATTGCGCAGACCCAGAAATGCAGAGGATCATTGGTGAGCAGAAACAATTGACTTAAGGCGTTTGAGTAGTGTAGATATATGTGGAGAAAGTATACACATGTATATAGGTAAATAGGACAAATGCATTGGCAGATTGGCCTTGTCTAAAGGAAATGAAATGTGTTCTGGAGGAAAAACGAACATGTATAAAGTAGTAAAAACATGTCTAAAGCACATAACCTGGGAGAGGGTTTAACATATATATATATATATATATATATATATATACACACACACACACATACTCATTTATATCATTTCCAACATAAAGCTTCTTAATTAAGCTTTGAAAATGAATTTATATTAACATATCACATTTCAGTATCACAAATGATGTCCGAGTTCTACTTCCAGTAAATACACGCATCATGGTTTTGGATAAGCAATCTCTTGCATTTCATGAATACATGAGAACATTGCAAATTGCTATTCAAAGACTTTAATGTGTATTTAGTATCTTCTTTATGTGCTAAATGCATAAAGAAAATCATGATATCATAGTCAAAAATAACATGTATGATAATTCCTGTTGCCATTGTAAAAGAAATCCATATTTCATTTTCCTTATTAAACATTTTAATAAGGTGTTTCTACCTATTATTCAGGACACTCTGAATATCCTTTATATACATTATAAAATAAACCATTTCCATTTAGAAATATCAATGTACTATCAACCATCTTTCTTACGGACATACACATCCTCTTCATTTTAACGAAAACCAAAAGCATTTGTTATTTTTATCACCATACTTGTTTAGCTTAGATTCTTATTAAATGATACTTTCGTATCGACTCTTGGATCATATCCAAATACCATAAACATAATAATAATAAATCACTGACTTTACACACTTTGGTTGTTATATGCAAAAAGTTTAGTCTAATCATTTAAAATTCTTTAATAATAGAGTATTTTGCATTCTTAACCCCCTTTTTTTAATTACACTAATAGCCCAATTTTACAAAAATTCACCAATATAGCCCCATTTTGGCCAGCTCAGCGTTGAGCTGGCCCGAATACACAAGCGCAATCCGAGATTGCGCCATAACACGTGGACAAAGGTACCATCTTAGACTACGCCCAAAAATAGTCGCGAACAATTTGCTCTTTATTTGCTGTTAGGTGCAATCTGAGATTGCGCCGAAAGAGGTCGAGAACAGTTAGCTCTCTGCTTGCATTTTTGGGTGCAATCTGATATTGTGCCAAGAAGCAAATAGAGAGCAAATCGAGAATAATTATCCTGCAGCGTGATTTAGAATTGCGCTTTTGTCATCGGCGGAATCACGGATAGTGCCCCGGGTAGTTTCCCGTGATAAATTCTTCCCATCTACCTTATAGTCTCATTCACTTTTTCATTCTTCAACTTTACCAAAATCCTTCATCCAAAAAAAACCCAATAACCCATTTTCACTTCCACGCAAAAATTATATAGAAAAGGTAGGAACACTTGTTCTCTTTAGCAGGATTTTGCTCAAATTCAGAGGTACTTACTTTTTAACCTTATTTGCATGCATTGAATGTTATACAAATGGTTCCTCCCAAATTTGATTTCAACATTAAGTTGGATGGATCAGTGGTTAATTTACTACGACACTTTAATGACGTATTGGGAAAGTTTGGAGTCAGGAGCGTATGAGAACATGATGGATGTTGATCCTCCACCACAAGCTCCATTGTCACCAAATAATCGTTGATCGGGTAAGGAAATTTGCCTCGATCCAGAAATGTCCGAAAAGGTCGAACTCTCAGATCATCTTCCTAGCGCACCACAAAAGTATTTCGTTGCGTTGGATGGAGGTAAATATGTTAATCGAGGCCAAGCACTAGCAACTGACGAGCCAGTATCAAGAAAAAATTATTATTGCAGGTCAGACTGTTGCATGATTGTGAACAAAAATAGAAGCGTTAGTGCAAGGCGTAGGACCTACAAATGTAGTTGCTATGATATGAGCCTCCTTTATCCGAACACCTTCCGAGTTTGTAACTATAGCGAGTGGGTTGATCCTCCGATGTGCCGAAGAGGACATGAGTATGCATTGGAGATGAACGATGAGAATGAACGACTAAACAAGGAGATGGTAGAACAAAAATTATGTTTTGGAAAAAGAAACTTTCTGTTTGAGACTAGTCAACTCAGACTTAGAATCCATGCTCCCACGATATCACAATGAGTAGTTAGAACTTGTGGAATGTATCAATGTAGTTCAAAACAATGTATTAGTTAATGTATCCGAATGCTAATGTAGTTCAAAACAATGTATTAGTCAAACGTATTGCTTGAATGTACGAATAAAGGTGATTAATATATGGTCATTGCGAATTGTCATCAACATTCGAAAGAAATAAATTCTTTTACAAACAACAATAATAGTAGTCGTTCTACAATAACATAAAATACTAAAGTCTAATTTGCTGAAGTACAACGACTCCTATGACCTATCACTCCGCACTTACTGCATCTATTCATTTTAGGTGGCCGCATTTCATCCATAGTTCCTTTAATTCTTGTTGATCTAGGTCTCCCAGGTGCTCTACGCATGGTTGAGGGCAATACGACCGGTCCTTCGAATTCACTCCAGTAACCTTTATCGGGAATAGGATGAAATTCAGGTTTGTAAATTGCGATGTAATTCTGAACCGAATACCACTTTGAAGCAAAGTCGTGATGAAGTCAATTAGCGCCATTGGTTGTATTTGAACAAGTTGCCATTACATGTTCACAGGGAAGATGTTTCAGTAATGGAATTCTGCATGTACAAGAACATGTGTTTCCATCGATTGTTACCCTAAATTCCTGGCAAAAATGTGTAATCACTCCCGACCCGTCTACGTTATATCGGACAATGTGACAACATCTTGCTTCACTTGCCCTTTCAACTATCTTTGCCTCCCATTTTGGGGTTAAACTGTTTTATATAACGTTGTTGTATACACAATTATATGATTTTTGTTTGACTATAACAACCAAATATTTATTATTATAAATGTGTTTGTTATTGTACTGTTTCATATATACAGACAAGAACATAATTTCTATATTTAAATAGAATACGACTGTACAGAAATTCAAATATTCACATAGTATTCTATTTAAATAGAATAATTTATTTCAAACATTCAAACAGTACAACTCTTGTAACTCCTCTATTTGTACACTCCACTGATATATTTCATTTCATACATATACAATTTTATATACACTTCTGTTCCTTACTACAACACTCTATCATTCATTTGTACAAAAAATCGGATTCACTCATATACAAATACACTTATATACATTTCTCTGTCTTTTGTCTTCACAGCTCACTGTCAGTCCAGTCATCATCCATACCTGTCATATACAGAAATACACACATAGTGTTTGGAATAGAAATAATATTTTAAATTTTAGCGAATATAATTTTTATTTTAAAAATTTGTTTGCCTCAGAATTTCGGTGTGTTTCTCATTATTTTTCTTGATTCGATCTGATATGTGCTCACATATATATGCTGCATACACACGATACGTGTATAGACATACATGTGTATGCATATACACATATCTCTGTGCAGAGGAAATCTAGTCAGACCTTTACAGGGATAGGAAAGCCTTTCTGAATGGCTGCATGAACACGTGTATAGATATAGATGCATTTACTGCCTTGCCAATCAAAATATAGTAAAGAGCATCTGAGGAGCAGCCACGTGGACCAACTCGACTCAGTGCAATACTCAAGCAACAAAACAGTGAAGACATTCAACATGATCAAAACAAGTGAATGCAAACATGGTCTAGCCATTTGACTCAAGCAAATAACATGTAATGTTCAAGTCTCTCAAACACTTTAGGGTCAACATGAATGGTGCATAAAACAAAGCAGTGGAGCACATGCTCATGTGTAAGACAGGTCAAGTGTTCGAGCTTTCCAGGTGTACCCAAGAAGTATAATATAGCAGCAAATTGATGTGTAGAGAAAGTAGCAAGAATAATACATGCAGCTTAACAAAGCAGCTTAAACAATAGGGCACAAGGAAAGTGTACACTACATGCAAGCATGGCACAACAATCAAGGCTAAAGTACACAACAGTAAAACATCAAAGATGATAAATGGTTCAAACATTGGAGAAAGCTTATGTACAAGTGCAATACTGAATGTCTCTACAATGCAAGTGATGTTTAACAGTATGGTGCAAGAGCAATTTTTTCATGGCCACAACAATTACAAGTATGAAGCATGCACAGGTACAAGAATGAACACACATGCCATAAACATGTTGTAAGTCAAACATGATACAACAACATGGATGAAGATGCAACATTTTGTTTCAAGTCAGGTTAGCCAAATTCACAAGCAAATGTTTCAGCTAACATGGACAGACCAACGCAGGTAAATGGGAGTGCATATGCACTTGTGAAGGCATGATAAAATTCAAGTATACATGTAGAAATTCCAAAGTGTTCAGATTAACAAAAATGGACAAGAAATCAGTTTCCTGTTTTGGAAAACAATCCAATTTCATTTCCACAAATTCAGTTTTTAGAGTGATTGAAGCAATCATACATTTCCAGAAATTAATTCACATTACTGCATATATGGAGTGTTTCCAATACAAAATCGTTTGAAGATAATCACATTTTATATTTGGAAAGAGCAATCAGAGTGTTTCCAGGAAATCACACAAGTAAATATATTCTAAAATTTGTGCAAGTAAATTTTCGGCAAGAATCATTTTTGGTAAGATTTTTTTTTTTTTATGATATTTGCAAAAAAATCAAGGCAAGAAAATTGACCAACTGTTTCGAGCTATTTCCCAAAATTTCCTCAATCAATCTCGGTAAGAATTATTTCCTGATACTCATTCAAGGCAACTTATTTGAAATCAGCATTCAAACAGTAGGGACCAAATTAAACTGAGGAAACTAAAAGAGGGATTCACGCAAGTCATCAAAGCAGAGAAATCATTATCATATTAATCAAGGAAATCAACCAAGTCATTACACGTGAAATCAGAGAGTATTAGGGTTTCGTAACCATATAAATACACCTTTACATCATCGTCTTATATCATCGAAAATCATAAAACAATAATTCAGAGCAATCATTTTCAAATTAGAGAACTCACAGAGGATTTCGATCGCTATCCTAAGCCAAATCAATTGAAGAACGGGAGCATCAAAGCATTCGAGTATACAAAGGAATTCCAGAGCTAATTTTATCAATTGTGATTTGATTTGGGGAGGATTTCAAAAACCCTAGGAGCCGCCGCCATGTTTTTCCAAAGGAAAGTGATCGGGAAATAAAAATAAACAAAGGGTGGAATCATTTTTGAAGATGGCCGGCCAATTTCAAATTCAAAGGGACTAGGGGTTTTATTGTTTTATTTTGTTTTGTTTTTGAATTTCATTTGTAATCGATCTATCAGTTTCTAGTTCTGTAAAATCTAGGAATCCAATTAGGGTTTTAACTGGCAATTTATTAGAGTTTGTAAAAACTAGGGTTTACTGGCTACGGGTCTGTAGCTAGGAGAAATCTGGTCTGGGGGGATATAGACCAGACTAGGGTTTTTAGCGTAGGGTTAGGATAGGAGCGAGGGGTTCGCGAGTTTACAGAGACTATATGCGGGAACTATTATTAAAACCTAGTAGAATCCTTAGGAATGTAGCAGTATGCAAGATTTGCCGAAGCTAGGTATCTCTGTGTGTTATTTACTTTCTGCATTTTTTTTCTGCTGCATTTTATGATTTGATTATTTTTTAATAACTCGCTAAAATTGAATAAACCCTATTCAACCCCCTTAGGGTAAATCTAGATCCAACAAGTGGTATCAGAGCCCAGTAATTTCACTAACTCTAGAGTCATGGGTCATCATAGTTGTCAGTCTATTGAGAGTCAGTCAAGTAATATTCCAAATATTTTCAATGGAACAGATTTTTTAATTTGGAAATCGAAAATCGAATTTTATCTAAATTTTGTTATTCTGAATATTGGAATATTATTATAAATATGGGTGATATGTTTAAGAAAAATAAAGTTATAAATGCTCGTGTCATGCATATTCTCTATTCTTATCTTAGTAATAATTAGCTTGATTTTATCTCCCATTGTTTGACTGCGCAGGAGATCTGGAATACTCCCAATAAGAAGTGTGGAGAAAATGATAACAACTGCTCAAAACCTCGAAATGTCAACTCAGATTCAGATCTATGCTTGAAAGGAGAAACAGATAGATCAGATGATGGAGAATCAACAAATGCTGAAACATAAAGTTCACATACGAAGATTTAGTGTATATGTGCACTGATTTAACTAAATGCATTGATAAACTCCAACGCGGTCCAAATCATTGATTTAATAGCACCCGAGTCAATTTGAATGATATAAAAACAAAACTCTGAAATCTAGAAATCTTGAGTTGACCAGCAAAATTGATGATTTGGAATCACAACTTAAATATTTTAAAAATTCTTCAAATTCAAATTGCAAAAATTGTTTGAAATTGGAAAACAATCTTGTTCATCTCAATAAAAATATTCAAAGTTTGAAAATGAAATTTTGATCTTAAAAGAAAACAAGATTGAATTATTAAGTTCGAAAAATTTTCTGCAAAAGGAATTTGAAATTTTTAAGATTGAAATAAATTTGAAATTTCTGAAAAAGAAAATTTGTTGTAAAGTGATTCGATTTTTAAAGAACTTGAAAACAAGATTGAAAATTTCAAGAAATTTGAATTTGAAAATCGAAAACTTTTTGAATCTGAGATTTCTGAGTCCCAAGCCAAACTTAAATTACTTGAAAATAAAAATTTGGATTTGAAACAATATGATACTGTAAGAAAGATCACTAATAATCGTTGTTCAAATTTAATGAAAGAAACGACAATCTTAAATCTAAAATTCAACAACTTGAAACAACATTGGCTGAATTCTCTAATAGTGAAAAATCTTTGAATATGTTGTTGAAAAACCAATTTTCTTCTGGAAATAAATTTGGTCTTGGTTTTAGAAAAACAAATGTTTTTGAAAAATTGTTTTGTGATTTTAAAAATCCTTTAAATTGCTTCAAAAAAGGCCTTTATGAAAATTTGAACACTGAAAATTCCAAAAGACTTTTGAATCACAAACGGGATGTGAATTTATTGTATAACAATTTATTCAATCCGTTTTGGACCCTAAAAAGAAATAAAACAAACTTCGTTAAATTCAAACAGATCTGGGTTCCTAAAGGTACGAAATAGATTCGAATGGATTGTTATACAAACAGGTTTGGGTACTGAAAGATGTGAACACAACTATGAGTGGTTTTACTTCTTTTGTTTGACAACTCTATCCTCTAAACAGTTAGGTACCAAAGGAGGCTGAGGAAATGCTTTGCGAAAGAGAAAATGAAATCAAACTATTTCATATCATTGAACCATTCATAGTTCCTTAGCCAAATCTGTTGAGTTGGAGATCCACAAAATCTTCCGAAAATTTGTTATGATCTCTAAACTCATCTCTGTAAATATTCTCTGTTTTTTACTCATTGTTTATTTCTCCTTCTATCCTTTCTGTTTATTTTCTTTGTCTACTCTGATTTAATTTGTCACTGCCATATTTTTTTGAGCTTTCTTAACTTCAAATTGCATAATTCTTAAGTTTCTGGAAGTTCACTTCAATTTGTATAAAACTCTGATGTTTTAACTATTTCCAAATATTGAATTTAAACTTGTAAACATCTGCAATTATTTTGAAGTTTATTTTCTGATTACTGAATTCCTAATAGTGTTGATGTATTCTTGTCATATCTTGAACACTGTTAATTTGAATTCTAAATTTTTTGAAGATCTGAGAATCTGATGAAATTTCGCATATCTTTGTCGTTTTTGAGTTTCTTCTAATTCATTTTAGAAAAGATTGAAATGTTATACTCATTACAGCACACTGCTATTTCTCAGTTGTGATAATTTCATTGATTTTCAGATTGGTTGGATATTTTGAGTTGTCTTGAATCATAGTGATACATCTTGAAATTCATCTTTGTTCATGATCATTATGGTTGAAATTTGTTTAATTGAAATCATCTTAAATTCTTGATATTTTGAATATCACACGCCTCTTAAATTTGAAATTATCAATCTTGTATGACTGATTCATTATATCTAAAACTTGACATTGATTTAAGTGATTTCAAATAAATTATTTTTAATTTTTTGGATTATGAATATCTCTGAAGCATGATGTAAATGATCTAAAATTACTCTTGTACTTGTCAGAAATACTTGTGAAAAATTCTTTGAAAATCCGGTCTTAAAACTCCCAGTTATTTTATGATTATGAATATCTCTGAAGCTTGGTGTAAAAAAGTTGTAAAATATTCTAGTCTATTACAACTTCTAAATACACGACGGTTACCCCACCATTGTAAAATGTATTTTACAATGGTTTTCTGCAGTCGTAATATGGTCAATTTGTTGTAGTTAAATGAGTGGGCGTTCATGTGTGGCCGAGTAGCAAGATGTTCATATTAAACCCTAGTGTATCCTCTCTAGAGTACACCGATCGGAACGTAGTTCCATACCTTGTCATAGTTGGAATCCATTCTCCAATAAGCGCTATGCGGTTTATAATTACATAATGAACATGTAGAGCGTGAGATGCAATCATTCTGCTAGATGGTTATTTATTTATGATTTGATAGACACTATTATAATATCACTAGATTTTGATATATCAAAATGTTTTGGGTTATAGTAAGGCAAAAAACATCT